>CM055875.1:27632143-27969643 GCA_029582165.1 Portulaca oleracea | reverse complement strand
TGCTCAACGTTACTAACTCCAGCTGACTTTTTTGGGACTTGCCCCCAATTTGAATTGGTGATATTGGATTAACTCTTGGCTGTTCATATTCCGCTACTTCCTCCTCTGGATTTCAATCCTCTTCCGGCATGATGTGTGAAAACCCTTGATCAAAATTCTTGTTTAGTTCCCCTTCATCTTCACTTTCCTCCACTTCAGAGTTAACTGGATCCTTTGATGGTATCACTACTGGGTGGACATACGTATTTGCTTCCTTAACAAAAACCATATATGAGCAGTCCTCAATTGTGAGAAGCACCTGACCTTCTATCCTTGCAAAGATCTTTGTCAAAATTTGAACTCTCATATTTTCAAAATGTTTTGATGTTGCTGTACTTTGGCCAAGACATAGCAGTTTGCCCCAGTGTTGAACACATTTTTGAAATGTACCCCACTTCCATCCATGAGGGGGGACACCATGAATATCAACCCAAACTCTTCTATCTTCACAAGTTTCAAATTTTGTCCACTTCCTAATTCCTGAAAACCATACATCCAGCTCTCTTGGATTGTTAAGTGCTTCTTCCACATCTTCCTCTTTGGGCAGTGTGATGATGAATTTTGTACTGCTAACAGCTGTTACCCTAGAAATTGGCCCATAATTATGTATGATGGCTGAAGATAATGTTGCTAAGTCTCTTGGTTGTGGACTAATGCAAACTAAACTCCTCTGAAGCCATTCCATAAACCTTTCATTGATCTCCCCCACGGCTTGCACTACATTACCTCCTTGAGTATTAGAACTCCTGGTTTCCTTTAGATTGCCAATCTCCGGTGCTTGTTTCCTCACCCAGAACTCCCTCTCCCCATCCCTTCCCAAGCATCTCTTTCTGATTGCATGTCGAACTTGTATTTTGCTACCCCTGACATATTTCCCGTCCATCATCCTCAACGTTCTCTTCACCGCTTTTTTCTCCCAAAAATGAATGAAGCCAAATCTGCCTATTGCCCCTCTTCGCCAAGGTATGATAACCTCTTTCACCCTTCCAACCTTGCCAAAAATTCCTTTCAATCCAAATTTATCAATCCTTTCTGGAAGATTCCCGACGAAAACTGCAAACTCATCATATTCCCCTCTTGTGTTTCTCACTCTCTCTCTAGAACCCCAACCCATCCTCTCTTGACCTCCTCCACCTTCTTTTTTTCTCACTCCTATAATGTTTGCAAGGCGATGTAGTTTTATCGAACAATTGTTCGGTACAAGCAATCCAATGTTTCCAAGCTTCAGAACTAATTCAAGTATTATTAAGTTAGGCAAATCAATTGAGTGGTGATCATAACTACAAAAACAATAAAATGAACTCCATAATTATGAATTTACTTTAAACAAACTAGTTAAGATGAATTATAATTTCTTGAATTATTTATTTTACTACGAATTAGTGACTTTAAAGTATTGTTATATATGTTCAGAAATTATTTGTCAAAACATTCCAAATTCAAAACTTATGTGCATAATCCATTGCAACATATATTAAACATTGGAGGGAGTATCCACTATCCAATATAAGTATTTTATGATATCTTTAGTTACTTAGTTCAACATATTGACTTAATCGTTCTAAAATCTCATGTTAATGGTTTCACAGTAGTTTAAAAGCCTTGACATGATATTGACAAATCAAGAGGTAACTAATTAAGATTTTTGAGATGATTAGATCTGTGAACAATTCTCTGTAATCCTAGATCCTCTTAGCCAATCTTTTCATCTCTAACTTACAGAGTTGCAACTTATTGAGGTCCATTTTCATTGTTTCAACCTCTGTTTTCATCATCCTCATTTGCTTATGAACTTTCATGCATTCATTATGCGATTCAGTCTTTACGTTGATGATCATCTGGGCCTTTGTTCTTCGATAGAGTGACCCAGAATCAACCATTGATTTGACCATGTTCACTTGCTCGAGCAAAACGAACTGAGTGGTGATGTTCAATGGCAGTCTATCATTCTTCATTGCATGTTCCCTTGCTTCTTTTGATAACTTGTGGTACTCCAGGGACCTACATACACCCTTTCTTTCCTCTTCTGTCAACTCTGGATGTGCCTGTGAAGTATATGTAAAATTAGCAAAGCTTGGAAGTAGTTCTACTTTGGCCAATAATAAACCAACTTAAACATGTAGGTTGTCTTCTGTTGGATTTGTGCTCATGTCAAAGTCAAACGAGAATTATTTTGTTAATACTTTGTTGGATTATGCTAATTACTTATGTAGGTTGTCTGCTGATGTGCCTTTTTGATTCATATATAAGTAATACAATCATACAAAAGCTGTACATATTAAAATCATATCATATCAATCAAGTGTCATACCCAAACTATTGTCAAGCCAATACTAATCAAGAAAGTTAGTCTTAAAGGTTATTTTGAGCACATACCTTGAGGTACTTATCAATAGCTGTGTAGAGATTATCATCAGAATAACGAGCATTTTTAGGTAATGATTCAGCCAGCACTCTGAAATCCTCCGGTGAGAGGTTCTGGTCCTTAGCTACAAGGGAAAGATATCCATCCACCAGCCTTCCAACCACAAACATCTTCGCACCGGTGTCCTTGGAAGCCATTGAAACATAAGTTTCAACAACCCTTGCAACAATCCCAACATCATATACAGTCTCACTCTCTCCATAATTCTTCACCAATAGATCTAATAGCTGCTCACATTGCTCCAAACACCAAGCAACTCTCTTTTCTAACTTAGCTAATAGGCTCCTATCGATCTTCATCATCAAACCCAGCTTCAAAAGATGCAGTAGGAAATTGAAACAAACTGAGTTTTCCTCAGTAGGAAGAACCCTGATCAAGCTCTCAACAATGACCCTTCTTACTTGGGTGTTTATGCTTTTCTGGGTCGGAATTCGACTCCCAAAAGAGATCCTTGAAAGCCACTTAGAAGTCCAGTAGGCAATGCAGGAACCCAAGATCTCTGGTTTGACCCCCTTCCTCTTGATCGTCGCCACCACTTCAATGAAATGATCAATTCTTAGAGTTGAAACATCCTCAAACCACCAGTTGTCAGAAACCATTTTGCCATAAGGCTCATGGCTGTCAGTTTCTGCTAAAAAGTCGAACGCTTTTGGATCAATGCAGACTTTCCAGGCAATTGCCTCAGAGCATCGTCTCTGAATGAGCAAGTCCCGGGCAAATTGAGAGACCGATTCGCAGGTCTTGAGAACAACGAAGGTGTCCTTCCAAGAAGAAAAAATGATGAAGCTTAAGAAAGACTCAGTTTTGGAGATGAGGTTATTGGGTTCTAGATCCTCAGACATTTCCAAAAAGTTGGCAGCACAATATAGTGGGGCTGCATTGTTAGCTGTTAGATCAACCTTCCAGCCATAGCAAAACTTGACTATTATCTCGAAGATTTCTGTACCACCAGGTAGGTTGTCTAGTTGAATGTTGATGCTCGTATTGCTTGTTGCCTCTCTAGCCTTTTTCTGCTCGAATATGATTCTGTTCAAGTATGCGCTCCTTGAGATCATAGGAAGCTACCAAGGAATAAGCATAAACAATGTTAATCAAGTGCTAATAATATTCCTTATAGTAAGCAAGCCAGAAGAATGTCTTAGTTTTTCAGGCATGTTCCCAGCAAAATCATTAGGAAGTTGATCATTATCATATCTATTAGTTTTTAGTTAATTTGGAAAAGGGTCAACTATATTGGTCAAACTCGGCTATATGGGTCAACGAAATTATCAGTTTATCTTGTTCCTTATACCACACAGAGATTTTAGGATCCTAGGGGGGATCATGGTTTCTACATAAAATCCTGGTTCATCTAAGGACCTACATAATGATTTTTAGATCTAGAACAACAAAGAGAGTTAGTACAATTAATTGGTAGAAAGTTGAACATACAATGTGCAAGTGAAAACTGCTCTTGTTTCCAAACTGTATGACCAGATCACTTGCAACTTTTGTCCTGACAAACCTGCAGCAATACAACATTTTAGTTTAGAACCAGCACACACCAAAACATAGACAGATGGAATGGAAAATAAAGTCAGTTATATATGTACCAGTTATTTTCTTTTCTTTCTATAGCTTCTGCAATCATGTTCACTTTAGTTGGGATCATCACCAAACGATTATGCTTTGCGCTTATTACAACCCCCAGATTCGATGGTTTCCTATCGTAACTTCTCCTCCCCAGCATTGCATATTTCTCCTGCCCAAATTTGACAAACTTGTCCTTCATTATTCTAAATTGAACAAGTTTCTGATCAAATTGCTACTTATCAAATAGTATTGCAAGACTGAGAGCTATAAAAAGAGGGAGGAGAAGAGAATAAACTTAAATGTGTAATAAGTGATCAACTTACTCAATAGGGGACCAAAAGAATGATACTTATGAAGTAGCATAATGAAGCATTCGCATTCACATACACTGAACTTTGAAAATCATGATATTTGTGCATAGTTTTTCAAGCCAATATTTCCCAATTCAAGGTTCATGGATAACATTTTTTTGCATGAATTGAATAATATTGTGGATAATAGGGAAGGTGAAATCAATGGAAGATGATATATAAGTGGTAGAGATAGAGGGAATGAATTAATGGTGGACAGATTCGATGATAGCAACTTAGAACCAAGCGGCTTTAATGGCTTAACTACTTGATAGGGCAACGCAAGAACAAGATGGTAGAGCCCTAACTAAAAGCTTTGAGTAGGGAATGTAAACTTTAATGGGTAACTTGTCATTCCTAGCATGCATGAATCACTATGAACTCTGGAATAATCTCTTTGGTGATGTACTGATGTGTTTTTGTAAACATGTGTTGGAAGTATAACTCAATCTCAGACTCAAAGGAAGTATCATCAAAGAAGGTGAAGATTTAGTCTAGTGGAAATTTGGCCAACGTTCAACAGGGTGGTGCATATATGTGTAAGTTCTCACCCTTTCCTCATCCATTAATACATGCAGCTGAAGCACGTATGAGTGAACAATTATGTTATTGAGAGTAGACAATGACTATATTTGGAGCACATGCTTCATAAACAAATTGGATTCATCTTCCCTGTCTATTGCATCTCACGTGTTTAAACATTAAAAAAAAAAAAACCTCCTTCCATTTTTTAGATTTTATCATTTGAATTATTTATTTAAATTTTATAATATTTTCACTTTATAATTTCAACATTGTGTAATGAGAGAATCCATCCTCTTTATAATTTCAATGCAATATTTATTAGGAGTGACAAATGTTGCTAGCCATCCACTTTTATTATGGTGGGGTTTGGGGGAAAGGGATAAGTGAGGTTGGAAAGCAACGCAGTGCAATGAGGGAAGTTGTCATTCTTTAATTGTGCAAAAAGATAGACAACGACAAGTTTTGTATGAACGACTTCAAAGTCTCTCCCATATTAGCCTCTTAGTTCGAAAGCTCAAATTGAAAAGTTCGAACTTTAATTGTTAATATATAAAAATTATTGGAAAACTTTCCTGCTATACGTACATTATAATTTTCGAAATTACAATTGCATAATCTTGGTTATTTGGGTCCCAAGGTAAATGACCTTATAGGTTATCATTATTTTTTAAAAATTAAAACTCAAGTATATTATGGTTTTCACAATAATTTTTTTATCAAAAGTTAATTAAGAAAAGAAATTAAAGTACATCACCTAAATAATCCTAACAAAAATACTAAAGTTAAATTTTGTGTACTTTAAAATACAATATATCAAAATATTCTCATCTAAACACAAGGTTTGTTCTTTTCAACTTATAGTAATACTTGCTATCAACATTCAATATTGTTCAGAATTCTTCAACATTATAACATTATATTGATCAACTATTAGCATCATCAACACTCGTCAACATTTCCTAACATATTGATGAGGTATCGTTTGATAATAATTAATTTGTTGAGCATCCGTTAAATTTTTATTAATTTATTAATGTTGGGAAATTATATTTAAATTATTGTTGGTTGAAAATTTAAATAAAAAATTATTAGAATCAATTACAAATAATCAAGCTGCATGCATAAGTAACAAATGATGTAATTTCAATTTAGCACAATTGTTAATTTCCATACGTTTCTAATATATTGGAGTAATATCTTGCATGTTTGCGTACATTAATGATAACCCTCACATCAAAATTTTATACACCCCCGATATTAACAAAAAGGTATATAAATACATTTATAACTCACATTTTTCATTGAAAACCAACGTTTAGATACGAAGGTTAAGATAAGGAGGAGAGAAAAGAATAATATATAAAAGAAATAACAAAATATTGTTGGAAGGTGGCGGCAGAAGGTTTTTAAAACTGATAGAAAAGTTACATGGGGTCCCTAATTTTTCCAAAAACAAACCGCAACTTGACATGTCAACTATTTTGGCTAAAATTTGATAAAATGGGTTTAAGAAGGGTGTTTTTGTTTTCACACACTCTTTGTTAGATTTTAAGCGAAAATAGTAGAAATGTCACGCTGAAGCCAAATTTAGAAAAATAAGGGACCCGCGAATGCATTTAAATAATGTGGTAACTTTCAGGTTGAATCTAAAATACATATGCCACCTTTCAGCAATTTTTTGAAGAAATGATAATGAATCGACGGTTGCAACCATAAATATATAAAAAATAAATTAAGCTGCAACCCACAAATGCGATTCGCGAGGCTAGGGCAAACAAAGCTGCCCAAAGAATACAATGAAATTCACTTTTTATGTGGTGTCTTTATTTTGTACTGTTATATTTATTTATATAAATCGACAACTTAATACAATTGTGAAAAACAAATGTGATATATATGTGTGAATTAATAAATATTTTTATTAAAAATAAAGAGATTATATATTTGACTTTAATTAGTGGTCTTGAAAAAAATCACAACTGTGAATTTCTTGAAATAAAATAAGAAAGTTTTATAACATTTTTATCTTAAATATTATTATAGTAAATTATATTATACTAATACTCAATTACATAGGGCCACAAATTATATTATACTAATACTCAATTTTATTATAGCAAATTATATTATACTAATACTCAATTAGATAGGGCCACAAAGAAAATAAGCAACTAAAGCAAGTGACATATATATATGTATGCACCAGGCACCAGCATATATTTATGGGCAAGTTGGCTAATGCACTTGTTCCTCTTCCGCTTCTTTGCATGCATGGGCCACAAATAATTTTTTAAAAGAAATTTGTAAGTGTATTAGTAAAAAATTTAAATTAATTTTAAATTTGACATACAATATATTTATACATGTTTAAATTAATTTAATCATTAAACTTAATGAAAAATAATATATTAATCATAAAAAACTAGTTTGATACACAATTAGGATAATTTGACGCCAAATATATATAACGTAGACTTTGTTTAATTTAATGTCCTGACACCGTTTTTCACGAGTTAATTACATTTACCCTACCTGACATATGTGGTAATAATTTTTGCACACCCAACATTTGTGAAATAATTTTCACCCTACCTGACATTTAGCAAAAGTGATTTTTAGTGTTAGAATCCGGTAACTTGTCATCGGAAATTGAAAAATACAATAATAGCCCTATATCACTATGTGAAATTACGATGTTGCCCTTTAATTTGAGAAGGAAAAGACTATGATGGAGAGTAGAAGACAGACATGGTGGTTTGGGAGGGGTTAGGTTTTCATTTTCTGTATGGGAGGGGGTCGGGGAGAGGAGTCAGTGGAGTGGTTTGGTTTTAAAATGTCATAACAAATAATACTAAGGGTACCAAAGTCATTTCACATTTAATTAAAAGTCAAAGGAAATAATAACAAGGGTATAAAGGTTACTTCATATTTATTTTTTTACAGTTCACCGGAAAAGTCAATAAAAAATCAATTATAACATACCTGAGGGGCTTTAAATTTATGACCACTTAAACGTCGGATAGGGTGAAAATTATTTCTCAAATGTCGGTTGTACAAAAATTATTACCATATAAGTCAGGTAGGGTAAATGTAATTAATTCGTTTTTCACCCATTTAGTTTTTGCCACTCATTTGCCAAAAGTTGAATCAAGTGAATTTTTTTAGCGTAATTAAAATAATTAATCAAGATTATTACATTTAATTAGATTACTAAAATTGTTATTATTAAAATTAACTAGTCCTCAACCCGTGCGACGCACGGTATATGATAAAATAATTATTTTAATTAAAAATAAAAATTAAATTACTACAAATGGGGATATAAATTTTAAAAAATGAAACATTAATGGTATTATTAAATGAAAACATACCATAATGAAATTGTTCAAATAAAAATACACAAATTCAAAAATACGTGAGGCTAACAGTTCAATTGAGACGACAACAATATGAAAGTGCAAGATGTAAAACTGTACAAATTGTACCTCACATAAATTATATTATCAAATTAAAAGGTATGATAATAAATTATTCTGATAAAAATATACTAATTTAAAAGTGCAAGATGTAAAAAGAAATAAACAAAATATAAAGGGTTTTTGGCTCAAAATAATCCGAAGTCAGAGGTCATTGGCTGAAAATAATCCAAACTTACTTTTTGGCTGAAAATAATTCAAACTTTTAACCTATTTACTCGGACTAAACTGAAATCGATTTTCGGCGTCGGAATGCTGACTGGGCAGCTAAGCACATGTTTCTTTATTTGATTTTAGTTTTGAATTTTTTTTAAAGCTTATGTAGACCCCAACTTACTTAAACCAAGTGTTTAATAGTTTAAATTTTTGGGGTTGGAAGACTAAATTTATTATGTTAAAGTGTTTTTATTTTTAATCCATTGTCATAAGTTTAAGTGAGTTGGGGTCTACATAAGCTTAAAAAAATTCAAAATCAAAATCAATTAAAGAAACACGTGCTCAGGCTACCCAGTCAGCATTCCGACACTGAAAATAAATTTCAGTTTAGTCCGAGTAAATTGGTTAAAAGTTTGGATTATTTGCCGCCAAAAAGTGAGTTTGAATTATTTTCAGCCAATGACCTCTGACTTCGGATTATTTTGAGCCAAAAAACCCAAATATAAATATACATGCATGCAAGTGGAATAAATTATTAAATAATCAAATAGAAAAATCTTGAGTATTTTAATAGTATTTTTGTTCGTATTGTACTTGATAAGGTATGGATCGAAATTTGTGTTGCGGTTTCTGGATTTAATCACCGAATTTTTTCTCAATGTACGAATCTTGTTGAAGAGTATATTTGTTCGTTATTTTTTTTCACTTTTTAATTTCTTCATTATTATTTTTTTCATTTTCATTCATTTGGGATTCATGGTTCCTATTTTACATCTCTAATTTTTTTCATTTCAGGCGTTAGGGCTTTTTGCATTTCAACATTGTCTTCTATTTTACATAAGTCCATTTTTGTATTTTTGTACCTCTGCCTATTTTATTATTATTAATATTATATAGATTATTATTATTGTTATTATTATTATTATTACTATTATTATTATTGTTGTTGTTGTTATTGTTATTATAATATTTTTAAACCTTAAATAAACCTAAATTGAGGAAAAATTTATAATTATATTTTTTTCTGTTTGGTTGTAGAACCTAAAATTACTCTTCTTCATCATTTAATGAGAATGAGAAGTGGTTTTACACGTACGTTGTTCCGGGCAAAAGAGAGAGAATGGGAAGCAGTTGTTACCAAGAAAAATGAAGAAAGCCTACAAAGAGGAATAGGAAGCAACTGTTACAAATAGAGAAAGATTGGAAGCAGTTGTTCATCATTTGACAAAGAGAGAAAAGATGAAGTAGATAGAAATTATAGTAGATAGAAATTTGGGGGAGTTATTAATAAAAGAGGAATATGGAAAGTTATTTAGAAATTGAATGCATAGCATGAAATTGAAATATTTTTGCAAATAATATGAGTAAAATATAAATTTTCTACATTCTAATTGGCTAAGAGTCCTACGATTAAGCTCCTTGCAAAATTTTGTGGGTCCCACAAACTTTTCCATTATATTATATATAGATTATTATATTTATTGTAATTAAATTTGTAGCTATTATTAAACTTTTAAGTAGGACTATAGAACTTAACTATTATATTTATTGAAATTAAATTAGTATTTTAAAATTTAAAACAAAAATATAATTAATTAAGATTAGGATTTTTGGACGCTAATATACTGAATTTTTGGAGTATTGAACAATAATATACTGAATTTTGATCTTGGATAATAATGCACTTAACTTTGACGGTTGTTGGATAATAATGCACCCGAAACAATTTCGATAGTTGATTGTGATCTTACATAGCAGACTGAGAAGATGAATAGACTAAATAATATTTAAATTTAAGACACGTCGAAGGAAGGAAAAGCCATTCAAATGGGCCAAACTGTGGAGGTGGACTGGAGCATAGGGTTACAAGGGAGTAGTGTGGAGGTGTTGGGCTTGGGCCAGGAGGATGTGAACCATATTATTGGCTCAGAAAGTATTGGGGAAAAAAGAAAGGGAGGAAAGTGGAAGAGGATGGTTAGGAGTGTTGACCAACATCAACACACTCACAGTAAAAAAAAGGGGTGAAAAGAGGAAAAATGAAACGCTTTTGGAAGTAGTTGGAGAACTACCTGAGAGTGTGCAAGCCCAAAATTTGCGAAGGATGGAAATTGACACAGAAGTAGCGGTGGCTGGAACAAACCAGCACCGCGAAGAACATGAAACTCTTACGCTGGAATTGCTGGGGAGGGGGCAGGCCCCGAGCAGTTCAGCTGCTCCAGAAATGGAGCCAGAAAAATGGCCCGGATATAGTATTTCTTTCCGAAACGTTGAGATCAACGACTGAGATGGAGAGAATAAAATATAAGACATGCTTTGAGAATTGCTTTTTTGTGGACTGCAGAGGCAAAAGTGGTGGTCTCGCGATGCTATGGAAAGAGGAGATAGACTTTAGGCTGCTATCCTACGATTCGCACCACATTAGGGGAGATGTTTGGGAGGACGGGAGGAGAATTATGAGGTGGATAGGGATTTATGGATGGTCGGAGGGGCATAACAAGCGCCGGACGTGGAGTCTGTTGAGGGAAATTGCAAATGACACAACCATTCCCACTGTCATCGGAGGCGATTTTAATGAAATACTGACAATGGATGAGAAGAGGAGGGGCTGTGAGAAGCCAAAGAATGATTGAGGATTTCCGAGGTGTGTTGGAGGACTTAGATCTTCGAGACTTGGGAAGTGACGATGGGTGGTTTACTTGGCAGAGGGGGAGGGAGCCCAATAATTGTGTGAGAGAGAGAATTGACCGTTACGTAGCTAATGAATCATGGTGTAACAATCACCCGCTTCATAGGGTTGAAACCCACGTTAGGTGGATGTCAGATCACGCTCTAATAGAGTTGAACACAGATTGGAGGCAAAGGAGGAAGAGTAAACGGAGAAAGTCCTTCAAATTTGAGAAGATGTGGCTTGATCACTCGGGCAGTGAAAGAGTTATCCGAAGGACGTGGGAGGATGATGCAAATGGTGATGCACTGACAAAGGTGCAAGCTTGCGGCGCGACTTTAGGCGAATGGAGCAGCAGAACCTTCGGTCATGTAAAACACCAAATTAACCAAAGTGAACTTAGGCTGAAGGAGTTACAGACGAGGGAGTTGTCAGACAGAAACATCCAGGAAAGTTCAGATTGGAGAGCACGCTTCAGGAGCTACACAAAAAGGAAGAAGCATATTGGTTTATGAGGGCAAAGAGAATGGAACTTAGGGACGGCGACCAAAATATGGCTTACTTCCATCACAAGGAAAAATCAAGAAGAATGAGGAATAATATTAGTGCCTTGATAGATGCAGACGGGAGGAAGGTGATCGACTGGGTGTGGCGAGATAGAAGATTTGTTCATTAGGCACTATTCGAAGATATTCACTTCCACACAGGCTGAATATGGCAATAGAGTGCTTGAGGGCATTGAAGCACGCGTTACGCGAGAGATGAACGCCATACTACAACAACCTTTCACTGGGGAGGAAATTCGGGCTGCTCTATTCCAAATGCATCCTTACAAAGCCCCAGGTTGCGATGGTATGCATGCGGCTTTCTATCAAAAATTTTGGCACATAGTAGGGGAAGATGTAATCTGTTTCGTCAAAGGCATATTGGAAGATCAGGTGGATCCTTGTCCTATCAACAAAGCTCTCATATCACTGATCCCAAAGACCCAAGATCCAACTAGGGTGATAGACTACAGTCCAATAAGCCTGTGCAACGTACTGTACAAGATAGCGTCAAAAGCACTAGCCAACAGAATAAAACCTTTCCTGGCTCATATAATCTCAGAAAATCAGTGCTTATGTACCAATGAGGCTCATTACAGACAATGTCCTCGTCACTCATGAACTGTTCCATACCATGAAGAAGCGCTCAAATCGTAGAAAAGGGAGTGTGGCAATCAAATTGGATATGAGTAAGGCGTATGACAGAGTTGAATGGGATTTTGTGGAGAGAGTATTACGAAAAATGGGGTTCCACGAGAGGTGGGTGAGTGCGGTTATGAGATGCATTAGGAGTGTGTCGTACTCAATTGTTATAAATGGACAGCCGCGGGGAAACCTTTTACCGGAAAAGGGGCTCCGTCAAGGGGCCCCATCTCTCCATACCTCTTTATCTTAGTGGCTGAAGCGCTTTCAGCAGTGGCGAAGCCAGGACTCGAATTAAGGGGTGTCAAAATAAAATTTACCAAAAAACAAAATATATTAGAAAGAATTACGAAAATTTAACATATACAAATATCATAAAGTTTAGCCGCATTAGTTTTGAAAATAAAAATATGTACCTTGGACATATTTTACTATTACAAACCAATAACTAATAATGACACGATTTCTATGTCACAACAATATTTGAATTTGTAATCAATCAATCGAAAAACTAATCTAAATAATTACAATTATAAATATTTGAACAAAATAAAAACCAAAAACCCTAATTATTCCGTTCATAAATTATGTTTTATCACTAAATTAACAAATATACTACTTATTAATTAAAATTTAACAAAGAATAAATTATGCATGATAATTGAGGTGTGGCATTGAGCATGTATAAGAATAATAAGATGCTAAGACAGTGGCTTGCATGTGCAATAGAGAGAGGCAAAGAGTAAATCACAAAGGAAAATAAAAAGTTGGATGAATTGCTTCTAAAGGCCATCAAACACCTGACCTCCAATTTGAAACGTGCGCTTGAAGGTAAATGGAGGAAGAACCATGCTGCCAACATTACTTTTATGCATCTTTAAGCTACAATTCTCTATATGACTAATTATAACTGTCATAACAATGTTAAACTAATAATTTTTCTTCCAAAAAGCTAGGGGGTCAATTGACCCACCTTGACTCAAGGTGGCTTCGCCCCTGGCTTTCAGGTATGATCACCAAGGTAGCGAAGAGGAAGGAGATAAATGGAATCTGTGCCGGTAGAGGTGCGCCCACAGTCACCCATCTCTTTTTCGCCGATGACAGATTGCTCTTTGTGAGAGCAACCCGACAAGAGTGCTTGAAAGTGGTTGATCTGCTCAATGAGTATGAAAAAGCGTCCGGGCAAAAAGTTAACCTGGACAAATCGGAGATTGCATTCAGCAGAAGAGTTGATGAGCGAAAGCAAGAAGAACTGGCGAACATTATGGAAATGAAGAGTGTGGAGAAGCACAATAAGTACCTAGGGCCCCAACTTTGGTAGGAAGGACGAAGAAAGAGATATTCCAGGGTGTGAACGACAGAATATGGAAAAGAGTACACGGATGGGAAGAGAAGTTGTTGTCAAGAGCGGGTAAAGAAGTACTCATCAAATCAGTTCTCCAAGCAATACCTACATATTTGATGAGTTTTTTCAAGATACTACAAACTCTTGTAGACGAGATGCATGGTATGTTGGCTAAGTTCTGGTGGGGAGGTGGAAAAGAGGGGAAGAAAATGCATTGGGTAAGTTGGAGATCCTTGTTCAAGCCTCGGTGCTTTGGCGGACTCAATTTCCGACGTCTTGATGCATTCAATGATGCCCTATTAGCAAAACAAGCGTGGCAGTTACTGTCAAAACCAGACTCGCTAGTAGCCAAGTTTATGAAGGCGAAGTACTATCCAAAGAACCATGTATTACAAGCGAAGGTTGGGCACAATCCGAGCTACACCTGGCGAAGCATTCAGGGATCGATCGGCCTGCTACAAAAGGGGATCCTAGAGAATAGGTAATGGGCGAAGTGTGAAAATTTGGGGAGAGTCGTGGTTAATCGATGAGATGGGCAAGGAAGCGACTACGCCTAGAGGAGATGAGGAGGAGGCCCAGTTTGTTTGTGATCTGATGACTTAGGACGGATCTGAATGGGACGAGGACAAAATAAATAGAATCCTCAATGAGAGAGACACAAACCTCATTTTAGGTATCCCCATTAGTGATCAAAAACCGTGCGATGAGTTGGTTTGGTGCTACTCAAATAATGGGATGTTTACCGTGCCATCTGCATATTGGCTGGGAATATCAGTAACGGAGGAGGAGTTTGAAGAGTTCCTGCCAAGCATTTGGAAAGCCCAAGTCACTCCCAAAGTGAAGCATACAATTTGGAGAATGTATACAAAGACCCTCCCCACAAGGGGGGGCTCTTTTTCATCGGCACATTGGGGAGAATGGGGAATGTCCTACGTGTAAAAAGGAAAAAGAAACAGCACTACATGCTATTATTCGATGTGAGGAAGTGGCGGAGACATGGAGAAGCCTTGCACAAGAATTCTACAGGATGGCAATGGAGCAACATACCACAAAAGATATGATGCATAGGTGGTGGTGAGACCTCGCAGCAGCAGAACTATAAAGATCTTTGTTCTTGGCCTGGATAACGTGGCAGGTCAGAAACGAGACGTTATTTCAGAACAAGCGAACATACACTGGGATTATACAGGGGCGTCTTGAGTCTACAATAAAGCAGTTTAACGATGCAATCAAGGAAGAAGCTAGGCAGATGGAGCCCTCGGAGAGATTGAGTTCTAGGTGGCAGCCACCACATGAAGGTTTTGTCAAAGTGAATTCTGATGCAGCTTGTGGCAAAGAAGGTCTAATTGGTCTCAGTGTTGTGATAAGAGATAGCAGTGGCAACGTTTTGGTGGCAACAGCGAAGGTCGTGAGGGCAAGATGGGCAGCAAATATTGCCGAGGCCAAGGCTTGTGTATATGGTGCAAAATTGGCGAGGAGGTTCCACTACAGAAAGGTATTTTTTGAGACTGACTGTCTCCAGCTAATACAAAAAGCAGGGACCAGAATGGTTGAAGCAAGCGAATTCGATCTGATCGTAAGTGATGTATTATCCATCAGAGAGGATTTTCTTTGCTGTAAATGGAACCATGTAAAGGGGGATGGAAATGGGGTGGCACATTCATATGGGGTGGCACATTCATTAGCTAAGTTATACAATAGAAAAGAGGAGGCTATCTGGTTGGGAATGTGCCCATCGGAAGTGAACCCCTATGTACTCGCTGACAAATTAGCAATGCATTAAGCCTCTGGCATTTTTTAAAAAAAATTTAAGACACTTCAGCTAATTTACATAAGTAAAGGTGATTTTATACAACTATAACAACAATCTCTCAACGGAAACACGTTTAAACAAATATGATTTTATAGTTTTTTACTTTTTTCAAAGTTGGTTCTCTTTACTTATGTCTGATTTAGCTGACATGTCATAAATTTAAATACTTTTGGACTAATTCATCTTCTCCACCTACTACGTAGGATTGATACCAAGTCAGTCACTGCCGAAATAGTTGGAATATGAAATGGTTGCTAAAATGGTTGGTTTTTCCAACCATTTTAAATTGGTTGAAAAAAAGTGACTGATAATACACATATTTTTAATTGTATTTTAACGGCAAATTACACCTAAAATACACTCGTCTTAACCAAATATACCTCCAGCTATATTTAAGTCGCCTGTTTGAATTGATAGGTTTAGTAGATTATGTTTCATTTGATGCTATGATTCTTGGTCATTATTGTATTCGAGCATGAAATTAAATTCGCGCGTTAACAAAAAGTATAAGTATTTAGCTAAATTTGAAATACACATGACTCTAACTTTTAATGTCAAATTTGTTTGACATGTATTTAACCCTCCCGTCCGAATCGATAAGTTTAGTAAGTTAATTATTATTCGATGTTAGGATCCTTAATTATTGCATCGAAGGGTAAAATAGTGAATTTGTATGTGAAAACAAACTATGAGTCAAGTTGTTAATTAATTGTTATATTTAAGGGTGAAAGAGTAAATTTATGCGTGAACACCGATTACAAGGTAAGGTGATGATTAATTATTACTCCCTCTGTTCTTTTTTTATCTGTCATTTACGGTTTTCAGTGCCAATTTTTAATCAATAATTTCTAATATAAAACTTTTATAGAAAAATATTATATTATACTTTTTTAATAGTATTTGTTATTACGAATCTAATGATATCAATTTTGTATGATGAATCATTATACAAATTAAGATATTGACGGTCAAAGTTTTTGCCACAATTCCCTAGGCGACAGATAAAACAAAACGGAGGTAGTATGTTTGAGGATAAAATAATAAATTCGTATGTGAACACAAGTTATTAGGTAGCCAGCAAGACTAGCTGCAAAATAATTTTTCGTTCTTCGTGCTTTCATTGTATAGAGGATACAATAAAAAAGAGAGTAAGTTGTCTACTTGTCTGCTTGTGTTTTGTAGTATGTCTGTCTATCTGTCTGCTAGTTTGTATTCATACATAAATTTATTATTTTGCTCTCAAATATAATAATGAATCAACAGCTTGCCCAATTTATAGCTCGCGTTCACATGTTAATAATTTTGACCATGAATATAATAATCAAAGATTTCATATGCAAATGTAGGAATAAAAACAATTTGAATATGTATAGAGATAGGAGGAAAAAGGGAAACCAATAGTAAGCAGCACGATCCAAAAGAAACCGACGAATGAGGCTTCAAGTGCAAATGTGGAACGGGATGCTCTGTTCTCGCTTGGATTTTGTAGTCTAGTCTGCCCCTTTTTGAATTAGTAGGCCTCTCTCTCTCTCTCTCTCTCTCTCTCTCTCTCCTTTGAAACGGTTACTTCCTCTCTCCTTTGCCTTTCCCTCTCTCAGAGGTTATGTCCCCAGAAATACACTTCCAAAATGCAGCAAATCGCTCATGCAAGCGCCATCACCGCCATTAAACCCTCTTCACCATCTTTGACTTTATTGACCCGCAAACTTCAACCTCAAACCCACTTCCAAACCCCCATCATTTCTGCGAAATGGGGCAAAAGACGATCTGGGTCTCGGATATCCCAAAAACTCATCCTCGATTCAATCGCATTCCTCGCTTCCAATCTCAAGATTCTTCCTGAGCCCTTGGATTCTCTCGCTAGAGAATTCTTGGTCTCCGCTGGGGGCGGAAACGGGGGTAAATTTTGGGTCAGAAAGGGTTTTGGAGGGGGTGACGGGAGAAATCGAAGGGGGGTCAAATTAGGGTTTTGGTTGGCATTGATGATTTCTTCTGCATTGGCATTCTGGGTGGTCATAGAGAGAGAAAGAGGAAGCGACAATGATTCCTACATCTGGGTTGTAATGGTTGTTTCTGCGTTTGCTGTTTACTGCATGGTGAGAGGTTGGAGGAGAGATGTTATGGATGGGCTCTTAGGGTTTTCTTGTGGGGCTGCTTTCATGGGTTTATGGTCAAGGAATCATCAAGATTTGGGGAAATGGCTTGTTAAATTTAGGGCTAATTCCCCCAAGTTTATGTCAATTTCAAAGAGAAGGAAAGCTAGAAGATGGTTGTAGGCATTACTTTTTTTTGTTTTCTTTTTTTGACTACCTAGTCTTTACTACTATTACCGTGAGAGGGGGGTCATGTTTTGTTGCGTGAAAGCTGTTTGTTCTTTTGCCTAATCGAGATTTTGTAAATTTTATTCATTGAGAATTCATGTGCAAATTTTGACAATGTGGTTGTTCTGGGTCTCTTTAGACACTATCTCAGTCACACTCACATTACATTTTTACCGAGAAGTCTTAAACGATGCATAAAAGTGTTCTCACCTGCTGTACTGCATTGCTCTTTTTTTAGAAGTTTATTGCTCACAGCAAAAACCAGAAGGTCCAGAACAAACCAATGGAGCCAAGATCGAATTATTTCCTCAATGTACTGCAAGTGATAACTTACGTGGAAAACGTTGCATTTTGGTTAAACTATGAAACACTCCTGCTATTGAAAATGAGGGGGATTTCATAACGAAAGCAAAGTATATCAAAATAAGCTAATAACTTTCAGTGCTTGTGCAAATATATTGATCTATTTGTATGTTCCAGTATGGACATCAGAGATACTCAGAACGAGCTATTTCATGAAAAATAGAAACAAGCAAATTGAAACAAACGGTGTACATTACAAGAAAGCTCAAACCAGCATGAAATATGACAAGGAATTGAACACATTTTGACATCTATGAGCACAACTTAACCGTTACATCCAAGTTTCAATAATTCAGTACAAATACAACAGAGATAAGGTACAAGCTCATCAGATCCCCATTGTCTCTAAGAGCTCAATGTGGTGTTTTTAATGAATTCAGAAGAATCCAACTTTTCTACATACGATCCGTGAAGAAACGTAACAGAACAATCCCCATGTCAATCTCAATGTAGCTCTAAAAAATGTCTAGACCAACTAATCAATATACACACAAGATTTTACATGCATGCAATTTCAACTTGGTAGTATTCTTTTGCTCACTATACCCTCAAAAACCCCATCAATTCCAAAGTGAGCAGTAAACTCTTGTGAATCGACAGGACCTGGCAGCTTGAATGAGATTGAGAAGTGTCCCGGGGGACACAGATTCTGAGTCACCATTTCAAACTTCATGGACTCCTTATAGACAGTTTTCTCGCCAGTGGTTGTCACTCCTTTGATCAATATTTGTCCATCAGGAGCCACATCACAGGTGAAGTCCTCTGCAATGGCAACGCAATTAAGTTTAGAAGCAAATTTTCAAATTCAAGTAAAACCAAAAACCATGTCAAGTTCACTAGATTGAAGTAGTTCACTCTCATGCAAAACTTTCGCTTCCTCACTTGAATCAACTGTGATACTAAACTTTGACACCCAAAAATGCCAAAAGGACCCCTTGGAATACATTGTTCCACCAAGGAATCACACAACATAAAATAGGAGGGAAAAATATTAGGAATGGACCAGATTAGCAGGAAAGGAAATGCATGGGATTTAATCTTAGTCCTTCAAACAGAACTTTTTCAACAATGTCGATCATCAATGAAGAAATCACATCAGGAAAATTTTATCTGCTGGAAAAAGAAAATTGGTTTTTGAGTTGAATGAAATGACAATACAGAAGAAGTGCTTCTTCTAATCATTCTTGAATAAGATTAGAAGGAATCATGAATCATATGTGGCTAGGGTGATCCACAGGATTAAGTTCAGAATATTCTGGAGTCCTATTCCCCTACCCAGTATTCCGACAAGTGCACTTGAAAGGGGGAAAGGGCATACCATGGGAAAAAAAGAAGTGATGGAGTAAGGATACCTAATGCAAAATTAAACATTACTTCTTATGACTACCTGGGTTGTCGCCTTAGCTAACATAAGCTCACCCTTGTGTCTATAAAAGAGAGATTCAATTGACGAAAACCGAAAGCCAGCAAAGATTTTCCAAAAAAAGAAACAAAGAAAGACAAAAGGATCAGAACACAAAAGGTTAAAAAATTCCATTTGCAAACTTCAATGTAAAGGCGAGTAGCTTCACCTCTTGCTACACCCGGAAGAGACACACGGAACATATACGTATGCTCACTTTCACCAACATCCAGCTTCCCTAAAAGTGGGCCAATTGTTCCTATTGCTGCACTGCCTGTCAAACCAACTGCACTCTTTGTAACAGATAGGATGCTATTCACCTCCTCCACACTGGGTTGGCACGGCAAATAGAACAGTGCTGGATTTGCATCTTTTACAGGTTCTGTGTCCACTTGAGGCTCCGATGGGATCTCATGGCCATGTGATGCCAGTGGATCGATATACGGCATGCTATTGAGTGGAGTTACAAATAGAGCTTGCTCATGAGCAGGCCTAGATAAACATAAGTCAAAACCAAAGGTACAGTATATTAATGAGGGCACAGCAAAGGAAGCCGTTTGAGGGTGAATAAATTGAAAGTTAGACTACTGTTAAGATACAAGACTCCATCAGCAGACAAGGCTTCAGTTAACGCATGTTTTGACATAATATATGTTTACAAGCTGGCATTTTCGCACAATTCTTTAATGCACCCTTTCAAAAAATTAAGCCTAGGTTTAGCATGATTCACTCAGAACTCAAATAAAGTAGTTCCACCGTGAAACAAATAAATGTACAGAAAGCAACGGCTGAAATGGCTCTGTTTGTTCAAACATTAAAACACTTACTTTAAAGTATGTAAAAACGGGGATTTCAGAGAAGGGGCATAATTTCTAAGACACCTCACTCACTTGCCGATCCTAAGACACCTCACTCACTCTACCGATTCTCAGACACCTCAACAATATACCAAGGATTCAACTCAGATAGCAGATTAGATCATATATTAAAAACACATAAAATAATAAATGAACTAGTTGACAACTAATCATTTACGGGTTCACCACAAGTCCACAGAGTTCTCGGCTATGTTACTCTGACTCTTTATTTGCGCTGCCGTACCTGTGTCGGACCCTTGATACCCGGACAGGGGTATGACACTCGACACTTCAAATTACGATGAAAATGTATTAAATTTCTTTAAGATAGCCGAGCCCGACATCCGTATCCGTGTCCAACTATGTTACCTGGACTTGCGACACGGGTGTCCGACATGGACACGGATCCAAGGGTCCGACATGGTATCCCCAAAAATTATGGACACGGGGACACGGTATCCAAGGGTCCGACACGGCAGAGGAAACATAACCCCTAGTTAGCAAAATATATTTTAATTATATTAAAAGTGAAATATTATTATTTTTAGAGACATTCTTAAAAATTATACATCTAGGGATACTTTAATTTAAATTGATTTGGCCCATGTATAGTCAGCCCATATTTTAAAAGGCCCAAAAACTTACTACTACTTTAATTTTAAAACAATCAAAATAGAAAAAAGGAAACAATTCAAAGTAAACCCTAGTCCAACGTCTGTTCAAGCCTCCCTCCCCCCTCTCCCTTCTCTCTCCTCTGTCTGTTCACGCCTCCCCTCCCCCTCCCCCTAGCCCCCACCCCCTTCTCTCTCATCACTTCAGTGAGAGAAATCTGTCTGGAAAACCAAGAAGACACTTCCGGCGAAACCGGTAGAATCGTTGACCGGAGAAAACCCACTGGTGGTCGCATGATCGATCGACCAAAAGCCCCAAGCTACCACACCGAATATCGACCAATTGGTTGTCCAATTGTTCGATCTAGGGTTTGCCAGGATTAGGGTTTCGTTCTTTGGCCGTGTCCAACCATTCCGTCCAGGGTCCGTCACGGATCCCGTGTCCGGATCCGTGTCGTGTCGTGTCGACCCTGGTACGGCAGCCCTAATTGCCGTGTCCAGGTAACGTAGGTGTCCAATATGGACACCCGTACCCGAGTCCTAGTAACATAGGTTCTCGGATAAAAATGCCACTAAATTATGTAAAAATGGTAAAAATGCCACTCGAAAAAAAACATGTTATAAAACTGTCATTAAATTATGTTTATTGTTACAAAATTGCCACTTTAACCTGTTGGATATCATTGGTGACCTAAAGTAGCAGGTTAATTACATCTCACCTAACAATTACCTTAACTAATCACATAATTAACATAAAAAAACCTTAATTTACTAAACCCCCAAATTCTCCCCTGCTCCCTCATTAATTTCCAAGCCACCTTTAAACCTTCATCCTCTTCTTCCTCAACTCCATGCCTTGATTGTTCATCTTCCACCCCTCACATTCGATTTTTTCTACCTATGAAAGGTGAAATTCAACACAACCATCAAATTTCGCACCCCATAGCAGGTTTCTGGAGGTATTGAAAGACACAAAGAGTGGCCAAATTTGAAGGTATTTTTTTGCCAAAACCCTAATCTGCGATAGATGTTAAATTTCTAGAGGTATTGTTGGTTTTTGTGATGAATTAGGGTTTTTTGAACGAACAATTGAAGAAGGAGATAAAAAGCTCTAATTTTTGGGCTAAACACAAAGGGAAAAGGTGTGATAATGGTGGACAAAGCAGAGGAAAAGGGGGGAAGGCCTGATGAGGAAGATGATGGGTGGGGGTATGTGAAACCGGCTACAGCAAGTTTTCAGTCTGTCAAGTGACAATTTTGTCACAATAAACATAATTTAATGGCAGTTTTATAACATGTTTTTTCTAGTGATGTTTTTGCCATTTTTACATAATTTAGTGGCATTTTTATCCGAGAACTCCAAGTCCACAAAGGAATCAGGACAGAGGGAAAAGTAAACAAATTAAACTAACTTCACTATGTAACTCCAAATGGTGCTGAGATTTACAGCAATAGTAGCCAGTTCAATGCTTAAGATCCAATAACACCTACAGATTTCTCCCAGTTTCCATGATCTATAAGCAATCAAACACCTAATAACAACCTCATATAGTGATAGCTCGGTATATTGTGAAAAAAATTGTTACCTTCTTTAAAAGAATCAGATATTTGAATTGTAATGTTTCTCTCATTTCTACCACTCGACAAAATAGGAAAAGAAAAACAACATTATACAGCACACTTATTCATGACAGACATATTAGTTATGAATATCAAACTTCTGTTGTCGATTGCCGTCATTCCCACAACGCCATTTAGTGCAAGCCCTATGTGGCATTGTGGCAATGTATCATCAATGTCGACACTCAACAGCTAGCATAGTACCTAAATAGGCAACAGCTAACTAGCTGAGAACCTCTGATGTTTGGTTCCGAACTCCAAAATTGCCATGTTACACCAACTAAATTCAAAATTTCATCTCCATAACCCCCCCCCCCCCCCCCCCCCACAAAACCCCCAACACACACACACACCAAAATCTCATATTAACGGCAAACTACATTGTGAATCATCTCAATAGACCCTATTCTATCATGGATAAATCTCCAAGAAGCTCACCTCTATACGAAACGCTTGAAACATACATTATTCCCTACACAAACCTCAATCACATGAATCCAAGCAGTCAGAACAACACCCAAATGAATTCAACCACAACAGGAATACCCAATACGTGATCATACAGCCCAAGCCCACTTGTTGCAGTTTAAACTTCAGTCACACCAGTGGCACATCGTTCCAAACGTGGATTCACACCAATGAGGAACCTTAATCCTCTCAAATTCAAATCATACCATAGACCCGTAACCCCCATTTCATATAACGCAAAGTCGCGAACAATTTTCATTCAAAAAGTCACCATCAGAACGCTAACCAAGTTCAGACAAAAGATCGAAAAGCAATGGGCATCAGAGACGAAGGGATTAGAGCAATGAGAAAGCTGATACATGCAAATAAAGCACCAACGACAACGAGAACTAAAAGAAAGAAATTATAGGAAAGGAAAGCTCTGAAAGCAATTCTTAGTTAAGAGTACCTGATGGAAGGGGTATCCATGGAAGCTGTTGGAGAACGGGGCAATCGTAGAGGTTTGAGGGAAGGGGGAGTGAAGCAGTGAGTAATTGTTGGGTCAAAGTGAAAGTGTGAAGCCCCAGATGAGATCCAGATACAGGAGGGTCCGAATTGGAATGGGGAGGGCCCGAACGGATCCCATTTGGACCGGGCCGTGAATAGTCCAAAGTTCCAAACCCAAAAGCTTAAAACGTGACCCATCAAGAACCTTAGTCGTCAACGCTGATCATGAGAAGGGTTATTGACCATGAAGGATGACTCAGAAGTCAAATTGACCGAAAAAGATATCTAGGACCACGAAGTCCTATATATATATATATTGGATTCTAATAATCTCTACTTTCACATTTTGTATACCAATAATTCCTACTTTATTTTTGTATTTTGGTGGTCCAAAAATAAATATTGTATTCTAGTGGGACGTCACCGAGTCAAGTCGTGGTGACTAGGTGATTTGATGACGTGTACCGGATGCCACCGAGTCAAGGGAAGTATGGTTTCAAAAACTTTGCATTTATCGGCCCCACTCGAACCCCTTCATTGTCAACTATCTTGTATGCATCATTTGAGTACACTTCCACACAACGTATGGGCCATCCCACTTTGAGGTGAATTTGCTTCATGTTTTGTGTGTCATGATGATTGGTCTCCTCAGTGCGAGCACTAAGTCGTCGACTTGAAACGAGTGAGGTCGAACCTTCTTATTAAATGCTTGTGTCAACCGAGCTTGGTAGCATTCCAACCTTTGTTAAGCTTGAAGTCGCTTCTCATCAAGAACATCTAACTCAGCAAGCTGAACCTTATGGTTTTCTTCCTCGTTAATCTCTTCTTGAATAGCAATATGTAGCAACGAAATTTCAATTTCTAAGGCAAAAGGACTTCTACCCCATACACCAATGCATAAGGGGTTGATTGAGTTGACATCTTGTACGTGGTACGATAAGCCCAAAGAGCTTCTCCTGGCCTTTCATGCAAATCTCGTTTTGTTCTTGTCACCACCTTTTTCAACAAGTTACACAATGTCTTGTTGAATGCCTCCGCTAAACCATTGGCATGGGCATTGTACATTGAAGACTTGTGTTGGGCAAACTTGAATTTTTCGCAAAGAGCGGTCATGGACTTATTGAAAAATGGTTTTCCATTGTCTATGATGATGTATCGTGGCATGTCATACCGATATATGATGTGTGTCCGAATGGAGTCCACTACATTCTCCTTCTTGGCCTCCCTTAATGCAATTGCTTCTGCCCATTTTGAAAAATAGTCAGTAGCGACCAAGATGTACATGTGACCGGCAAAAGACTTAGGAGTCACATGTCACACAACATCAAGCCCCATGTTTCAAACGACCATGATGATATGGTGCGGTGAAGAGGCTCTAGTGGTTGATGTATGAGATTAGCATGGAATTGGCATGCATCACATCTTTTTGCATAGTCTATGAAATCCTTCACCATGGTAGGCCAGAAGTAACCCATTCTTTTGATACGATCTTGTAATTTCGGCCCTGATTGATGGGCTCCTTAAACACTTGAATGAGCCTCCTCCATAACATGTTGTGGCTCTTCTTGGCCTAGACATCGCAGCCAAGTGCCAAGGAAAGTTCGACGATAAAGAGTCCTATCGTAGAAAAAACGAGGGGCTCTTCGTTGAATTTCCATGCACAGAATAGCTAGGACCGTGGCATCCACCATGGCCAGACCGTGGTGTGCACTGCCCGGTCGTTCCGTGATCCTTTCCGTCCCAAATTTGTACCACAGTCTAGGTTTATCATGTAGATGCCCGTGGTGTATTCACTTTTGCCAAATGTTGAGAGAAAATTGGTGTTTTGGCCTCAAAACCTACAAATTCACATCAAAAACAACAACACCAAGTATAGTAGGGAAATTGGAATAAAAATCATGGTTCACACATAAAACTCTCCTAATTTCCTATCGAAAATCCCCTAAAAATATAGTCATGAAACGCAGTTATCAAATTCCCCCATGCTTACTCCTTGCTTGTCCCCAAGCAAGTACAAGACTCAAAACTAGATGAAAGGAATTGAAAAGAAAAAGAAACCTATTGACACCTCTTCTAATAAAATGGGCATGTTAGAAAGCCAAAACAAGCATACACAAAGAGACTTCCTAGCGAGATTAAGATGACGTTCGCTTTGAGGTTGTCCTTGATGTTGCACAATCAGTTTGTTCACTTGTGCCGCAATCTCCCGAAGAGTCTGCTCGATATTGGCATTATAATTCTCAAGGGAAGTGAACCGCTTGTCCATAGTAGCGAGTCGGCTCAATACCTTGAGCTCGAGAATGTCTCCGGTGGCTCGGTTCCTCTCGATCGGAATTATCGTGACCATCTATATCGAAGGAAGGGTAAGGGAAGGTATGTGTTTGGGATATTTTGTGGAGTTTGGGGGTTTTCTTGTAGTTGGTTTGTGTTTGGCTAAGGGTTCTTTGTGTTTTTTTCACTTAGACATTTCATCGAACACCTTGCGGGTACAAATTTTCCAACACTTCCTCAAAGCTCCAATATGCACCAAAATCAACAAACACAATATCAATAACAAATTCTCCAACACACTTGGAGGCACAAGGGATGGGGAACATCAATATTCAATCAAATCCAAAATACCAAGGACACCAAAAATCACCACCAAATATCAACAAGACAATTCCGGGCACAAACAATAAATATCAAACAAACTATGAGTTCTATGCCTAGCTCTGATACCAAATGGAGAGAACCGGGACCTAGGGTCCATGCAAAATCATGTGGATGATGGAAATCCACCTATAGAACTCATAAACACTACAAAATAATTTTTAGGGTTTTGGGTTTTATGGAGATAAACATGAAATTAAATGATATGGACAATTGTAAAGAGAGAAATCTCACCAAATTGAACTAAGATGTTTAATCTCTAGCACAAGGATCTCCACAAGGAAAGAGTCTTGAATCACCCAGGAAATCTCACAAAGAGTGGAGATAAAACACCCCTCACAAGGAAGAGAATTCACCAAGCCATTTGCACCCAAATGATTAGCTTTCATTGCACTAAAGGTTGAAAACCCACAATTACAACACTCTCCAATTGAGAGGATTTTTCTTTAGTCTAGCTTCTAAACATTCATCATCCAAATCTATGTTGGAAATAAGCTAAGGGGGTATATATAGGAAATGGGGAAAAAAATAACAAAACTCAGCAGAAAAAACGAAACAGCACGCGCGTCGCAGAGGGGTGACTCGGGCGAGTTACAGATCAACTCGGGCGCGACTGCTCACTGGTCCGGCAAATCCAATGCACCATCGTCAGAGCTCAGAATAATGACTTGGGCGAGTCACAGGATGACTCGAGCGAGTCAGTCTTTAAGGTAGATTTTCCTTGCCGACTTCAAACGCACATAACTTCTTCATCCGAACTACGTTTCAGACCCGTAAGATATCGATGGAAAGATCCTGGTGTGTACTTTAAGCTCCCAAAATTTGAATCCCATCAGAGTTATATTGAAGGAGTTATGATCAAAAGCGTGAAGACTCGCCATTTGAACGTCTTTGAATTCATTCACCGCCATGTGTTTATTCTTACAGATGGTTTCAAAGCCCCTTAGAAGGCTCGAGAATGGTCCTATTAAGACCCTAGATGACATCCTATGGCCTGGGATCTTTGTAGAATGAAACACCGCTTTCTTAGTGGCCATAATGGCCCTCAAAGGACCCCTATCCACCATGAAATGGATGTTGAAACCGAGTTAGTTTCGAGGAAAGGAGAGGGTGACTTGTAGCAAATCGGGAGCCGTAGGCGAAACAAAAAGTGAACCGATCCCACACGGTTCAGTAAAGAACTCTTTTTTTTCCTTGTTCGTTTTCTTGAGTAAGTAGTGCCCCCAACGACCTTTCTTGAGCTACGATGTAAAGTATGAGAGGTTTACCCACGATTGGCGCTCGCAACACAGGTGGGCTCGATAAGTATCTCTTGACACTTTCAAAGGTCGTTTGGCATGACTCATCCCACTCAAAAGGTGCATTCTTCTTCATGAGATGTTGAAATGAATGACAATGACCCCCGAGGTTGGATATAAACCTTCTAATGTATGCCAAACGCTCTTGGAGACCTCGCAATTCTTTAAGGTTCTTCGACACCGCCATCTCTTGGATGGCCTTGATTTTGGCATGGTCAACTTCGATGCCTTTGTGTCGTACCACAAAACCTAAGAACTTCCCGAAAGTGACGCCAAATGCGCACTTGAGTAGATTCATCTTCAACTGGCATATTCTCAATCGTTTGAAAATTTTTCGAAGGTCTTGCAGGTGATCCCCTGTCCTCCTTGATTTGACCAACAAATCATCGACATAACATTCAATTGATCGGTGTAGCATGTCATCAAAGATGAATTGCATTGCACACTGATATGTTGCTCCTGCATTCTTTAGACCAAAAGGCAATACCTTATAGCGAAAAATTCCAAGGTAATCAATAAGTTTCAGGGACGAAACTTTTTTGAAGGGGGTAGAGTTGTAATAACCACCTTTATATATATATATATATAATATATATATATATATATATATATATATATATATATATATATATATATATATATATATATATATATATATATATATACCTAAGTATATGATCCCAACGCCAACTTTGGAAGATTAAAATTGTACCTAAAAGTGGAGCACGCACAAGGAGGCTAAAGAGGAGTTGTCGGGGGGGGGGGGGGGAGGGATCAAACCTCAGACCTTCACCACCCCTCCGTCCTATTAGATATTATATAGCATTGGTGGGGACATGACAAGATCCACATTGGGCCTATCTTTCACCAACACTATTCCCATGCATGGGGAAGGAATGTTGGTCTTATTCCCATCATCACAATGTTGAATTTTTACATACAATACGTATAATAATAATTGAAGGTGACTTGGCTCACCATATAAGTAAAGTAGAAGCCCCACACCTCCCACTTTATGCCTCACTCTCGGCCCCCCTCTTTTTCTCTCTTAGCCCTCTCTCTCTAGCAATAATACACTCCCTTTCCATCATACAATATCATTAATTCCACAAGAGACACATGCTAGAAGAAAGGCTAGTCACCTAACATTTCTAAGTTCAATCTAAAGACATCCAAGAGTAGAAGTCAAATTATACAAGTCCTAGCACGTGCCTAACTCATTTCCACCAAGTCAAGACATATTCTAGCATAACCATGTCACTTCAAGCAATGTAAACAATCTTCATTGAAGTGAAAATTTCAACTAACATAAGACCAAGAAGGATAGAACCCTAAAATATAACAAAAGTGTTGATATCAGTCCACTTTTGTTAAATTTCATAACAATGCATGCATTATAATATTTTTCTAAAGATTTTGTCATAAACTAGATGAATTTTAGGAACTTTTCCAAGTGGAATCAAATCAAAAAGATGAGAAATGAAATTATGGTGCTATTTTGTTTCAAGAACTTTAAATCGGAAATTCTGGACATGAACAGTGTTGATATCATTCCACTTTTGCTAAATTTCATAACAATGCATGCATTATAATATTTTTCTAAAGCTTTTGCCATAAACTAGATGAATTTTAGGAACTTTTCCAAGTGGAATCAAATTAAAAAGATGAGAAATGAAATTATGGTGCTATTTTGTTTCAAGAACTTTAAATCGGAAATTCTGGACATAAACAGTGTTGATATTAGTCCACTTTTGCTAAATTTCATAAAAATGCGTGCATGATAATATTTTTCTAACAATTTTTCCAAAAATTAAATACATTTTAGGACTTTTTCAAGTAGAATCAGATCAAAAGGATGAGAAATGAAATTATGGTGCTATTTTGTTTCAAGAACTTCAAACCTAAAATTCTAGACCTGAACAGTGTTGATATCGGTCCACTTTATAAAAATGCATGCATGATATTAATTTTCTAACAACTTTGCCATAAAACTAGATGCATTTTAGGAACTTTTCCAAGTGAAATCAAATCAAAAGGATGAGAAACGAAATTATGGTGCTATTTTGTTTCAAGAACTTCAAACCTGAAATTATGGATATGAACAATGTTGATATCAGTCCAAACCTGCTAAATTTTGTAAAAATGCATAATATTTTTATAACAACTTTTCCATAAACTAGATGAATTTTAGAAACTTTTCCAAATGGAATCTGATCAAAAGGATGAGAAATGAAATTATGGTGCTATTTTGTTTGAAGCACTTCAAACCTGAAATTCTAGACATGAACAATGTTGATATGAGTCCACTTCTGCTAAATTTTGTAAAAATACATGCATAATAATATTTTTCTAACACTTTTTCCATTAACTAGATGAATTTTAGAAACTTTTCCAAGTGGAATCAGATAAAAGGATGAGAAATGAAATTATGGTGCTATTTTGTTTTAAGAACTTCAAACCTGAAATTCTGGACATAAACAGCATTGATATCAGTCTACTTCTACTAACTTTTGTAAAAATGCATGCATAATAATATTTTTCTAACAGTTTTCCATAAACTAGATGTGTTTTAAGAACTTTTCCAAGTGAGATTAGATCAAAAGGATGAGAAATGAAATTATAGTGCTATTTTGTTTCAAGAACTTCAAACTCGAAATTCTAGACATGAACAGTGTTGATAGTAGTCCACTTTTGCTAATTTTCGTCAAAATGCATGTATGATAATATTTTTCTAACAATTTTGCCAAAACCAGATGAACTTTAGGAACCTTTACAAGTGGAATCAGATCAAAAGGATGAGAAAAGAAATTATGGTACGATTTTGTTTCAAGAACTTCAAACAAGAAATTCTGGACATGAACAGTGTTGATATCAGTTCACATCTGCTAAATGTCGAAAAATGCATGCATGATAATATTTTTCAGACAATTTTGCCATTAATTAGATGAATGTTAGGGACTTTTCCAAGTGGATTTACATCAAAAGGATGAGAAATGTAATTATGGTGCTATTTTGTTTCAAGATCTTCAAACCTGAAATTTTGGGCATGAACAGTATTGATATCAGTCCACTTTTGGTAAATTTCATTAAAATGAATGCATGAATGCATGATAGTATTTTTCTAACAATTTTTCCATAAACGAGATGAATTTTGGAACTTTTCCAAGTGGAATCAAATCAAAAGGACGAGAAATGAATTTATGGTGCTATTTTGTTTAAACAACTTGAAATCTTAAATCATAAACAAAAACCCTAATTGTGTGATGCACTGTTAACCAAGGAATAATGTTCAATGTAGGAATGATAAACTCAACAAGGTATGGAGGTCATTACACCCCTTTTGTTATCAGAACACAAGGATTAAAGTGAAAGAAATGTCACTAATTCATTGAATGCATGCATGGGGACGTTAACGACCAACGTCGTTAATTAAAGCCCAAATGAGGAATAATGTTCGAACAAAGTAACGAGGGCCCATAGACGAGTCGAGGGAAAGTTTAAATGACAAGGTGGAGCGTTGGAGAAACACGTTGGAGTCAAAGGGTTTTAGTTTGAGTAGATCTAAGACAGAGTACATGAGTTGTTGTTTTAGTGGACGGGACGCTGACACTCACTCACAAGAGGTAATTATAGGAGGGGTGCCCACACATCGAATCAAAATTGGTTGGCAGAAATGGAAATCAGCGTCAGGTGTCCTTTTTGATAAGAAAATTCCACTTAAACTTAAGGGGCAAGTGTACCGTACGGTAGTTAGGTCAGCAATATTGTATGGCGCTGAATGTTGGGCAGTCAAGAAGATGCATTGTCAAAGGCTAAATGTTGCCGAGATGCGGATGGGCCGGTGGATTTGCGGCTACACCAGGTTGGATAGGATTAAGAATGATGTTTTTCGTTCCAAACTAGAGGTAGCACCCTTTGAGGAAAAACTCCGAGAGACTAGATTGAGATGGTTTGGGCATGTCCGTAGGAGAAGTGTGGATGCTCCTGTAAGGAGGTGCGAAGGGATTGAAATACCTCAGGGCCATCGTGGGCGTGGGAGGTCTAAACAATCTATGAGAGAGGTTCTAAGAGAAGATCTAAGACACCTAGTTTTAGTGGAGGGCATGGCTCTAAACAGGGGAGCTTGGAGGGCTAGGATTAAGGTTGTCGGGTGAGGAAGGTGTTTGTGATTAGAGCTAGCTTTACGTCTTTTGGCTTGTATTTGTTTTCTTGTGCAGGTACCTGGTAGCCCTTCTGATAGCACTGGCAACACTCTGGTCTGTGTCTTCTTCTCTTAATATGCTTCGCCTTTGTTTTTGCTTCGGATCCGTCGGAATCAATCTCTTCATGAATTTTTGTTCATGTGGGTAAGACTGCCTACTTTAGGGTCCCCCATACCACGCTCAAACGTGGCACATGGGAGCTTGTTGTTGTTGTTGAAAGTAATGAGGACCCATGAGTAAAAAAATTAATGAGTGTTAATGCCCTGGCCAGGCATTAACTAAGTATAGTGCTCCAAGAATGTTGAAAGGTGGATTGATGATAGTATGAGAAGTTTTATGAGTTTCACTAGAATTATGCTATGGATCAGTGACATGAATAATTGCACAACATTTCATCCTTGAAACTTAGGATGTCATATACTTAATTTAGTTGTGATACTTCATTACTTAGCATACGGTAACTCCTCTATGTAAATGTTAGGTACCAAGACACCTCAAGACCGAGTTGGAGCTGGAAGTGGAGACGTGGCAGAATAAGTTATCGAAATGTGGATGCGAGCTAAAGCAAATAAATGATAATGTTGTAGTAAGAATAATTATGGTTTCCCTTTATTTTCAACAAGGCTGACGTAACTGTAATAATGATGATTAATAGTGGATATGACCCTCTTCTCTCACATCAAGGTACACACCGAAGATTTGAATTCGACCCATTCTGAGAAACCTGAATAATTATTCGAGGGATTAACTATGGGAGTCGTGGTCTCGGAGAGGTCCATAGGGAAAAAGCCCCAACTTCCTGGGCGAGCCAGGCCTAACTTGTCTTTACTGGATTGTGATATTCACTCCAGATGTATATGGCTAGGACAAGACTCGAGGCAGACCTTGGTTACATTACGAACACTAATAACAATAATTGTATGAAAAATATCAGTTTGGTCCCCAATAGATAACCCATGCTGTAAAAAAAAAAAAAAAAAGGTTCTTACAGAGGTACACAAAATATAAATATTAGTATTTAATTGGGAAAAGTATGCCTATTGGCTATTAGTAATAGTTGGAGTACATGGTAAGATAAAAGTGGAGTACACTCAATCTTTTATTATATAGTTGAATCTATTTATAATATTCAATTATTTTAATGAATTGATAATATTAAATGAGTGTACATTGGATAGGTTTTGATCGAACATAATTATGACTATAAACAATTGAGGCGATTGTTCTAGAGAGAGAGTGTCTACCTTCTCTCTAGAAGCGGCGACTCAGGCTTTTAGAAACCCTAGTTTTCGCTATCGTTTTCTGGTCAAAATGGAGGAGTAATCCTCGTTTCTCTTGTTTCAGTCGTTGTAGAGAGTCGACAATCGAGTTAATTCCAAGCACTAAACATGATTTTCTTCATAATTTTCCAGACAGATTAGGTTCTCTGAAAGAGATGGGAGTTCTAGGGTTTCTAGGGGTCGATTTAGGGGTTTTGATGAAAGCGTCTGCAATAGATCAAATTGAGATCTTTGAGCGTTGGTTTCATGATGAATGTCTGACGAGATGGAGTGTTACAGAAAACTGAAAGAGAGATTTTGCTGGATTTCTTCGCTAATAGGAGCATAACAGTGCATCTGATCGAGTGCTACAGGATCGATTCAGAAATTTTCAGAAGTCAAAGTCCAAAAAGAGGGGATACTATACACTTCTACTGTATCTACCTGACTCAGATTCGCAAGTACTCTTAGAGGTGCTCTTCGTCGAGGCAGAAGAGGTGGCACCAGGAGCTTCCTTCGCGTGTTTCCCAGGTGTGTTCCTTCCTTTTTCTTTCTATTCTTCCTTGTCTTCTTCCTTTTGGTGGTTCTGGATGGTGTATTTGTTGCTATTATGAGTCTGCTGGTGAAGATAATGAGAATTCTTGTCCTATGCGTTGTGTTTTTGAGTGGGCTACTTCCAATTCGGAATTGGAGGTTGAACTGATCACTGTTCATAGTTGGATCTCAACCAATCTAGTTAGGAGATCCCTATTTATAGAGTTGTGGAGGGGATCCTTTTCGTCTCATCCTTTTCCCTTCTGTGTTTCTTTGAGTTCTTGTTCTAAACTAATGTCTGAAAATTCTACCACCTCCCCTTTCTCTGAACCCCTCTCTGACGATGGTGCTTCTGTCTTCAAAAATCAAGATACCGATCTTTGTCATACTCCCCAACCTAGAAGTGCTCATGTTGGAAGTGGAAGCGGAGATCATAATGCACTCAATTCGATTGAGAAACCCCATCGTTCATACGCCCAGGCTACAAAGTTCGGTCTGGGATGTAGTCATCTTTTGTCGGGTGCCATTTCTCCGCAGGGAGTTAGTCATGCGGACCCGTCGACTATTCGTAACCAGACACCACCTCTAAGGTCTTCCCCTGATAATCCAATCGAACCTGACAATTACCCTACTGACTCCCCACCCCATTCACCTAGAGTGAATCAACACACTGGGAGCTCAAAGCTCTTGCTCTGCTCATCAAACCTTGGGGGGAATTCCTGCCTCTGTCCTATTTAACCAATCGGGCTAGATCCGAATGGAACTTTGTCCGAGGGGATATGTCGTTTGTAGCTATGGGAAATGGGTGGGTTACAGTGTATTTTACCAATTCAGAGGATAGGGACCGTGTCTGGATGGGGAAACCTTACACTCTTGGGGGTCTGAATATAGTTATGCTGGAGTTTGTTCCCTTTTTCGATCTGTTTGCTACTGAGATAACCCATGTTGACCAATGGGTTCGAATCCCCAGACTTAAAGGCAAACCAGTGGGTTGGGTGATTAAAGTGGACCAAAACACCTTGCTCCGCCTTAAAGGCAAATTTGCTAGAGTCTGTATCAATATCGATGTCACAAAACCTTTACCAGGATCTTTAGTAGTGTCTGCTGGGGGTCAATCCTAGATTATCCCCCTTATCTATGAAAATCTTCATGAGGTGTGTGCCTTCTGTGGGGCAGAAGACCATAAGATAGAGGGTTGCCCGAATGTGCTTGACCACTCTAAGGTTGAAATTGTGGTTGAGAGGTTCAATGGACCCCCTGCTGCGTGGGGTGAGCCTCAAAAAACCACTTATTCCATGTCTATCTCGGAGAACTGGATCAGAGTCTCTCCGAGAAAGAGACAGAGACAAGTGCACGTTAATTGCCAAAGACCTACTACAGCTAATCTGAGGCCTGTGGGGGTTCCCCCCTCGGCCAAAGGGAAAGAAGTTGTCGCTGACTATAACAAGGAACCTGTTATTCCTGAAAATGAGGAACACTTTTCTCCAATTCGCTCTGAAACCCCTAAACCTGGACCAATTGATCTGAATTCTGTTCCAGTTCCGAATGACATTTTTCTGGCCCATAGGGAACAGATGGTCCCCAAGGGTTCTATAACCCCTGATGATGCTATTGACCCTCTTGGAGAAGACTATGGGCAGTCTATGGAGGATGATAGCCAGCCGGTTAACAACAATGAAGACTTTGCTGATGCTTTTTTGGATCTCCCTAAGATCTAAGATATTGAAATGTCGCCCGACTCAGCTAAACGCAAGAGGGAGGAGGATGGTGCAGGCTCAGCCTAATCCATCCTTTTCAGTTAGCACCATGATGTTCTGTAACGTGTTTGGATATGTGTGTTAATAAAACTAGCTGTGTGTGCCATTTGATCTTCCTTGGTTTTAATGGCCGCACTATTGTTTTGTGGCAGGGTTCACCCACCCTTTCTGCTAGTTACCAAACACTCAATGGGGGTAGTGTGTTTTCTTATGGTCTGTGCTGTGACCTAGTTTGGTTTATTGTGTACGTAGCTTGTATGATATGGCTCTTGGGGTTCACCCCAAGCTTTTGTATCGCTGGCAATTCCTTTTGTGCTATTATGTTAATGCATGCTATTAGCAGCCAACCATTCTGGCTAAAGTGGATCCTTCTGTTGAGAATTTCTTCTTACAGGTTTCTTATGTGGTTATTTCTGGATTGCCTACCCTATGCTCTTTGCTGGTGGGAGATTGTGGTTTATGTTTTTTCTAAGGAGCCACTTCTAAAACCAAGGTTGCATTGCCACCCCATGGGTTGGAGTTGGTGGTTATACCATTCTCTAACGGGATGGAGGCTGCAAGCGAGGTTGTGGATTGGCCCATTGCAGAAAATGCTTGAGAATCGAACCCGTTGTAAAGGAAAAATTATCAAAAATGTCAATGATGTGAGACTCCTATTTCAAAAAAGGAAGGTCCCTGAGACAAATGACTTTCTCATCCTGGATTATACATCTGTTGTGATGGCTGGATGTCGTCAGGTTTTTAGAAATCCCTTCAAACGTACATCTTTCTTATGGAATCTGTTAAGATGTTTAATAATCAGCTTCACTGTTTTGGTGTATTCTGGACGAATTAAAGAATTTATACTTATATGGATTACACTTTTATTCTTGTGTGCGACCTGGTTTACAGATAATACACATTGGAGCGTCATTTTGGAGTGTTATGAGCCAGCAGTTTCCATTAAAGGACTCGCATCGAAGTACCACTGGGACAACTTTCAGATAACATTTCCGCATTTGTATTGGAGGTGGAGAGTTTTAATTATCGAAGTGTATAAATGTTATCAAAGCCTGTTGCAAATTAAACATTATTATGGTGAGTGTGGTGATACGATGGTGTATGCCACCAAGGCCTTTTTCAGACAATCCATGGTTACCCATGGCAAGACTCCACTTTGGTGGATGGCATCGAAATTTAGATGGATATTGTGTTAGATGATAATAGGTCCTCATGCACAGTTTGTAATGGGGAACTTCAGGAAACAAAGGTCAACTTTTGTTTACCAGCCGTGTACGGGCTGGATTCTAATTCCGTTTGTTAAATGAAAATTATAGCGTGGAATGTGTGTGGTGCGAAGAGATCGCAAATTATAGCTGAACTAAAAGCGCTTCAAAGAAATCAAAAACCGAATATTTTGTTTCTCATTGAAACAATTACAAATTTAACCAACTCAGAAACTATTATACGACAACTAGGATATGAAAATGCGGAAATTGTCAACCCCATAAATCACTCTGGTGGAATTTGGGCCCTTTGGGACAATACTAGCCAACTCCGAATAGCGCCTCTTAGTAAAGATAACAGATCTATGTTAGGTTTTAGGTTATCTATTTCCTAAACAAATAGAGATTAATCGGCGGAATATTATAACAGTTATAAACAATTAATCAAAACAATTGCAGAGGCTTTAGTAATTATACCTGATCGCTAATTCCTGCTGAAGAAGAGGTTGACCTTCCAGATTCCAACGCTGAAACCCTTTACTGAAAAGTCCACGCAGCACTCCGGGAACCCGATTGCTAGACCGACCTGATCGAGACGAATTTCAATCTAAGATGTATGCGAGATCGCTTTCAGAAACCGATAGCGTTTCTGAAACTAGAAGCAAAGGAGAGGAACTCAGGAAATCACCCTGGTATCTCTCTAAGAGTCGAAGGCAGTTGGTGTGGAATAATCTCTCCCAGAGACCCCTTTATATAGTGTTTAGAAAACCTAGGGAAAGGGTTCAAAACCCTAAAGGGCCGAAAAAGACAACGGCGCGTTTTCTGGGCCCAACACGGTCCATGTTGGACTCTAGAGAGTCCAAATATTCGGCCCACGGACACCACGGATCGTGGTGTCTCAACACGGATCGTGTTGGGTCAACACGGTCCGTGTTAAGCCCAATTCGGTCCGTGTTGGGTTGATTTCTCACAGAAATCAGTTTCCAACTTTTATAAACTTGATACAATATCATTTAGGTTACATACATTGTTCGAGGCCACTGACTTGTGTGACCTAGTAGGACCAAATAATATAGTTGTAATTAAACATATTTAATTACTAATTATAGAGGTCTCTAGCAAGACATATAATCACTATATTACTTTGGTTTAATCTCCGTGTATATTGAACATTGTCGGGACATTCCCAACAATCTCCCACTTGTCCCACAAGTGTTCGATTCCTTGAATTCCCTTGTCACTTACTGTCTCACGTTCGGATAAGGTAAGCTGATGTCATCCTTATGTAAGGTCCGAAACGTTCCTCGATCTCCGAGTTTAGACTTTGAAAAAACAGACGATCAACTATTGATTCAACTGAGCTCGGCCAAGCATTTTCAGTCCAATCTCACCGAGTGGCCAACAAGACAACTGTCCCTAATAGGGAGGACAATGCCATCTTGTTCAGACACACATTCTCACATGATCCCACTGTAACCCAGACACCGCCTTTATAGCCTACTGTTACGAAAGACGTTTGACGCGCTCCAAAGTCACAGCAGACCATGTAGTCTATGTATTGAACTCAGGATTTAGGAATTTTGAGTAGTGAGAGATCTTATGACATTCCTAACTTAAAGAGCTCCCACTGCGGGTCAGTTCGGTAGTTGTTCTCAACAGTACCCACGTGATTGATTTATGATGTCATCACATCACTATGATCACGAAACTTGATCATTACCTCAACCCTACATGCTAATTGTGTTGATATTATCACTGTTCCTACGTGATAATACAATTAGGAACCAGGTCGACTATCGACCAAGACTAGCGTTATCAAGTTCACTAAAGGGGTTTCAGAAATCGAACCTCATCCAATTTCCCATTTTGAATGCGCTAACCTTTTTGGACATTCACATAATTCTAAACCAAAAATTATGTAAAGTTTTGATTTTATTAATAAATGATGAATAAATAACTATTACAAACCATGAGCCATCTAATGTTCAAAAAATGTAACTTAATAACATCATTCAAGATGTCTAATTCCTATTGCATGAGTAAGACTCTCATACTTCGCTTGCGACAGGGGTTTAGTAAGCGGATCGGCGACGTTCTCATCCGTATGAACCTTGCACACATTAATATCACCTTCCTCGATGAACTTTCGAATGATGTGATACTTTCTGGACACATGCTTAGCTTTGTTGTGTGATCTAGGTTCCTTTGCCTGAGCAATGGCCCCACTGTTGTCACAGTATAGGTCCACGCCTTCCGCAATACTAGGCACAACTTCAAGCTCCTTGATGAACTTCTTCACCCACATTGCCTCCTTCGCAGCTTCAGATGCTGCAATGTATTCTGCCTCAGTTGTAGAATCAGCGACAGTGTTTTGCTTGGACTCTTCCAGCTCACTGCCCCACCATTTAAACAAAAAACGTATCCAGATTTGCTACTGTAGTCATCCTTATCCGTCATGAAATTGGCATCAGTGTAACCTTTTACACTTAGCTGTCTCTCACCTCCATAGATTAAGGACAACTCCTTAGTTCTATTCAGATACTTAAGTATGTTCTTCACAGCAGTCCAGTGTTTCTCACCAGGGTTGGCTTGAAACCTGCTGCACATACTTAAAGCAAAAGCTATATCTGGCCTTGTACATCTCATAACATACATTATAGACCCCACAGCCGAAGCAAAAGATATATTTTTCATCTTTTCCTGGTCTTCAGATGTCTGAGGACAATCTGTTTTACCAAGTGATGTCCCATGAACCATGGGGATGAATCCTTTCTTGGAGTTCTACATGTTGAACCGATTCAACACCTTATCAATATAAGTTGTTTGATTTAATGCAATCAAACGCCTTGATCTATCTCTGTAGATCTTTACTCCAAGAATGTACTGGGCCTCACCGAGATCCTTCATTTGGAAATTTTTCCTAAGCCATGTCTTACAAGACTCCAACATAGGAATGTCATTTCCAATGAGGAGTATATCATCCACATACAGAACTAGAAAGACTATTTTGCTCCCACTGAGTTTTCTAAAAACACAAGGCTCTTCTTGGTTTTCCAAGAAACCAAACTCTTTTATTACTTGATTAAACCTTTGATTCCAACTCCTTGAAGCTTGCTTGAGGCCATAAATGGCCCTTTGCAGCTTACAGACCTTCCCAAAACCTTTGGGATCTTCAAAACCTTCAGGTTGTGTCATATACACTTCCTCTTCCAGAATCCCATTCAAGAATGCAGTCTTGACGTCCATTTGCCATATTTCATAGTCATACCATGTAGCTATGGCAAGGAGTATCCTGATAGATTCAAAAGTCGCTACTGGGGAAAAAGTCTCTTCATAGTCAATACCATGAATTTGAGTGAAACCTTTTGCCACCAGCCGTGCTTTGTAAACACTAGGTTTACCATCCATGTCGGTTTTCACTTTGAAGACCCATTTGTTTCTGATGGCTCTAGCGCCTTCAGGCAAGTCAACCAAGGTCCAAACCTTGTTTTCGTACATGGAGTCTATCTCGGATTTCATGGCTTCAAGCCATTTCTTGGAATCTGGGCTTGCTAAAGCTTGTTTGTAGGTCTCGGGCTCATCATATTCTACAAGGAATATGTTGATTTCCGATGTCATGAGATAACCGTATCTCTCAGGAGGGTGAATGTCCCTACTGGACCTACGAAGGGGTATGTCCACATACCCTACTTCTTCATCGACCTGTCCCCCGACTACCTGTTCATCATTCCTTTCTTGTTGAGGATCAACGGAGATTGGAATGTAAGTAGTGGTGACAGGGTGTGGGATAAGATTCGAAGTGGTTTGTGGCTCTTGAACTTCACCTAGTTCAATTTCTCTCCCACTCTTTCTCTTAGAGACAAACTCGTTCTCTAAGAAGAAAGCATTCCGAGACACAAACACTTTGTTCTCAGAACGGTTGTAGAAGTAATAACCTTTGGTTTCCTTAGGATAGCCCACAAAGAAAACCTTTTCAGATCTGGGTGTAAGCTTGCTGTCAGGTAAAACCTTAACATAGGCTTCACATCCCCAAATCTTTAGAAAAGACAAACTAGGAACTCTTCCTCTCCATATCTCATATGGTGTCTTTTCAGTAGCTTTAGTCAGAGTCCTATTTAGAATGAGCGATGCGGTTTCAAGAGCATGCCCCCAAAAGCTAAGTGGTAAATCTGACTCCGCCATCATCGATCGTACCATATCTAATAGGGTGCGATTTCTCCTTTCAGATACACCATTGTGTTGTGGTGTTCCTGGAGGAGACAGCTGTGAGACAATCCCACAAGTTCTTAGATGGTTAATGAATTCTTGGCTCAAATATTCTCCACCTCGATCTGATCGAAGAGTTTTTATTGTTTTGTCAAGTTGATTCTGTACTTCATTTTGGAATTCTTTGAACTTTTCAAAAGATTCAGATTTATGACGCATTAGGTAGATATACCCATATCTACTAAAGTCATCAGTAAAAGTAATGAAATAGCAGAATCCTCCTCTAGCATTTGTGCTCATTGGTCCGCATACATCAGTATGTATGAGCCCTAATAAGTCATTGGCCCGTTCACCAGTTCCAGTAAAAGGTGACTTAGTCATTTTTCCCATCAGACATGCCTCACAAACTTCAAACTTTTCAAAGTTTAAGTTTTCCAATTCTGCATTTCAGCTTTACGGATGCGATTCTGATTAATATGACCTAGCCTACAATGCCAAAGGTATGTTTCATTTGAGTCTTTTGTTTTAGCCTTTTTGAATTCGATGTGACAAATTTGTTTATCTAAATCTAATATGTAGAGGCCATTCATGCGAATACCCGCACCATAAAAGATTCCATTCTTTGTAAATGAAAAACGACCATTTGTAATATTAAAAGAATAACCTTCAATCTCAAGTACAGCTACTGAAATTAAATTCTGACTAATAGCGGGAACAAAATAACAATTATTTAGTTCTAATATAAGTCCTGAAGGTAAAGATAAACTATAAGTTCCTACGAAGACAGCCGCAACTTTTTGCCCATTTCCTGTGCGTAGGTTTACTTCATTCTTGCTGACTCGTCTACTTCTGCTTAGGCCCTATACATTTCCACAAATGTGAGATTCACAACCGATATCTAATACCCATAAAGTAGAAATAGTAAGATTTATATCGATCACATCTATACCTGCTTTGACGACCTTTCCAGTCTTCAGATCATCTAAGTAGGTGGGGCAGTTTCTTTTCCAGTGTCCTTTGCCTTTACAGTAAAAGCACTCTTCATCTGGCTTAGGTCCTGCTTTAGGTTTGGCTGGGACAACAGTTTTGTTCTTGCCTTTCTTACTTGCAGATCCTTTCTTGCTCTTGTTAGCCTTCTTGAATTTTCTTTTCCCCTTGCTGACCACTAGGACATTCGAGTTAACCTTATGGGCTATCTTAATGTCCCTCTCTTCCGTAACCAACATCGCAGGAAGATCCATTAGAGACTTCTTATGCCCCTGCATGTTGTAATTCAGCTTGAAGGTGCTGAATCCTTCATGTAGTGAGCTAAATAGAATGTCAGTAGCTAACTCTGGAGTGTAGGGGAACCCTAGTCGCTCCATGTACTCAAAAAGACCAATCATCATCAATACATGGGGCCCAACGGGCTTGCCAATCTCAAGACGGGTGCAAACAATTTGCTCATTGATCTGACATCTCTCAATTCGAGCGTGTTCTTGAAACATGCTTTTCAGTTGACTGATTGTTTCATGTGCCTTTTTGTTTTCAAACTGTCTTTGAAGCTCAGGAGTCATAGTAGCCAACATGATACAGCTGACTTGGACATCATCATCAGAATGACGCTGCCACTTGTCTTTTTCAGCTTGAGTCGCATTTTCTTTGGGCTTGTTCTTCAAGGCTCTTTCTAGAACATATTCTTTCTGCTTCCGCCTAAGGACAATCCTCAGTTTCGGTGCCAATCAAGGAAATTGGCCGGTGAGTTTCTCTTTTCCAAAAGAGAAGCGGAGGTTAACGATGTTATTGGTGTGTTAGACATCTTTTGATTCTGACAAGACATAAAGGTTCAATTTTAGTTATTAATCATCAAAGAAATTAAACTAATTTTAACTTCAAATCAAAACACTTTATCAACTCTCACTTAGTGTTTTAATTTAACCAAGACCACAAGACCCATGGGCTCAAGTGGACTTTGGCCCAACAAAACTCGAGCCCATGTTGCCTTTGGTGGATCATCTTATGATCGATCATTCAAAAATGACTCTTGGGAAGAAATTTGTATCGAATACAATATTTGTCTTCCTCTGGTCTTGGCCCAAAACTATTTTGATAGCCAATTTGAATTGACCTAGCTCCCACCCTACTTATTAATGATGGACAAATAATTCGCTTTGGCTTTCTTTATTTATCCATCTAAGTGGTGTTTCGATAGGTTGAGCAATAATTCAATTATGAGAGTAGGTTTTATTATCCTAAGCATGCAATTCTAGGTGAACTCTTTCGAAAAGCACAAAAGGCATAATAAAATATGCAATAACAAAATTAAAGCATAAATAAAACCCCTAGTATGGCCACCTAGACTTAATCAACTAATTTAACTAAGCCTTGATAGTCTTCAAGAAAACCTTCTTGGGTCATGCAACTCCATTGGATGGGCTCCCACTAGAATCACCACCTCTATTGCTGTAGGGCTCCCACTCAATTTGATGTCTTCAATTACAACCAATTTACAATTTGGACCTCACAATTGAGAATTGAAAATAAACTTAACTGAAATTTTAAATTTAAAATTTAATTCAAAGACGGTACGCAGACCGTATTTCACCAAACCCGGTACGCAGACCGGTAAAACTGACTATCTATGGCCATACTAGAAGCACATATAAACATGTAATATTGCAATAAATACATGCTTAAATAACAAATTATAAAGGCATATAAATAATTGCAATATAACACATAAGGAAATAAATACTAATAAAATTTCCTAAAAGGTTTGCATGACTAATAAAACAAACAAAATCCAAATTTTATCTTAGTTACCTAAACAAATTTAGGATTTTATACTTATACATACAAAAAACCTGACTTTCCTAAAATCAAGGAATCTAAAAGATAATATATCTTTGAAGATTATTGCAAGTTTCCTAAACTTTACAAAATGATAGATTTTATGCCTATTATCAGATTTAGTACTAATAGGATTTAATAATTAATTTCTAAAATTAATTACAAACCCTAAAATATACGAATTCACCAAAACTGTTGGCAACACGATCCGTGTTGATCCAACACGGTCCGTGTTGCTTCCCAGTTTCGGTTAATTTCGTGAATGAAAAACTTAAATAAAACTATCGTAACTTATCGAATTTAAAGATTTCATATCTCAGTGTTATCTAATAACCCAATATGAATATTTTTCAGAATTTTAACAATTTTCAAAAGATTGTAAAATTTTAGGGAATTAAACATTTTTAATTCTCTATTTGAGAGGAAAATAAATAACAACAGTCCGATAAGTTTAAAAATCAAATTTTATAATTTTCCCATACATTAGGTTCATCTAATATGCTACTGTAAAAATTTCAGATTTTAATAAAATTTCTAAAATTAGAATAAAATTCAGAAAAGTAAACAATTATACTTTTCTGTTAATCTGGAAATTAAAGGAAAATTAGTAAACGATTTCGAAAATTCACGAAAACTTTATCCATAAAATTATGGTTACCCAGTAACCTACTGTAAAATTTTCAGAAAATTTGCAAATTTCTATAAATATACAAAATTCAGAGAATTAAACGAATTTTAATTCACTTCAGATCTGAAAACTCAATTAAAAATCTATTTTAATTGGGAAAAAATCTACAAAAATTATGAAAAGTCCAGAACACTTTCAGACACCTCCAGTAAAAATTTCAGAAATGTTCGAGTTCGTTTGATATTTTATTTCGATTTTTCATGTTTACCGTCAATAAACTAAATCAGAAAATTAATTCTATAAAATCCTATTTTGCGAATTTTGACATATTTCATGTATTGCCTACTGTTTAACAATATTAAACAAGATTTTTACTAAAACATTCAAAATGTAAATCAAGTTCATGCTATATTCAACGCTTAAACAAACATAAAATTGATTTACTAAAGGCAACAAGAAATAAATAATAACAAAGCATGAAATTTTACAATAAAATCTCAGATTTATTATCATGAACATCAAAGATTAAAACTTTCATAAAGATTCAAAATTTTAGGCATAAATCTACTCTAGCATATTCATAATATAATTCAACTATTGACAAAATTAATTATGAATACAAGTACAATACTTTAGCATGCAATTGGTGGCTCTGATACCACTATTAGGTTTTAGGTTATCTATTTCCTAAACAGATCGAGATTAATCGGCGGAATATTATAACAGTTATAAACAATTAATCAAAACAATTGCAGAGGCTTTAGTAATTATACCTGATCGCTAATTACTGCTGAAGAAGAGGTTGACCTTCCAGATTCCAACGCTGAAACCCTCTACTGAAAAGTCCACGCAGCACTCCGGGAACCCGATTGCTAGATCGACCTGATCGAGACGAATCTCAATCTAAGATGTATGTGAGACTGTTTCAGGAAACTGATAGCGTTTCCTGAAACTAGAACTGCAAAAAGGAGAGAGGAACTCAGGAAATCACCCTGGTATCTCTCTAAGAGTCGAAGGCAGTTGGTGTGGAATAATCTCTCCCAGAGACCCCTTTATATAGTGTTTAGAAAACCTAAGGAAAAGGTTCAAAACCCTAAAGGGCCAAAAAAGACAACGGCGCGTTTTCTGGGCCCAACACGGTCCGTGTTGAAACAACACGGTCCATGTTGGACTCCAGAGAGTCCAAATATTCAGCCCACGGACACCACGGATCGTGGTGTCTCAACACGGACCGTGTTGGGTCAACACGGTCCGTGTTGAGCCCAATTCGGTCCGTGTTGGGTTGATTTCTCACAGAAATCAGTTTCCAACTTTTCTAAACTTGATACAATATCATTTAGGTTACATACATTGTTCCAGGGCACTGACTTGTGTGACCCAGTAGGACCAAATAATATAGTTGTAATTAAACATATTTAGTTACTAATTATAGAGGTCTCTAGCAAGACATATAATCACTATATTACTTTGGTTTAATCTCCATGTATATCGAACATTGTCGGGACATTCCCAACAATTTATTCACTTATTAGTGCATGATGTTGATAAACAACAAAATTGCATAATATCAGGAGTTTATGGTCCTACTCAATATAGCGAAAAAGAGGCTTTCTGGAGCAACCTAATGAGGCTACACAATATTTTTGATCTTCCTTGGTGTATTATAGGAGATTTTAATGAATTAGAATCAAGGACGGAGAAAAGGGGCGGAAATACAGTTTCTGTATCTAGAACGGAACGACTTACACGATTCCTAACACATATAAATGGGGAATCCGCCGTAGTGCGAGGACGTAAATTTTCTTGGAAAAAAATGCATGGGCACTGGGTATATGAACGGCTAGATAGAGCAATTTTTCGTCAGGACTTTTTAGATCGATACCCGGAAGCGGTTTCTTGGCATGGTTCATTCACGTTTTCAGATCACTGTGCGGTGATTATGGAAACTAATCGAGTAGCCACTAAGCAAAAAAATGTACCCTTCCGTTATCAGCGTTTCTCGAGTCAATATGAGCAAATGAAACAGATCACCAAAAAGCTTTGGAGTCAACCACAACAAGGTACTCGACTTTTTCGAGTTACCCAGAAATTGAAACTTGTAAAGAGTGGTTTGAGAGAATGGGCTAAGAAACAGTTTGGAAATTTTAAATCCAAATTGGAAGAGAACTTGGATAAAATTGGATACATTGAAGAAAAATTACTCGAGAATCCCCACAGTGTCCGGTTAAATTCTTGGTTAAATCGCATGATCAAACAACGGGAAAAAAATGCTTTTATATCAACAGAAATATTGGGGTAAGTTAGCTCGAAAAGATTGGCTGGTAAAAGGAGACAGGAACTCCTCCTATTTCCAAAGATTAGCAAAAGCAAAACAAAAACGTCAGGAAATTATCAGAATAAAGACAGAAGCAGATGAATGGCTCGAAAATGAAGAAGAAATTGGGGAGAAATTTGTGGAGGACTATAGAATCCGTTTCACATCTCAAGGGACATAAGAGTCCATTAATTCATTCTTAGGTATTCAAAAAATTATAACAAATATGGATAATGACCTTCTTTTGGCAATTCCTTCTAAGGACGAAATCAAACAGGCGGTTTTTGATATTGATCCTGGCAAGACTCCGGGCGGATGGGTTTGAGTGGATTCTTCCAAGACTCCTGGCAACTCATTGAAAGTGACATTGTTTTAGCGATCCAAGATTTTTTTGTTAAAGGACGTTTGCTTAAAGAAATCAATCACACTTTCATAACTCTTATCCCGAAAATAAACAATCTCACTCAGACTAGCCAATATCGCCCTATCAGTCTTTGCAATACTGTTTATAAAATTATTGCCAAAGTTATGGTCAATCGGATAAGACCGTTACTTGAAAAAATCATTTCACCGTTGCAAAGTGCCTTCATTCCTGGTAGGTCTATTCATGACAATATCCTAATCACTCATGAAATTATGCATAAGTTCAAAACCTCTAAAGCAAAAAAAGGATGGGTTGCGATAAAACTAGACATGGAAAAAGCTTATGATCGCATTGAATGGTCTTTCTTGAGAGATGCATTGAGCAAATTGGGTTTCAGTCCTAAATGGGTCAGTTTAGTTGACCAATGTGTTAGCACTGTTTCATACTCAATTTTGATAAATGGCTCCCCAAAAGGTTTTATAAAACCTTCAAGAGGGTTACGGCAAGGTGACCCCCTTTCACCTTATCTTTTCTTGATTTGTATGAATGTGTTTGGCTCTATGCTTGAACATACAGCTAACGAAGCTAAGTCTGGGTTGGGAATTCAATTAGCCCCCCACTCGTTGAAGATTCCCGGCTTATTCTTTGCTGATGACTGTTTATTATTCTGCAAGGCCTCTCAACATGTGACCTCTAAATTAAAAGAACTTACCTTAAACTTCTGTAATATGTCAGGGCAATTAATCAACTTTCATAAGTCTAAGTTAATATTCTCCAAAAATTCAACGCGGCAGTCTAAAGATATGATTCAAGGGATTTTTAACATCCCTGTTTCCGATTCATTAGGAAAATATTTAGGGTGTAAGATTAATCAAGGCAGACAAGTCCTCAGAGACTTCGATGATATTATAGGAAAAGCTACGGATAGGATGACTTCTTGGAAAGCGAATGCGCTTTCAAAAGCTGGTAGAGTGGTACTCATACAATCCAATCTAGAATATCTCCCGGCACACACGATGCAATGTTTTAGGCTCCCTAAAGCGGCTTGTCTCGGCTTAGACCGAATCAATAGGAATTTCTTTTCGAAAAAAAACAATGACAACAATGGGATGGCTATGGTTGCTTGGGATACTATTTGTCTCCCAAAGGAGTTTGGTGGGCTGGGCCTTAGAAGAACAGAGGCCGTTAAATGTAAACTCGCTAGGAAAATTTTAAATGGAGATTCCCTCTGGGAAAATCTGATGCATCAAAAATACCTTAGATCAATGACCTATTTTCTTATAAAAGCAAGCATACGGATTCTCCAGTCTGGAGAAATCTGCTAAAAATTCGGAAATTTTACGACAGGGTATAAGATGGAAATTAGGGGATGGTAAATCTATCAAATTCTGGACGGACAATTGGATTAATGGCAAACCGCTTCAAGACTTATGTGGGAACAACGAAGTTGTTGACGAAGAACTAACTGTAGATAAATTTATTACTCATGCTAAAACTTGGGATGTAGACAAATTAAGCAACCTTATTCAGGACCCTGTTATTATTCAAAAAATCTTAGGCATACCTATTACAATGGCAAATATGAATGATGAAACTTGTTGGGGTCTTACTGGTGATGGTTCTTTTTCCACGAAATCAGCTACGAGGATCATCCAAGATTGTATAGAACAGTCAGATGAATGAGAGTTCAGATGGATATGGAAAATTGATATCCCCCCCAAACTTGGCATCTTCCTGTGGCTTATGAATCACAAGGCCCTTCCAACGCGTGGCAACCTGCTACGAAGAGGAATGAATTTGGATCCAACCTGCCCTCTTTGTCTAGAGGAGATTGAAAGTGATAGTCACCTTTTTTGGGAGTGCCCTACGACCCGACGAATATGGGCTTTAGCAAGTCATCATGGCTAGATTATAGACCCTGTTACTAATCATGGTACTAATTCCATAAAACAGTTTCTAAGTTCCAACAAATCTGGGGACCACGACAGAGAATTAACTAGGGGCATTTTTCTCTTATGGACAATTTGGAAGAACAGGAATGAGGCTGTTTTTCGAAATAAAATATTTCGACCGTTGCAGAGTCTCATTCAAGCCAAAAGTAGGGCGGCTGAATGAAAAATCAGGAACAATAATGAGGTAGATAATCATGGTAGCAGTATTAGGGGTGGGTATACTAATTCTGTTTCTTTAGTTCGTTGGTATACCCCTCCTAAGGGAGTCGTCAAATTAAATTTCGACGGCTCTCTCATCACCAACTCGGCGGCAGGTGGTTTCATCTTGTGAGACTGGTGGGGCGCGGTTCTTGGCGGAGGAGCGAAGTACTATGGTGATGCTCCAATTTTGGTGGCGGAGGCGAGGGCTCTGAGAGATGGGTTGGTTGCAGCGTCATCAACAGACTCCCAACACATTCATATAGAAGGAGATAATATGGTGGTCATCCAGGCACTAAAGGGTAATTATTCTATTCCGTGGCAGATTAGAGGTCTCATCCAGGATGCTCAAATAATTCTTCAGCGATTCCAAGAAGTTAAAATTTCTCATATTTACCGCGAAGCCAACGCGGTCGCTGACTGGCTAGCTCATCAAGGACATGACAGAGGGGTTGGTGAGAGTATAACAATCCTTACTAACCCCAACCTCTGTACATTAGTTGATCTAGATAGGGCGGGACGATTTCTTGTGAGAAGACGTCGTTAACCTGCCGTTCACTCGCTTACCTTTGTAAAAAAAAAAAAAAAGGTTTTGATCGAACATGCAAGACTACAAACATTAGGCAAAATATGATCCTATGTAATTATGAACATATAGAATTGTAAGAACTAAAATTTTAAATTTATAAAATCCATCATTAAATTATTTAAAATTATTTGAAAAATTCAAATATGCAAAAAATACTTTAACAAGTATTCAAAAATTGTTAACGAAAGTAATAGTTTAATAGAGTAACCATGCATTACAAAGATTAAAAAATATTAAGAACAAAAACACAAAACAAAACAAAAAATGGGGTTCACCTCGTTTTCCCTCCTCTCACACTCTCTCGTTTACACTTTCCATGTACCAAACTTTTTCCAAGTACTCTACCGTGTAACCAAGCAAAACTGTAACATCCTGGTTCCTCTCGAGCCGCAGACATCACTGATAACTGCTTTAGAGATTGATGGCTGACCCCACAAGTTACCACGAGTCATTCCAGTATACTTAGTCGTCGCTCATACGTTGCTTTCTACTCCTAGCGCTAGCCAAACATATTTATCTAGCTAGGAAGCTTCCAACGGATGAACTTCCTAAAAGGAAGGTGCACCTTGATGATATAAATAGTACCGTCATTTCAATCCCTTTAAGCAACAATTAAACACATGTCCAAGATGTTAGAAAAATGGTCACTAAAATTTACTCTTTTTATGCCACCTAAGCGTACTTAGGCTGTTTAGTCACTCATTACCGAGAAGGAACCCCCGACGAGATGGTCGAAGAAAGTGTTAAGTTTCACCCAATTTGGGGAAACTAAAGAGAGAAAAGGAGAGAGATTGAAGATAAATTATGTAATTGATTATCTCAACTCAATTACAAATGAAGGGAAGGAAGGCTTTATATAGCCAACTTCCTATACCTAATAAACCAAGAAAATACAAGATAAAGAAACAACATATACAAGCTTTGCTAATCCTAACACCCCCCCTTAAATTGGAGGGTGGCAAAACTCCAATTTGCCAACAATTCCTAGCAAAGCTGAACGACAAGGTTGCTATTACTGCCAATGGAATCAATGAAGGGCAGTGCAACCTTGAAAACTTGAACTCGAACTCCAACAGCTTCCTTGCCATCACCATAACTCTGGGTGAAATGGACGTAGATACGGAAGAACTTCGTGGAGCCGAATGACGAAAGAAAGATAATTGTCGAACTTTTCCAGGTATTTAAATTGTCTCCGGCGAATACAATGGCCTAATAGAGACTTTCCCGGTTGATCGGACAAGAGAACAAAGAGAGGATCAAACAACAATGAGATCTGTCTCTTGTAAGCTTTGAGACAGAACAGACCAACACCACATAGCATCCCTTCTACTCAAATACGGGGCGAACTTGCTGCAACAAACAAATCATGCCCTCAAGAGAGTAATCCTGCAACTGTCTCAAATCAGCAAAAAAAAAATGAGCTCGGACTCGATCCTTCACCAACCGATTCGTCTGGAGCGAAGTTGTGGACGACCACACCCACGCCAAAATCGGATCGTTGCTCGCAATCGGCGGAATCGTGAGTTTCGCACCATCTTCATCACTCTCGTAGATTGAGAGCATCCATCGGAGGTCAGTAATGGAAGATTCCAGAAGGTTCGAGACAAAAACTGTGATATATTATGGTACCGTAGTTTGCCAACCGCAGAAAAGAACATAGCTTTAGAGAATCACAAATTTTTTTTTCCCTGGAAAGGCTTGAGATCCGCCCTTGTGTGGAAATGGTTTCTAAGAATAGGTAGATTGTTTAGGTCGAGTATGTTGTTGTTATCCAGGGTGTGATTGACAGTTTTGTTGAGGTTGCAGATAGTCTAAAAACTCGTAGAACATTAATGTGATTCTGCTGTTGATTTCCTATCACTGGCTCTTTAGAATATGTGGAATATGATAGAATCATTTGTAACCTGATCTTTGCTGGTATGTGTCATCTTAGGATCGTTGGAGTTGTTCTAGCTTCATACGGTAAGAGTACTCCCAGTCTGAGTACAACAGGAGGTGAAAAGTCCCCAGTTGAATCCGAAGTAAATATGGAAATTGAGTCATTATATGTTGACTTGGACCTTGATGTTGCTTTTGGCTTCTAGGATTTCGTACCCGAGAGCGTAAAAGCACATGCTAAAAAAAAGGAAGGAGAAAGCAGTGTTTTAAACAAAATGACATTTTTTTGACAAGCAACGCACATGAACAATGTAGCAAGAAATTAAATGTTACTGAAACAGATGTCAAGAAAAACCATGTTGAACCACACCTTTCTTGATGGATTGTCAATTTATAGAAATTTATCGGAAGAAATTGATGAGAGTCTACATCATAACTTGGAGGAACCGCCTAAAATAGTGAAACTTAGTCGATTATTAATGGACACACAATAAATAGTAAATTACTTTATGAAGAAAGTTCAAGAAAGAAAAAAAAAAAAGACAGAGAAAAACTAGTTTTAAGACCCTGTTTTTTTGTGCAGTTCCATACCGCACGCCCCGTTCTTTTGTGCGTTGCGTTTATGTTGCGTTACGTTGCGTTACGTTTAGTTGCGTTGGAAATAGTTAAAAAATAATGAATATTTGCGTTATGTTGGGATAAGTTGCGTTGCGTTTAGGTACGTTAACGCATAAAAGAACTGGGCCACTATATTTTTCCACAATTATCACAATCATTCAATGTCATACCATACCATTCCACATTTTACCACAACAATCATAACTTTTTTCTCTTCATTTTTCTCTCTTTTCACATTATCTCTATTCATCTGTCACATCAATCATCTTTACTACAAATTTTATTATATCTTATCATACCATACCACACTTTCTATAATATTACCATACCATATTATTTATGATACTTAATTTGATGCACAAAAGAACATAGCCTGAATTGTATGTGAAATCTGTTAACAGTTGATGCCTTTGGTTGCAGCTTTTGTTGCTTGCTTTTGGTGAGGCTTTTGGTATTATTTGGTTTGAAAATTTTGTCAAACCGGAATTCGACTGTCCGACCGGAAAAACCGGTCTGACATAAATTTTTCGTCCGAATTTTTATATTGTCAGAATTGACAGAATATTCGGACATAATATTTCTTTTCTTATTGTCCAACCGATTTTAAACCGTCCGAATTGTTCGACCCGGTTGACCTGAAATAAAACCGGGTCCAGACATGAATTTCTCGTCCGAATTTTGACATTGTCCGAATTTGTCCGACCCGGATTTACCCGGACCCGAATTTTTGCGAGCGCTAGGTATTATGTATTTTTGTTTTTTGTGTCTAACTTATTATGGATGCTCAGAACTATTTAAAATTTATCTTTTAATACGTGGACCTTTCTATTTGGTAATAGCTTGGAATAATGGAGAAAAAAAGGTATCAATAAGATTTTCTTTCAATTTCTTGTTGAGGCTGGTGCAATTTATTAAGTGCTCCCGGAGCATGTGATCCATATTCTACAATTGTTCACCTATATGTATTAGGTTGTTCACTTTGATTATTATGATTGTTCACTTTTATTTATATGATTGTTCACTCGCAAATATTTAGAACACATGCTCCATGAACATCCAATATATATTGGTTGGCTGGTGTTGTGATATGGCCTTTGTCATATTAATAAGCATGTCTCCTTGCAGAAGAGCAATTAAGCAGATACTCCAAAAACATATACGGGCGTGGTTTATTTTCGTCCATACAGCTCAATGAGAACATGGGCCTATCAGCCTATGTACTAACTAATTAAACAGTGGTTTCAACAACCTACCTATTTATATCTATACGACTATACCTATTCCGTTAGGTGGGTTGAATAAGGAGGGGTGTATTTCAAATTAATGAAATACGGATTTAATCCGAATTGGAAAAAAAAGAGTGAAATTCGGATTAAGCAAAATTCGGATACCAACTAACAGAAACCGGGCGATTTTTGAGCACAGGTAAGTAGAGGTCTGGACTAAAATTAAAATACATTAATTTTGACAATTTTTCTAATCTCCTATATGCTTAAGTCAAAGGCACACAATGTTTGCTTAGGACTTATTTTTTAGACCATTTGTCATTATGCACTTGCATCAATTTATGTCTATTTACAATTTATTTGCACTAATCTGCATTTAATTTAAAAATTAATTATCTAAACAAATATCAATATTTATAAGTTTTATTCTTTTTATCCAAATAAGTAATATTTTCATAAGCTTTACAAATTAAAATACTCAAGTGAATTTTTAAATTAATAATTTCATATATCAAAAAAATTAAATTAGAGGATTAGCAAAATTAATTTAGTATCTCTAATGTTTAATATCCATTTTATATGATTAGGAAAATATTGTTTGACTACTTTTGCATATCCAAACACTATTGGATATTTAGCTCCATGAATGGATAGTAGGGTCCGTTACAATGTTGAAGATTTCGAAAAGTGTGATAGACGTACTATAAGAGGTCTTCAATTTTTATCATTTATCATTTTTTTTTTATAACTTACGGGCCATAAGACTATTTTATTTGTTAAGTCAGACTAAACCTAAGGAAACAACCAGGCAGCAACAACCAATAACAGGCTACAGAAAAAGAAACATCACCTGTGATATCTAACAACCAGTGCAGCAAATAAAACGATACAACCAATACACCAACTGCATGATAGCTAAACAACATAATTCTACTAAAAAAAGAAAGGAAAGCGCTGAAAAATCATGGTTAACTGCTCAGCCACTAATGAATCCTTCCAAGCAATGACGACAGACACATGCCTCATTAGACATTTTCCAGAACCAATATTTAGTTCTCCTCTTGATAAACACTAATAAGTCAATAACAGATTTATGAAGCTCATTCCACAGTACTGCAGTTGCATCAGAATACTCTCCCCTTTGCATGAATTCAGATCACTGCCCACAACTTTCAAACACACCCTGCGAATGCTGCTGCAACAGCACCAATAGAATGCAATTGAAAAGATATTTCAAGTGTTAAAAAATACTTGGAAGAATTTAAAATACAGATTGAGTATCCAAGTACCCAAGCGACGCCAAATCCATATAATTGCAACGAACTTCATGCTACATTTCATCAAAATATAGCAAAAATGTGTACCAATTTTAGCAAAGCCAACTGATACTGTAATTATTCCTAGCACCACATTTGTGACCCTGGTCTTTGGTTGTGTTATTTTCAGGTTTGGATGGATAAATTAGGATAAGTTAGGATAAGATGAGATAAATTATGATGCTTTTTTGGGGAATTGTGTTGTTAGGGTGGATATTTTTTTGAGGAATTGTGTTAGGTTTTGATAAATTAAGATAAGTTAGATAGGTTTGGATAGGTTGGTTAATCCTAACCAAAGAACATGGTCTCGAGAGAGAGAAGCGATGAATCAATTTAAGGATGAAATACGTGAAAGTTTGACAAATTATATGACATCGAAAAAAATTATGTAGTTTATATGTAACGCATTTTATGAATACAATTTTTATGTATTATACTTGCGTATAAAAGTTTGTAATTTTAATTTTTTATGTATAACTATACAAATATTAATTAATATGATAATGAAAACATGAATAAAAAAGTTGCTAAATTGTAATAACTTAGGATTTGAAAAAAAATTGCAAGGGCTTATGCTTACGTTATTCTACCGACATTAACATTATCTAACCTATACTTATCTACACTGATCTAAACTTATCTATACCAATCTTGTACTGCAATTTTTCAATTGTTTTAGGGAATGTTTAATTTGGTTGAGAATGCTTCTCGAGAGAGTTTGTCAGCTTTTCTAAGTTGATCAATTTTTTACATATTTAGTTGCAAAATGAATAATAGTTCATGGGGAGAATACTGCCTACATTTGGATTTCTCAGACCACGCGCAGGCTTATTGCGTTTGAGAGTTTGTTGTTATTGTTATTGTAGTTGCAGAATGAGGATGAAAAAGTTTTTTAGTAAGGTCGAAAATTTTCCTATAATTCATGGGAAAACTCTCATTGGGGAATTAAGTTTTTTCCCCTTTGAAAAGTAAAACTACTTAGAACGTGCTACTCAAAATGCCCTTGAAAAATTATTTTATGAATTAATAATTATAGGTAATTTAGACATTTTAAATAAACTTTTCTACCAACTTTCTCATATCTTCAAAAGTAAACTAATATTCTAATGTATTCTTTTCCATGAAATCTTTTCCATGGAAAATATTTCCCATAGAACCTTTCACGGGAAAAAGTTTTCCAAGAAACATTTTTATGTGAAACAACAACCAAACACACCATTAAAGAAGAGACCCTTACTATCCCGAGCAATACTAAATTTGGTTTATTTATACACGAAAATGATGTGCATCTTGTGGTAAGATGGTCAATAATAATTTTGTATGATATGACATATCCACATAAATATGCTATTTTTTATTTCTTTCGTAAAAGAAAAGTATTTGTGACGTTACTATTGTGATTAAGTGATAACGTCTTTCAATTGGTTAAAAAAATTGTAGAGATCATCTCATAAATGTGAAAGAAAAAAAATAATATTTAATAAATCTGAATTTATAGAATTTAAAATAAATAGTATAAATAAAAAATGATATTTTTACAAAAATTTAATAGAAAAATAAAAAATAATAATTATTTTTAAAAAAATGAAAATTTTATTAAAAATGTAAAATTTTTGAAATAAAAATAGAAAATAAATCATGATGTAAAAATAATTTTAAAACAAAAAAATAAAATGTGATTTTCAAGAAGAAGGGAGGTGGCCAACAATCACGTTCACCCTTATTATTTGTGGAGAACTACTTTTGCGGAAGTTTTTTTTTCACCTTTCTTCATTTTTTTTTCTTGTTCTTTTTATAAATTAATATATTTATCATATTCTTTATTTTACTATTTATATTTAATATTATATGTATTTTAAAAATAAATAATATCTTTTATTTAAATTGCTATATTCTATCTTATATTTAAACTAGTCTTCAACCCGTGCGATGCACGGCATATTTAAAGAGTTTAATAAATAAAATAAACATATTATTTTTATTTTTTAAAAAAAAAATTATGGTTTGGTACATATTGATAGTACTTTTCGAAAACTAACCTGCTTGTATTTGCAGGTTTGCCGAGAATTCAATGGTTACTTCAAATGTTAATAGTTGACAGATTGAAAGAAAATGAAAGATGTTTAGATGTCTATATATTAGATTGGGAGGTAGACTCCTTATTAGATTTGGGTGAGAGGTAGAGTCCTAATTAGATTTGGGTGAGAGGTAGAGTCCTAATTAGATTTGGGTGGGAGTTAGACTCCAAATTGGGTTGGGAAGTAGCTAGATTTCTAATTAGATAAGGTAGACTCTTAATTTAATTAGACTTCTTGTTTATTATTTTTTTTAAACCGTTTTTTTTATTATTATTTTATGGGCGAGAATTTTTTACTGTAAATCGATTTTTTTTTCTTTAATACAATTTGCCAATAACCCCTACAATCACTCTGGGTCGAGTATTTCAAATTTTGAATATATTATTTTTATATTATTATAGATATAAATAAATTGTTCCAAGGATTGTATAACACATACCTAACCTGTAAAAAGTGTGATAGTAAATATAAATAAAAGATATTTTCGAATCAATATTATAACATATAAGTTGCAATTAGAAAAAATACAATCCAACTGAAAACCTCGTAGGTAGCCATCCATAGTAATGAAAATAAAAGAACCATATATTATAAATGAATCTCTTAACTGAAGTATATAAATTCTATCATTATTGATGAGTAAGGTACATGTCATGTGAAAAATTAAAAGTATAAAGTACAAACTTAAGGACATCTATAGTAACACAAACTCAACATTCATTGTTGGGATACATCAATAACAACTTAAAGTGTTTATGCATAAACAATACAATAACTTGAGGTGTTGAGGCCTCTCAAGTTTACATCTTCTTCTGTTGTTTGATACGTCAAAAGACATGATATAATATCTATATGACGATTCAACATCCAAATTACAAAGTTAAGTAAAAACAAAAATCTTAACTGAGAAATCAAGCTGAAAATACAATGAAACTCATAATTGAAAAAAGGGGGGAAAATCCTAACCATTGATATATCTTCTTCCATGAAATCATCGCTCGCTATCGTTGGATACCCGACCACTGCCTCTTGACTATCATGTCCGATCAACATCGACCCCTTCAGCACAGATGTGACACGCTATCGTTGGACACCCGACCACTGCCTCTTGGCTATCATGTCCGATCAACATCGATCCCTTCAACACAGATGTGACACGCTCAGGGACTTTAAAACCATAAGATTTGCCACTTCCGTGACGAATTCTACCTAAATTTTAACTCCAAACTCTAAATTCACCCAAAATTCACACCATTTCCTTATTCACTGCAAATCTCTCGCGCAATTGCAAAAACATTATGGAGAGGAAGAAGTAGTAATAACATTAGAGCTGGATGAAAAGCAAGGGGTAACACCATTGCAGAAACATTATTATGGAGAGAGAATTTTCCTTTTGGGAAATGGAGAATTCAATGGTTGCTTCAAATTGATAATACTTTTCGAAAACTAACCTGTTTGTATTTGCAGGTTTGCCAAGAATTCAATGGTTGCTGCAAATGTTAATAGTTAACAGATTGGAAGAGAATGAAAGATGTTTTGATGTTTGTATATTAGGTCGGGATGTAGACTCCTAATTAGATTTGAGTGAAAGGTAGAGTCCTAATTAGATTTGAGTGAGAGGCAGAGTCCTAATTAGATTTGGATGAGAGTTAGTCTTCTAATTGGGTTGGGAAGAATATTTTTAATTAGATAAAGTACACCCTTAATCTGGTTAGATTTCTTGTTTATTATATTTTTAAAATAATTTTTTATTATTATTTCACGGGCGGGAATTTTTTATTGTATTTTTTAAATCGATTTTTTTTCTTTAATCTGATTGGCCGATAGCCCCTACAATCACTCTGAGTTGAGTATTTCAAATTTCGAATATATTACTTTTATATTATTATAGATTGCTATATTCTCATTGTTTAAAAGCATATTTTGTTCATGTCTTTGAAAATTATTTTTAAACCATGACATATTTTTAAAATAAAACATTTTCTACAAAAATTTTACATTTTTTAATAAAATCTCATTTTTAAATAATATAGTATAAATAAACAAATAAATAGAAAAAATTATAAAAATATATTTTTATAAATATTTATTAGAAAATAAAAAACAACAATCTAATTTTTTAAATATTAAATTTTTTCTTTCACATATATGAGAAAGTCCTACAACTTTGTTTAATTAATTGAAGGTTCATATATATTTTTTTATTTACTTAATCACAACTATGGGCAAATCCCACTTACTTCATGAGTGTCCATAGACAATTAGACATCCCTAATCTCATTTTTTTTTTTAAAAAAAGTGGTTGAATTTGGTATTAGTAGTGTGAATGGACACCCATATTTTTTATTTTTTTGAAATCAAACATATTTCATTAATAGCAAGTCATACTGCACTTACAATGAAAATCGTGATTGAACAATTGTAGATCTAAAATATAGATATGAAATTCTACTTCTAAATAACTAATACTAATCTTACTGACGTTCAGCTCCGATTTCTTCGATGACTCTGCATCTTTCCTCGATGACTCTGCATCTTTACCATTGACGGAGAACCTTACAACCCGTGCTATAGCGATTTGAAAGTAGATCTTCATCCAACGTATTAGACCACACCAACTGAACAACAACTCCAGAAAAGAGACTAAAAACCTTAAATAAAGGTACAATAAAAACTCTTACAAAAGAAGAGACTAGCTTTCTTTGTGTAAATGTAAAACAAAACTAACAATTAAAGTAGAAATCAATCGAATTGGGGCTTACCATCGACAAAAGAATCGATGGCAACCCATTTAAGAAAGTGGAGGCTAGAGTTTTGTAGAGAGAAAAAGAGAGGGGAGGCTAGAACTTGTTGGAATTATAATGACTTAAAGAATTATGGAACCCTTACCAATTCAAAAGTTATCCCTTATTTTCTATTTTTCTATTAAAAAAAACCGTCATTTGGTTAAATAGTAAGCCCAAATGCTTTTGTTTTTGTTGGCAACTCCATTGTGTGAATAAATGATATGTTAGATTTGTGTGTAAGGTGAGTGAATGTACAATTAAATTTTGGTAAATTTTTGTAAGTTAGGATAATGGGTAAATTTGGATAAATTTATTCATTTAATGAAGATAGGTAAAAATAAATTTTGATAACTTTAGATAAATATATGTAATTTTTATATATCAACAACTTCCCCACCTATTGAAAAACCCAAAGTTTCGTTTAAAAAGTTTTGACATCGTAAGAATATCATGTTATAATTTGAAGAAGAGAACTTTGAATGATGCTAACTAATCATGTTGTTTATGTAAAGTTATGGACACTTGCAACATTTGCTCGATCGATGTTTGTTGTTCTTATCAAAGTACTTATTTTTTTTTCTCTTTTTTTAGGTTTACTGCCCTTTTTTTTTGTTTTTTTGCTTTAACTTATTATTTTTGACAACTCTTCATAAACAAATAAAAAAGTTGTGAAGAAAATAGTTAAATGATATTAACCCCTAATAAATGTTAGTTTATATTAGTTGGACACCCCTAATAAAATCATATATCTAGATCTGACTGATCGCAACAGTCATGTGATACAAATATTTTTTAAAAAAAATTTAATATGAGTATAGAATATGTTATGTCATGCAACATGATTATTAACCATTTTGGTGCAAGACGAGTATCATTGTCCATTTTGAATTCCTCCTGTAGCAACGAGCTTTTCTCCATTTAAAGCTCCCGGTTGATCCTGGGGAGATGGTTTGCAAGAGGAGCAAACATGGCAATGGTAGCACTAATAAGTTGCTGCAAATCGGTGACACCAAAATTCCAGACCGCCAATGAACGCCGGGCCATGTTTAACCGCTTGGCTCCTGTTTACGATCACGTACGTATATATGCACACTCACCTTTCTGTTCTTCCCTTGCTTTTGTCTCTCTTCTGAGAATTTTGACTCTTTAATTTGTCTTCTGCTAATTTCAATTCCTACAAATTTGGGGTGAAACCAGTTGAACGATTTGACCAGCTTAGGGCAGCACCACATTTGGAAGCAAATGAATGTTTGTTGGAGCGGGTATTCCGTATACATTCCTCAAAATCTGTCTCTCTTTTCCGTATTTTGTAACTCTATATATGTTTGTTTTTAGCAACATACGCAAAAATATTGATTTTTGAAGTGGGATTTGGACAAAAATGTGAAAATCAGAGCTAAGAAAGGGGAAAGAGTGCTGGACATTTGCTGTGGAACTGGAGATTTGACATTTCTCTTGTCTGAGAAAGTCGGCCGCAATGGACAGGTAGAGAAATTGTTTTTATGGCGAAATCAAGATTATCAATCATGTGTATACATGATGTACGTGGAGCCTTTGGCTTTGTGAAGGTTATTGGCATTGATTTTTCAAGGGAGAAGTTGTCGATTGCTTCTTCTAGGGAGAAGCAAAAATCAAGCCCTTATTACAACATACAGTGAGTGCTATTATTCTTAAGGCTGGTGATGAAGTGGTATTTTAATATATGTTAAACTTGCTTCAAAACTAACTGTAGGTTGTCTTAGGTGGGTGGAAGGTGATGCGCTTGATTTACCATTTCCTGGTGATCATCTACTCTCTTTCAAATCAATTATGTTTGTGGGACGAGTCTTGCGTCAGTAGTAGGGGGTGCCATGGGGCACTACTGTGCTCCTAACCTACGGATTATTACATATAATTTTACGCAGTTATTCCATAAAAATAATTGGTATTTCATATGATAAATCTTTAGGTTTTCTATAAGAAATGCCAGTGAATAAAGTTAAAGATTGCCATGTAGAAATGTTTTTTTTTTTAAAAGATAAATCAGTCATAGATTTTATTTGTTTCAGTAGTCATCTCCTTTTCTAATCAACAATATATTTGATAACAATTTTGAAAAACAAATTTTCTATTTAAGACGGTTCTTTTCTGTGGTAGCATACCATATCTACCACAATTTACCACCCTAAATTTCAGTGGTAAGTATATATGGTAAATATTACTTTTTGGTAAATTTCAATAAATTTTGGTAACTTTTATTAAGTTTATTTAAGTTTAGATATGGTTTTGGAAATACGAATTGAACAAATTAATGGTTAGAATTTGAAAATTTTTAATTTTCAAATTTTTTAAAACATCAAAGTTATAAAATTAAAAAATAAAAAATAAAAAATAAAAAATTTAAAAATAAAAAATTTATAAATTTATAAAGAAAAAATTTAAAATTTAAAATAATAATTTAATATTTTAAAAAAATTATTAGTAAAATTAAAAAAATAAAATTAAAAATAAAAAATTTTAAAAAATAAAAAAATAATTAAATTTTAATAAATAATTAAATTTTAATAAAACTAAACCCTAAACCCTAAATATTAAAAAAATTCAAAAATTAAAACATAAAAAAGTAAAAAATAAAAATAAATAAAAATAAAATTTAAATATAAAATAAAAATTAATAAAATAAAAAAATTTAAATAAAATTTTTAATTTTTAATTTTTAATATTTTAAAATTTTAAAAATTAAAAATTAAAAATTAAAAATTAAAAATTAAAAATTAAAAATTAAAAATTAAAAATTAAAAATTAAAAATTAAAAATTAAAAATTAAAAATTAAAAATTAAAAATTAAAAATTAAAAATTAAAAATTAAAAATTAAAAATTAAAAATTAAAATATAAAATATAAAATATAAAATATAATATTCAAAATTAAAAATTTTAAAAAATCAAAAAAACAAAAGATAAAAGAAAATTGGTAAATTTCGGTAAATTTTAATAATTTTCGGTAACTTTCGGTATTTATTACCTTATCACAAACCACCCACCAAATTTACAGGGCCTAAGATATTACCTTATCATACCACAACTTAATTATTACTTAGGCACCGTTCTTTATGCGGGACCGCAAATAACTACACCACAATTTACCGCAACTTATCGCAACCTACCGCAATTCGCCACAAATTACCATTACTTTTTTACTATTTCCACCGCAACTTACCGTAACGCAAATTAACTGCATAAAAGAACGGTGTCTTAATTTAGCTATAATTTTCTCTCTTCTCACTTTTCTTTTTTTCTTACTTTAGTTATTCTTTTTGGTTTTCTCTCTTCTCACCTATCATATCAATTATTCTTACAACAAATTTTATCACAACTTACCATATTATACTATATCATATCACACTATCCACATTTTTATCATATCATATCATTATCACACTTAGCACATCACATAAAAGAACATAGTCTAAGTCGAGCAATGCTCTTAATTCAATGATCATTGTGTTTTTTTTTTCTTTATACAAAATTTTTATCTTTCTTTTTCTTTTCCTATGCAATGGCTTTTCTTAGAGTAAATTTCTGTTTTTTTATCACACTTTTATTATGTTAAATTTTTGAACTTTTTTATTTACTAAATCTAATAATTTCCTTTATGTTTGAATTGCTAAATTGAAAAGTAAGTACTTCGTATGTTTTTTACCAATAACCATATGTCACACTTTTATTATGCTAGCATACTATACCATATCATATCATATCACATTATCTACATTTTCACTATAATATATCATTACTACACTTTACTTACCGCATAAAGAACATGGTCTAAATCGAGCAATGCTCTTAATTTAATGATCATTGTGTTTTTTTTTCCTAAATATGATGATCCCTGCTTTTCACACTTTTATTGGGCTAGCATACGCTAGGGTTGTCAAAAATTCGGGTTTGGGTCAATTCGGGTTCAAACGAATCGGACATCGAACGAAAACTTGATGTCCGATACCCAGTTTTTTTGAAACAATTTCCGGGTCAGACAAATCGGATAAGCATAATTCGGGTCTAAACCGGGTTCGGACAATAGAAAATTATAAAATATTGTGTTCGAATTTTCGGTCAAATCAGTCAATGTAAAAATTCGGACGAAAATTCTATGACCATACCCGCTTTTTTCCGGGTCGGACAAACATTTTTTTGACAACCCTAAGCATACCCTTATATGTCAACTTAAAAATCTTTGTTTCACATTCTTGTATAAAACAAGAAATCTAAAAATTAATTAAATTAATGGAAATGTTGAAATTTCGAGAAGCCTTGTAAATTATTTCTATTTCGCTTAAATTCTGGCCATAATTATTTGGTAAAATTGTAAAATGATAGTGAATTCATTTTTCTCAGGATGCAAGGCGTCTATCCTTGACTTCAATAAAACCCAGCAGCAGCATATTGTTTTACTCCGGGTATTGTGCGCTTTCTAGTGGTTCAACACAGTTTATGCTCTATAAGCACAATCCCTAGCTAGTATTTGATTTTCTCTAGTATTTGGTACACAATTCATTTGATTTTTGTGCTATTAGATTTACATTAGAGCTGTTAACTATGCAGTAAATGCCATTGTTTGCAGCAAAAATGAAAGCAGATAGATGACAGAATTATATAAGATGATTCACAAGTCATCGGAAATAATAATGCAAGAACAATAATAAAAGGAGATAGTACATCATAGTTATGCGAAGACCCAAATAAGGAAAAATTAGGGGTTGCACTAGCACATGGAAATAATATGCAATATATATATATATAGAAAAGGTACAATAAAAATTTCAACTTCACATGAGATGGACAAGAAATAATAGATCCCAAAGGTCAGTTACACTAGCAAATTTCAAATTTTCAAATTCTCGACCACACACATACTCCCTCCGTCTCAAATTAATTGACATCTTGACTAAATTTTGTCCGTTAATTATTCACAAATTATAATGAATTACAATATGAAATTACCTCTATTGTAAATTAAACTTTAGTAAAGTATCTTTCTAATGACGGTAATTTCATATTGTAACTCATTGTGATTTATGAATAATTAACGGTCAAAATTTTGTCAAAGTGTCAACTAATTTGGGACGGAGGGAGTAATAGATTACTCACTTGTCATGCATCTCCCCACGGGCAAGGTCTCAAGAGACACTAACTTTAACCATAATTATAAGGTTGATAAATTATGGATTTTTTAATGTAATTATAAATAGTATAAAGTTGCACTTTATTTGTCAATAATAATACCAAATTTTGTCTTGGACATAAATGCTATGTACTATGGGGTTGTTGGGTCAAAATAATATGTCGATCACTTCCAGCAGTGGTTTGTTGACTTATGTGACGGAAATCTAGTATGGACGGTGGTTTGTTGACTTGTGTAGCACAAGCCTCCAAGTCCATGTTGGATTTCTGCTAATCTCCGCCACACACGTCAGCAAACCAAAATTTGGAAGTGGACGATGTAATATTTTTGTCCAGCATCCCCACAGTACAAACCTGTAATGTCTCTATCGGCCCCTACCGGGTGGCGGACATTACCGATAATTATTTCAAGGATCGCTAACTAGCCTCACAAATCATCATGAGTCTTTCAGCGTGTGAGTGTAGCGAGCATCATGCTGCTTGGAAAAACCTTCCAAGAGGTCACTCATCTTGAGACTACTCCCAGTCAAGCACGCTTAACAGAGGAGTTACCAAAGGGTGAGCTACGTACCATAAAAGAAGTTGCACCTTGATATAAGTAGTCATTTCAAACTCTTTAAGCCACACTTTAACCATATATCTGAGGTATCACAATCACCCCTACTTAAGCGTAAAACATCCTCGTAATGCCTCAATCCAAATCAAGAATTTTTGCCCTCTAGGTGACAGCCCTAGGTCTCCCATCCACTGGCGCAACTCACAATCGTTGGTTGGCCCTTATACCATCTTAATGCCCTAAACCTTCCTGGGCCATGAACAATAGTGAAAACTACTTTAAAGGATCACTGATTGGTCCCACAAATCACCACGAGTCCTTCCATCGTGTTTCGTCCTCGCTCACACGCTGTATGGGGAAACTTCCCAGAAGGTCACCTATCCTGAAATTTCTCCCGGCCAAGCACGCTTAACTAGGGAGTTCTCAATGGATGAGCTTCTTAAAAGGAAGGTGTACCTTAGTGATATAAGTAGTTATTTCAAACCTCTTAAGTTCGCTTACCCACATAATCGAGGTGTTACATAATGTATTAGAGCCAACCTGCAACCGAGAGTTGTGCCAGTAGACGGAATACCCATAAGCTGGCACCTAGTGGGCAAAAATTCTAGATTGGATTGAGGCACAAATGAGGACGTTATGCGCTTAAGTGGGGGTGATTGTAACACCCCAATTATGTGGTTAAGCATGGTTTAAAAGGATTGAAATGACTACTTATATATATCGTGCACCTTTCTTTTAGGAAGCTCATCCATTAAAAACTCCACAGTCAAGCGTGTTTGGTTGGGAGAAGGCTCGGGATGGGTGACCTTCTGAGAAATTTTCCCAGACAACGTGTGAGCGAGGACAAAACACGCTAGAAGAAGTCGTGGTGATTTGTGAGGCCAGTCAATGACCCTTAAAGCAGTTCTCGCCAATGTCCACGACCCCAGAGGTGTTAAGGCATTACAAAAACATTTATGTCCCAAAAAACGTAAGTATTATTATTGGTCAATAAGGTGCAACTTCAATTCATATTATTTACGTTCAAAAATCCATAAATTAAACCCTCAACTTATAGATGGGTTGAAATAAAACAAAACCTACATCGACTCCACCTCCAGTTATACTAGTTTTAGAAAATCTAATACAATTGGGAAATCAACCTAAGCTCACGTTCTTTAGTTTGGTAGGATAGGTTTATCTTTACATTACATATCATAACCTTACCTTATCTTACCATTCAAAAGAACAAGACAATACTTTTAGATAATTTATATTTGAAGTTCGTTATTCAACTCATACAATTTATTTAAAAATAAAATAGAAATAGGTGATGTGACATTTACATACCCTCACTACTTTCCTTACTTAACTTTGTTTTTCTTACTTTACCTTACCAAACTTAATCCTACACCCTTAAAGAACATGGTTAGATGTAATCAGGTAGGAAAGTAAATCACTTTTAATATCAGCCAACATCTTAAATGCTTGCTTTGACTTAAATGATTTGTATGATACTCCTATTTCATATTAACTGTCACCTTGATTTACGCATCAGTCAAACTTAAACAATTTGATCATTAGTTTCTCAATACATAACGTGTTTTACATGAGAGTTTGTGACTAGTTGTTTTTCAACACATACAATGCTCTATTATGCGAAAGTACTGTTAGTTCATAATGAAAAATACTATCATAATACTGTAATATATATTGTAACTTTTTAATAAAATATATTATAAAAAATTATAAGTAAAAGAAGAACATTAAAAATCATGTAACAATTATCAAGTGACTGTTAATTTGTAATGAAAAAGAGTAAGTTTTTTAGGATTCCTTTGTAAGATTTTTGTAGCATGCATGAAATGGTTGATTAGGAGGAAGGCTAAACGCTTGTTTTGGGTTTTACTTTCTCTAGGATTGGATGATGGACACCATAGTTATTCCAATAACATCACTCTACGGCGCGGCTGATCAGTTCACGTATCTCAAAAACTCAATCCACGTGTACCTTACCGGTGAGTGTGTAGCTAACCGTAATTAGAGTAATTTAGTTTCTTCTTCTCTCTTTGATATGTTACCGTCATGTTCTTTTGTGTGGTTGGTTAGCCGTAGTTATAAATTTAACCATAACGACCACCAATTTCTTAGGATATCCTACTATTGAAAGGCACTTGACACGTTAAGAACGAAGCAAAAAATTTAGTCAAGTAACAATTAAAAAAAAGGTTTGATGAAAAAGCTTCTAGCAATTTTTTATCCCATAATTCTTAAAATGTCACTTCTTGCACTGCAGGTGAGGAGCTCAAGGAGTTAGCTCAGTTAGCTGGGTTTTCTGATGCCAAGTTCTATGAGATTGTTGGGGGAATATTGGTGGGAAATTTAGTGGTTACACGCTAAGCAGCTCCTACACTGGGTACTTTCCTCTATGGCTACGAATGTAACCACAAAACTTGGTGTCTAAAATAAATAAAGACAAGAAACATAAAACAATTTAATATGTATTAATTTCACAGAATTATGGGTATATTCTACAATGATGTTTGTTAGAAAATGAACAAATAATAATCCTCTAATTTGATCTCTAGAGACTTCTTGAATGAAGATCGAGGCTTGAATCTTGATCGAGCTGGTATTTCAATCTCTAGAACAAACAAGGGTTTTCGAAGTACTTATTGTTTAATTCTAGAGAGAGTCTTCTCGAGAATTAAATTTTAATCCTTTGAATGAGATGAGTTAGAGTCTTACTTTATAAAGGAGGCATGAAAGATGTGTTAGTCTTCTGGGGCCATCGACTGGTCTATTCTGGAGATGACATATTAGTACATTTGAATTTGACTTGGTAGTGATTTAGGTCTTTGATTTGATAGTCGGTTTGACTTTGAATTGGTAGTTGTTCCACCCTTGACTTGGTAGTTGGTTTGAGGGCAAACTCACTTCAATGAATTAATCAACTAATTTGGGTTGACTAAACAATCAACTTAATTTATCTTATACTCTGTCACCATTTTGATTTTTATTAACGCCTACAAATTGTCTCTCGAGACTAGGTCGTGTACACTGTTTGGCGTTGAAGAAAGATTGGCGTCTCGACATATTTGGTGCTGACTTTCTGTCTTAATTGATGGTACACTTGACCCCGTTAAAATTTTTAAATTAAATTTCTATAGGAGTGTGACCCATCAAAAATTTTTGATCGCAGTGGAACTTTCATCGAAGCGTCACCTTCCCATTACGCCAAGAAACTGGTTTTCGCGTCAAAATTACAAGAAGACAGGGGTAGTTTCTAGCCTACTTCTCTGGTTATAGAGGGCTGGTCCAGCGACAATGACTCTTCTCAACGTTTCTCGCTTCTTTTTTCTTTTCATACTTTCGTATCCATAGTTTTCTTATATACAACATCAACATGATTCATTCATAATTTAGGAATTAATTATACAAATTCGAGAATCTTGTAGTAGCTAAACTTGTCCCTTAATGGTTTCTCTCCTTAAGTTGTCTCTCGTCCCTAATCGATATTTTAAGTCTAACCAACCTCATTAGAACTGTCCCAAGTACAAAGAACCGAAAAATATTCCTCGAGGTGAACTTTTTGGGGGCATCTATAACCCGCTGGTTATCACCTAAACATAAAGTGATCAGGTAATGGCTCGAGTAGAAAACTGAGTAGTTGTGTATGAGAGCTTTTGGAAACAGATAAAGCCACTCAAGGTGAACATAAGCTCTATCTAATCTCCCATATCTGTTCGTCCTTGCCTCTCTTATTTTTCCATGTATAAGTATTGCTTGCAGTGAAAGGTGAATCGATAAGGCCAATGTTGACCTTCCATTCACAAACGACTTTCCGACCTTTAATGGTTTGCTAGCCGCCTAATTTCTACCAGCTGGAATCCTCCACTTGATGGAATCCCCCATAATAACATAGGGAGCATTCAAATTGCGATCCTTAACTTCTCCCAAATGTTGGGTTGGTCCAAATAAAACGCCTTTCGATAAACAAAACCAAGTACCTTAAAGGACATCAGATCCAATTTACTGTAAGAATAACAAAGTGCACATTTGCTTCAGCAACATTAAATGAACAAAAATCTCTTGGCTACCACCACCCAACTTGAGTTTCCCATAACATCTACCCTTGAAACAAAAGGAAACCCTAACCTAGACATTACATTGTTGGAACCAAACACTAGTTGCTTGGACTCAAAGAGAGAAAGAACATCAAAAGTATGGTTTTGCATAACAAAGCGGAGGTATAGATATGTATAAAGGTGCACCTACCCTAAGCCCAATTCTAAGCTGCAACAATCATAACTTTAGAAGAGGCATTTTCAGGGCTACCTCTGCCACCCTTTCAATCAAAAGCGAGAGCCAATCCTCTCCTTTAATTCAACTTTCCCTTTATCCTCAAGGAGTTTGTTAATTCTTTTTCAAGGAACCCAACAAGGTCAGCCTTTATTTGTTCACCCAAATGTCCATAAAGTCTTGCAAGAGCTTGTACGATACCTCCTCTCCATCGTCTCTTGAGTGCAATTCTTCACTCTTCGTTGCCCTTCCCCTCTTCTTTGACATTGATGGGCATACCTCGCCCAAAGTGGATTCCAAAGAGTTGGTTTTCAATGCAGAGGATTACGGGAGTGTGGAAACCCCTTGAGTCCTATCACATGCTCTTTTTCCCTCCAATACTCATTGAAATTCTTCTTTTCTCATGTTGGCGACCAATTGAAACTTTCATCTAGTAAAATATTTGTTTTCCCCTTGTTCATTCTTAAGACCAAATAGCATGACTAACCATTCATAATGCCCTTGAGGAACACTAAAGGTTGTTAAAGGAATGCTTTCTTTGTCCATTTTTATCTGCCAATAGCCACTCGTGCAATCCATTTTAGAGAACCATAAGGCTGCTTGGATTCTATTGAAGAGAATTATTTTGTTTGGAATATAGTATCCATCAAAGACTGTGCTATCATTAAGCTTTTTGTAGTTGATGACCATTCTAGCTTTTCCTCTTTTCTCTTCAGCATGATTTCTAACCATGAAGGCAGGACTTGTATGTCTACTCTTGCTATCCCTGATAAGCTTTTTATCTAAAATCTATTTTATCTGTTCCTTAAATTCTTGGATATCTTGGTGTGTATACACCATCTGTTTAACCCTGATAATGGTATTGGGATCTGCTCAACTGATAGTAGCGTAGGTTTTATCTTTATCCCCAAATTTTAAAGGGTTGTCAGAATAGAATTCTTTGCATAACTCCTCTTGTTGTTTTTCAATTTGTTCTTTAATAGATAACTTTAGAAGTGAAATAGTCAATGCTACTTTTTTTGAGTTGGCACTACCTTCTCAGCACGCTGGTTGCGCGAAAAATCTATTGTTTGGTGGGTATAAGCCTGTTGTAGCTTTTTAATAGGTACTGCGTGACCATCTATTATGAAGAAAATTTGTTGAACGGTTTGGGTACAAGGAGAATATAATCTTTGGAATTTATTTCCAATGATCATATCATGTAATGGTTGTTTGTTGTCCAAATTATTGGAATTACACACTTGACTGCTCCCATTTCTATAGCTAAACCTTCAATAGCTTCACTATGGGCCATAACACTATTATCCGCAATTCTCACTTGCAAAGGATTTTTTGCTGTTTTCCATAAATATTCAGGAAATAGAGTCTTCTTGCCAAAGCATATTGAGCATCCACTATCTATGTATGCACATAGTTCATATTTGTCAATTCCTTCAATGCATACTTTTATAGGAATATATATGCTATTGGGATTGGTTTTGGTGACCTGATAATGATTTTCTATATGCATGTTCAGTTCTGGTGTTTCATAAGCTAGTTCATCCTCATATATGGGTTCACTTATAGTCCTAGTTTTGTAGCCAATGATCTTTCTATCTAGGCTGGTTGTTCTATCTAGACAGGCTCTTGCAGAATCGAAACTCATTCTACTTATTTCTGAAGTCATACTGATAACATCGTCATCTTTTGATACTACTTTATCTCTAATCGATGAGCTTTCTCCCCAATCAGATCTAGTACCCATATTCCTTAACAATTGAGGTTTTATGGTGATTTTACCATCTTCATTAATCTTAACATTGTTCTTGCCAATTTTGGTTGGATTAGAGAAACTATCAATCCAAGAACGTTCTATCCTAATATCTTGATGATTTGATTTTATCCTCTGAATTTTCTGTTTAGGCTCAGGACTCCCAAACTTTTAAGCTTCTATCATAGTAACTTTTGTCTTTGTATCTATCGTATTATCTAACTTATAGATAATTTTCCAGAATATTCTAAGTGGATAACCACCTTGTTTCATATCCATACCAACAGTTTTTATCTTTGAGATAAAAAGTTTTTGGCAAAGTCATCTTTAAGACTAACATAATATCCCGGTCTACAGTTGAATCCAACTGATTCATTACGTAAATTAGTCTTTATGCTAGTGATAATCTGATTGTGAAATTTATTGTGCCTAATATCACACAACAATGCATAAAGATCTATATCCTTGCTGTAATATTGTAATAGAGTTATCTGGATTTGTACACTTCCTACATGGATATATCTGTATTTTCTGTCCTTGTTGTGCCTCAGAATATTATTCCAATTGATTAGGTTTACTTCTCCAACGTCATACTCGCAATCTTTAATCTCTAGGTCTCCCTCCATCATTTCACAAACATATTTTGACTTTAACTGAAAGATGGATTTTCTGTAGATCATATCCTTTTGGATAATTGGAATTACCCAATCACTTTTAACTTCTTCACCATGATTTTCATCATCTAATATGAATTCCTCTCCTTGTAAGTCTCCTAGACTTACTGAATTAGCTTCCATCATATGACTAGTATCTTCATAATCGGAATTAGATTCATCATCTATGACGATTTCAACAATGCCTTTGTTATTGCTAAAGACACGTTTAAAGGCTTCTTCTTCAGTTATTTCGTCATACTCAAGACTTCCTAAAGTTTCTATCAACTTATGATTTTTCTTGTTTTTACACTCATTAGCATAGTGACCAACTTCACCACAAGCCCAACATTTACAATTACTTTTGCCGGTTGGGCAATAAGTACTTTTTCTGAAAAATCTTCTTTTCTTTGGGGCTCGTTCGTTGGTATATTGCTTTCTCCTGAGTTTTTCACCTCTTTGTTTATTAAAAGCCTTTTTCTTATAACATCTTTTTTGTTTAGAGGCTCCCCATTTATGTGGAGTATCCCAACAGAATAGGAATTGTTTCTTCATGGTCTGATGTTTTTTAAAATTTAGACATTGATAGGTGACCCATCATCTAATTAGGGATGGCAACGGGGCGGATCGGGGATGGGGGAGTATACCCCCGTCCCCATCCCCGCTCCCAAAACTCATTCACATCCCCGTCCCCATCCCTGCTTCGGGGAATGATTCTTGCCCCATCCCCATCCCCATCCCCGCGGATTCCCCATCCCCAACGGGGATTTTTAAAAACTATCCTAAATTTAACTAAATTTTAATCGGATCCGATTTTTAATCGAACCCGGTTTTTAACATGTTTAAAATACAACGTATATAACTTGCTTAAGTAACAATACATCAAAATCAAACAATAATACATCAACAAGAAAGAATAAATTGGAAAATTACTACTTTGTCCTTCCCATTAATATATATATTAAATTTGAATAAAGGTTATTTGGTAATTTTAACATTTTCGGGGATGGGGATTCGGGGATGGGGACGGAGAATTCACCCCGGCGGGGAAAATGGGGACGGGGATGGGGAAAATTTTGTCCCCATCCCCTCCCCGTCCCCGAGCAGATTTTGGAAAACCGTCCCCGAGCAGATTTTGGAAAACCGTCCCCATCCCCAATGGGGGCGGGGATTTTTCCCAGAGTGGGGCGGGGCCCTAACGGGTTCAGGATTCCTTGCCCCATTGCCATCCCTACATCTAATAAAGGCAAATCTCATACCAAGAGTATCAGTATATTCAGGATTCTTTTTCAATCATTCTTCAAATTTCTCTTGGATAATGAAATTTATAGGATAAGGTAGTTTATCATAAAACATAGCCAAATTCGTAGGGTTATGGCCAATTTTATAATAAAAGTAACTAAACTCATTAATATAATGCTCTAGATATCTCATATCTAGAATGTAATTATGTAACGCCCCAAAAATTCAATTATGAAATGTCAAAGTCAAACTAACGTTAACGGAAAAGCTCAGCGGAAATCTCATTTTTTTCCTTTTATTTGGGCGTTAGTGCCGTATCCCCAAAGGAATACAAGGCAAGAAAGGGAAACTAACAACTGCTCTTGTAATTAAAACCAAACTAACCACTTCAAATCCTGAAATAAAGCAACTCAACTTATCTAACTCCAAAACTTTCTCAATTGAAAGACAACATGAATGACATCTACTAGGCACGCCATCCTCATTTCTAATTCACGTTCCCAGCATATAGATCATCACCTGAAAACAAAACATTTCAAAAATGATGGGGAAATCTCAATAATGTCTACCCCTAACCGTTAAAAACAATTCAAGTTCATTTCAACTCATTTAAGGGAAAGGGAAAACAAGTTAAATTCATTTCACAGAACCTTTAACCCTTAACTATTTTTACTTAACCCAACCAATTCATTTTATTATGCGGGTGGGATATCAAATCCCATAAAGTAACAAATATCAAACCGGATCCCAGATCCTTTGCCTACCACAAAGCACGACTGCATTATCAAGAATTCACATTTCGCCTACCACAAAGTTACCACTGTGGTCCTGCACTTTGCCTACCACAAAGCTACGACGAATTATCAAGAGTTCACATTTCCTATCACAAATTACGACTGTGGTCCTGCACTTTGCCTACCACAGCACGCACCGAATATCAAGAGCTCACATTTCCGCCTACCACAGGCTACGACCAGGGTCCCTGACCTTTTGCCTACCACAGGCTATGACCAGGGTCCCAGACCCTTTGCCTACCACAGGCTATGACCAGGGTCCCAGACCCTTTGCCTACCACAGGCTACGACCAGGGTCCCAGGCAAAGGGTCTTATGCAAAGCTCAGCTCAGCTCAGCTCAGCTCACAGCTTTCAAGTCAAACCCAATCCAAATTATCAAAACAAAAAACAAAACTACTTGTAAAAGACCATCTCAATTTCAATAACTCATAAATCAAAATACAACAATTACTAACAGTTGTCCAAAACAGATGGTCACATTTCCACATAAAGTCCTCTTCGGGATGCAAATTACAAAATAGATTATAAATTAACAAAAACACAATCAAAGTGCATCCCAGTGGGATTAGGGCATATACATTACCTGGTTAACTTCACTTCACAGCAAAAACTAACACACTTGAGCTCACTAACGACGCGAATTAGCTCGGGCCTAAAATAGAAATAATTATTCTAATTAAAACGCGCCCTTCGAAGTTAGTATTAACTACTTTCTACCTAACCCTCCCCTAGGAACACTATAGATTCCCATCAATCATGAATTCACACTTTAAATTACCTAACACATTCCAAGTAATCACATAACAAGATCAAAACAACATTTTCACTCAACAACACTTTCATTAATAATTAACATCAATAAAACAGATTACAACATTCACATAAAAAGGGTCATAAATTGACTTTCCAACATCCTATGGGTCTGGTTTTGGACTTTTCGGAAACCTTGGGATGTCTACTAAAACTCTTAAGTTGAACTCGAGACCAAAAACATGCTCTAAGGTTCTCAAAAAATGGACATCAATCCAAACTGTCCAGATCTGACCTAGGTCTGGTAATCGGGGTATAACTCGACTTATAAAATTCCAAAGTCCACTCCGTAAAATTCCTATGAAAGCTAACATATAAGGGAACCTCCAATTCAAAGGGTTTGATCAAAGGACGACTATAACTCTCATGGTGATCCGTTCTTTAGACCCTAACAAAACTGTCTCGATCCCAGTTCTCATTTAATTTACAATTTCGGTTCTAACTTTCACCATTCGATCCCGGAGTCCTTATTTGGGCTTAAAACAGTAATTAAGGTCCAAATTAATTAATCTAATCCAACTAAAGTCCAAACATCAAACCTCCTATCATCAAAACCAAATTGTAAAACATGAAAACAACTTTAATACTTTCTCTAACCCTAAAAGCATGCATGAAATAATATTAATAACATCACCATAAACATGAGTTCTATAACATACTCTTTCAAGATCCTATACTAACAACATGGATGATCCAAGAACATGAAATTTCTTAATCAAGGCCCAAGAATGAACAAGGGAACATGTGAATGAAATATGAAGAACATATATACACTTAAACTAATAATCAAGAATCATACTTTAATAATTAACCAATCTAAATAAGTTTAGCATGATTAAACACAAAATTAAACATGATTAAATACATAAGAGAATCAAAGAAAACATGTAAATACTTAACTAAACGAACAAGAATTAATATTGATAATTACACATCCTAGTTCATGCATAAAATATTACCCACAAGAACCTAAACATGATTTACAAGAAAAAAAAAAAACAATATACATCATATACTTCATCTATATCATAACTTTCCAACAAGAATGAACAAGAGAACATGTGAATGAAATATAAAGAACATAAACACTTAAATCTAATAATCAAGAATTAAACTTTGGTAATTAGCCCTCCCAAATCAGTTTAACATGCTTAATCATAATAATTATAAAGATAAGTACAAATCAGAATATACAATAAAGAAAAGAATACAAGAACTTGAACTTCCAATAGGGTTTACGCACAAAAGGGTTCTGCTAGGGCAGAGGCGGTCGTTACGCGGATTCCGGTGGCCAAGGCGTCGTCGGAGATTCGGGAGGTGGCGTCTGGGTGGTCGATGTCGGGGCAGTGGAGGTCGCCGAACTTCTTGCACATAACAGCAGCGGCAGAAGGTCTCGGTCATTTCCCGGGCTACTGGGCACGACTTTTGGGGTGTGCGACGGTGGCACGACTCGCCGTCGATTTGCGTCTGTGTCACGGGCGGCGACGACGACATGCCTGGTAGTGGTGCGCGGCAGCAAGGGAGAGAGAGAGAGAGAGAGAGAGAGAGAGAGAGAGAGAGAGGAGATCGGGGGAGAGAGAGAGGGAGAGATTGAGAGAGAAAAGGGGGTGGCGGTTGCGGTGGTGCGACTGGGCGGTGGTATTCATCGGTGGCGGTGCTCAGGGCGGCGGCGGCGCGACGTTGGGGGATGGGTGTCAGTTGCACAGAGAGGGATGGGAGAGAGGTTGCGATTGAGAGAATGAGGGAGAGGGTGCGGCTGGGTGTGGTGGCTGCGATGGTGGGGTCGGGGTGGCTGCCGGCGCCGGCGGTGCCAAGGGGGAAGGCGGTAAAGAGAGGGGGAGAGAGAGAGAGAGAGAAAGAGGTAGGGTTAGGGTTTCCAATTAGGGTTTTGAGAGGGAGATTATCTTTTATATTAACCTAATAGTTAAGGCCCAATTAAAATACTCATAATCCTAACCCAACCCAACACTATCATAATTAAAAATTGATTTTCTGGAAAAAGAAAATACTAATAATAATAATAATAATAATAATAATATTAATAATATTAAAGATATTAATAATCACATAACAAATAATATTCACATAACAAATAATTCATATAACAAATATAATAATCACATAATATTAATAGTAATACTAATAATAAAGAGAGTAATACTAATAATACTAATACCCATGAAATTACCGATATACCCTTGTTAGTCCATCAACGATCCTACGAGCTCAAGACTCAAGTGTTAGCCAAATAAACACAAATGAATAATAAACAATTAACGAAGTCAAACCTAATTTACTAACGACGTCATGGTCAACATCTTTGGATTTTTCGGGGTTTTACATAGAATTTCTACACTAACAAGTTTTCGTTGATATTCTCTTATTTTTTTCTTCCATTTCTAAATTAACCCCAATAAACTCCATAGAGATTTCTTTACACAGGGTTTTAAACATTTCAGTAGGATTTTCTGTTGTTCTCAACATTGCTTTAGCCTCTTCAGAACTAGAATCATACTAATCTGCGACTGCCACTATTCCTAAGAAATTGTGTTCTAAATAATTTAGAAAGCTTTCTGATGTCCAATTGACATTTAGATTGAGAACACTACTCATACCCCTCTTCCAATGTTCAAATATTTCTTCTCTGTTTCGAATTCCATCTAGATTTAACATGTACCCAGTTTGACTTATGGGAGTAAGACTTACTTCTTCATGAAGAGGTTGATATAAGGCTTTAAAGGAAAATGACTTAGTTCGTCCAGCCATATTATTTCTTGGTTGGAAATATCTATTATTACTATGGCTAGATTCACCAAAATTTTAAGACAATGGTATTACATGGACTTGGTTTGTTTCACGTTCTTCCCCAACTTCATTCTCCTCAGATATTTTGCTCAATGTCTCTCTAACCTTATCTAGAGGTATAGCCTCCATATCTTCTAACTTGATTAAGTTCATTTGTTGGAAGATTTCTTCTTCAATTAGCACATAATTGACATCTTTAATATCATTATTACTCTTCTCTTCTAACAATTTCTATTTTTCAGCGATAACAGACATAAAATATTATTAAGAGATGCTCCTTCTTGTTCTATTTTGAATAACCCATGGAGTTTCTTCAAACTAAGAATTTGAAGTTCCATCGTCATCTCTTTCTTTGATTATTAGGAGATTCTTCTTCTTCTTCTTCTTCTTCTCTTTTAGTAGCCTCACCAAGTTCTAGTGCTTTTTTCTTAAGAGAATGCAAAGGAAAAAGAACTTTGTTTTGTTGATTTTGAAAAGGATATTTATTTTTATAAGTAGTACTGGGATTACTTAAACTTTTATACTCAATCACTCGACGTCTTGAATCATTTAACAAACTTATATGCGAAGTATGAGTAAACTTGTTTAAAGCTCTTATCTCACTTCTAAGTGCTTCTAAATATTTTTTAAGGTCTAAAATTAAATCAAAGATAGAATTTAACTGAGCTCTTACCCCGCTAGTTTGATCTAGATTATGGACGATATGAGCAAATTCAGGATAAGCATAATTGTGCGAGTTCATTAATTACTAATTAATATATTTTTAAATTTACTAATTATAATTAGTGAAGTTTGTCACATGGCTCTGGTACCAAATGGAAAAGGACAAAAAAATATAGCAGGAATATATAAATTATAATAGGCAGCATTATTAAATGAGCTAAAATGGAGTTTTTAACCACTAAGGATCAAAAACAAAATTCGAAACCAAGTAGGAACTAAAGTGCAAATCTGAAAAGTTTAATTGTTACCCAGAAATTATTACCTCATTATATAGGGTACCTGATAATTATTTTTCAAAATATAGGGTCCTTATAATTATTACACTAAAATATAGGGTCCTGATAATCATTAATCAAAATCTCATCCATTCCAAAGTGGGCAGTAAACTGTTGTGAATTGACCGGACATGCAGTTTAAAGAAGATTGAAAAGTGTCCTGTGGGGCACAAATTCTGAGTCACCATTTCAAACTTCATGGAATCCTTATAGACGAACCTTTCCCCGGTGGTGTCACACCCTTGATCAGTACTTGCCCACCAGGAGCTACATCACAGGTGAAGCCCTCTGCAATGGCAAATCTTCAAACACGTGTAAAACCCAAAACAACTCATATTACGTCGGATGAATCTAGAATACATCGGCATCATATTAGCTAATACGATAAAAGGTCAACATTAAACTCATCGAACATGATGTAAAGTCAATCCCTTACTTGAAAAGGGAAAGGAGCATACCTAATGCAAAACTAAACATTACTTACTATGACTACTAAGGTTATCTCCTTAGCAGGCTTAGCTAATACAATAAACCTCATACTTGTCTCTATAAGAGAGATTTTGTTAAGAAAAAAGGCAACCATGAATTTCTAAAATAAGAGAAGAGATAAGAAGATTCGAACACAAAAAATATTCCATTTGCAAACTTCATCTAAGGGTAAGTAGTTTCACCTTTTGCAACACCCAGAAGAGACACACGAAATATATACGTATCCTCACTTTCTCCAATATCCATCTTCCCTAAAAACGGGTCGATTGCTCCCACTGCAGCACTGCCCGTCAAACTAACTACATTCGTTGTAAAAGAAAAAATGTTATTCAACTCCTCCTCAGTGGGTTGACTTGACACATATATGAGTGTTGGGTTGGAATTTTGTCTAGGTTCGCTGTCTCCTTGAGGCTCCAATGGGATATCATGGTCATTTGATATAGATAGTTCAATGTAAGACATGCTGTTAAGCGGGGTTATATTTAAAGATTGTTGATGAGGAGGCTTGCATCAACAAAAGTTAAAACAAAGATACAGTAAATCAATGAGCGGAAAGTGGAGAAGTCGTTTAAGTGAACAAATCAAGAGTTAAACTAACAATCAAATATATGATTTAATAATTAAACAAGACCTTCATCGTTGCATCTTTGGGCATACTATATGTTTACAAGCTCTGATTTTGCACAACTCTGAATTTATACCCTTTAAAATTTTAAGCCTATATCTGATGTGATAAATTCATAACTCAAAGTAGATGATTGTGAAAAGAACTAACGCCTAGACTGCAACCTTCTGAAATGCCTCTGTGTATGCAAAGTTTAAGCACTTATTTCAAAGTAATTTTTTTTTTAAAAAAAAAGGATTCGAGAGAAAGGACATGATCTCTAAGACGTATCAGTCACTCTAACAATTCTAAGATACCTCATCAATCTATTATGATTTCAATCTCAAATATCAAACTAGCAGATACAGATCACATATCCAAAGAGACCTGATATGAAAGCAAAACATTCATCACAATACAACACAAAGGAAACAGGATCCTTCCGTTTCTAGATTTATCTCATTATTATGAAGATTTTTCAACCCTTTTTCCCCTTCAAAAGACAATAGTCCTTCATGTAAAACAAACACAAGATCTTCAACACCAGGATAACAAGATCCTTGTGCCACACTTATCAAGCATCCAACAATCGTAACATTTCTAGTGCTTCATTTAGATTCAACACAAACTTGAAAGAATCATTATACACAACAGTTATTCTTGGCAGACATATTCATTATGAATATCACACTTCTGTGGTTTGAGCATGGTCATTCTCATAACATCGTATAGAAAGCTAAACCAATGTGGCAACATAACATCAATGCCAAAGTTAAACCGCTAAAGTAATCGTCCAACCTTATGGCCCCTACAATAGCCGAAACCTTGCAATTTCCAATCTAAACCCCGAAAATTGCCATCTTTGACCATCTAAATTCAAAACTTGACCTCCTAACCCCCACACTCAAATTAATCACACTACATTGCGAATCATCTCAAGTATTCTATCATGAACAAAAAGTATACCTATACACAAAAACTTAAAACATACATCACTCTTCTATACAAACTGCAATCATATGAATCCAGGTCACACTGCAGCCAGAACTCAGAACAAGAAGCACACAATAAAATTCAACCACGGCAAGTAAACCCAAAAGTATGTTCATAAACAAAAAAGCCAAAGCATATTCATTTGGGTTTACTTCCAGACACTAGTAGTACGTACATACTTCCAAACATGAATCCACACCCATGAATAACCTTAATCGTCTGAACTTCATCTTTCAACATAAACCCTTGATCCTCTTTTAAATGAACATACCAATTACCTCAAAAAAAAAAACGAGAACGCAAAATGAAGTGATGGTGAAGCAAACGCGAAATTGAAAGTAGTTGTTAGTTAAGAGTACCTGATAGGAGGGGTGGCCATGGAAGCTCAAGTTGTCGACAAAAGGGGTGGGTCGAAGCTCAAGCTGAAGCTCAGGCTCAGGGAGGCAATCGTAGAGGTTTCAGTTTGATGGATGAAATTGAAGGGGGAGGGAGTGTTGCAGTGAGCGAGTATTTATAATACAGGCATTGGGATGGTCAAAGTGTGAAACCCCAGATTGAGGATCCGATTGGGATTGGATACTAATCAAACCCAATGAATCCGTTCGGGCTATGAATACTTCAAACCCAACTCAAGCGAATCACAGATTCAGGAGTGAAGATCAGAGTAGGTTTGTGGGAGATGCTATTGACAAGTAGAAAGAGTTGGGAGAAGAGAAGATGGTAATTCAGGGAGATAATCCCAGAGCATTCATGGATGAACATCAAGGGGGATGCCAACGCCGGTACTCCTACCGCTGCCACTCCCTTCCCAAGTGCTAGTGTTTATCTGCTCAATTTTGCCCTTAATATAGCGTTTATTCACAATTTTACTTTTGAAATTTTTGAATAAATGAATAACCCAAATATTCGATCACAAAATGCCGCATAACAATATATTCCCTTTGTACCATAATAGTTGTCACTATTTCATATGGCCGACTACACCAACTTGCGATTTCCAGTCCGCCCTTGAGATTATCAAGGTCTGGAGGTAGAAGAAAACCTAGAAGAATGGATGGAAATCTGGCGACTGGACGTGCCGCAAAAGATTCAGGTTTTCTGTGACTGTTGTGGCACCATAAGCTCCTCACGCGGAGAACCGAGTAAAAAAGAAATCTAACGTAGAGTTGTATATGGGCTGAGTACGGCGGAAGATAAGAACCACCTGTTCCGACATTGCCTAAGGCCGGCCAAAATTTGGGGCGGAAATGGAAGAGGCTGGGCTGGGAGGATGTGAGTTGCGGCGTTCATTTCGAGGGTAGTTTTGGAACGTTTGGCTATGGAGAAACCAACGCACGTTGGGGCGGCGCAACGACGTCCTGAAAAATCTAGGACAACATCTTCTAGAATACATTACTTGAGTTTGTGAAGCCTTCATGGCAGGGGAGGGTAGAAACATGGCCCGGGGTTACTATTTGGACGAGTCCAAAGAACACATCTTGCACTGGGTTGATCTTGGGCTAGGCTGATTCTTGTTGTGCACAGACGGATCATCAAAGGGAGACTTGAGACTTGGAGGAACGGGTGGTGTGATTCGGGGAGTGGCTGGAAATTGGGTTCGGTGCTTTACTATGTTCTTGGGTGTGTCATTGGCACTAATGGCAAAACTTCATGCGTTTGTTGAGGGGCTCAAACTTTCAAAGGGCTTAGATGTGATCTTAAGGTGGACTTTAGGGTGGTCCATCATATGATAACCAAGCCATGAATTTATCACCATACGGGCCTTAATAATCTTGTGGCCTAATGCAAATTTTGGCTCAACATGGACGGATGGGACATGGAGGTGATTTTTTGTTATCTAGAAGCAAATCAAGTGGCAAACAAGTTGGCTAAACATGCGCTAGAAAATGAGAACTTTAAGATAGCCCAAACATTTAAATTTCACATTTAGTCGAACTCAACTTGAACTTAGAACAAAGCAAGATCTTTACCTAATAAACTTCGTATGAAATTCTCATTACATAATTTCCAAAACAAGGCATGTAAACATACAGAGTCGATGAATCCCCCCGACCAAAGAAAATAAATTACTTTCTCTATTCCATAATAATTGTCGTTTTTAAAAATTATACAGTCAAATTTTTAAAATTTTAATCATAAATTTCTCAATATATACAATAATTTATTATATAAAACTATTACCATGAGACACGTAACGAAAAATATTGTGCTAAAAATATAATATTATAATTATCAATAAAATATTATATAAAAAATAGTCAATCATAAAATAATATTGAATACTGTAATAATTAATAAAATGACAATAATATAAAACGGAGGGAGTGTAAAATAAAAGGCGAAGCTCGCTCCAACGAAGCGAAATTAGCCCAAATAAGCAAAGTGGGGAGAAATAAAGAGGAGTGAATAGTGATAGTGTGGTTATTTGGCATTTTTGTAGCGGTAAATGCAGGCAGGTGTCAGCATCATGCTTGGGATGGGGGGGGAGGGGGGGAGGGGGGGGGGGGGTTACCCTTTTCCTGCATGACCACTTCACTGCATTTTGCCTTTGCTGCCTGCCTCTCTTCTTTTACCCTCTCTCTCTTCCACTCTCTGCTTAGCTCGATCATTGTACAACTCTTCATCTCTAATCTCACAATCCCTCTTCACTACTCTCCCCAGGTCTCCCTCTCTCTTTCTGCAACTGCATTTTATCATTCCCCATTTCCGATTGAATCCTTGATCTTCGTCCCTCTTTCATAAAATCCCGTTTAGATTTCTTGCCATTTTAGCTGAAAATTTTATAATCGAGGTTCCCCATTTGGTTTGCTGTTGATTTATACAATGCTTATGATCTAATCGTCCACAACAGCCCCCTCCCCCACTAATTGTGAATTCTTCTGATCCAACATTTTTTACTTTTAGTCTTTGCTGTGGATGTTTGCTTTTTCTGAATTGATGCTTGGAAAGAGTATGAATGAACACATGTGTACAGTTGGTTAGGGTTAACAATGTGGCTTGTCTGTACCAATAAAGTTGGATTTTCTTGACTAGATTTCATTTGTCCAGAATGTGTAATGTATGCTCAGTCACACAATGAACAGTATTCTATATATGTTGTACAAATTTAGGTAGAACAAAGTATGCAACTCCAGCGGGATATCACTTTTGGTTTTCATCTAACTTATAATGAACACAATTTCGTTGGTATTTAGGCTTTAAATGCTGCTTGAGATGGGCTTCTGTATTTGCCATTGCCTCATTGATAGGTTTCCTCAATTGCAGCTACTATATTGCTCTTGTCTTCTATGTTCTGTAGGAATTAGGATCGTGTTGAGTTTAACAACGAAGAATCCTGTATAGAACGTGGTGTTGAACTTTGTAGGTGTTAATCAAAATCTTAACATGTTTCTGATTGTGCTGTTTCTTTTTCCCTATACAGAAGCCTAAGATAAAACAGGTCAATGCAAAATGATTTCAGATGATGATCGATACTTTCTCCTGTACTTCATCATGGGTACATACTTCGGGCCTGATCTCAAAGGGGAGAAGACCCCAAAGCCTGCTTTGCAGAGGTTAGCAGAGGGTCTTCCTCCCTACACTTCCGAAGAGCTGGCTGGTTCACACATCAGAACCTCTGAAATAGAGCAGATATACTATTTCCTCACAAGAAAAGCTGAAAAACCCCTTGTTGTCAAAGTCCCCTTATTGCACCAGTTTATTGAAGGCAACTACTCTTTCCCAGATGAAGAGGGAACTGGCGTTTATCCCCAATTTCCAGCACTCTTTCCACCCTATTTGCATCCGCAAACTGAGTCTCTCAACCACAGCAGACTAATAGGAAATGTTGTGTTTATCCAAAACCCCTCAATTTCCCACATCAAACAGGAGGATGTTGAGAGGTTCAAGAGGCTAACCGGCCTACAAGATCTCTTTGTTGAAAGCGGTACTGCCCAGCTGCCGGGCTGTGGTCGTCAGAGGGAGGAGTTAGATGAGGAGGATGACGAGGATGTGCCCATTGTAAAGTACTACCGTGGGTGCCAAAGGAAAAAGCGATTGAATGAAATTCTTGGGTCTAGGACCCCACAGCGAGTTCGAGAGAGTAATGGTGTGCGCAAGTCGGATGAAATGGCTATAGAGCCATTTACGAGGCAGCTTAGAGCTCAAGTTACAGAGGGTCCTGGGTTGGTGATTCTTCCTTCTAGACCAAGAAGGGAGGTGCTGGATCGCATGGTTCAGGTAACGCAAAATGCATATGCGCTCACAGGGAGTGCTGCATTGGGTCAGGTGGGACCCGCTATAGGCCTCATGGACATTGGCGAATCTAAGTTATCTTATTTGTTTCGTGTCGCCCTTCCTGGAGTTAAAAGAGAAAATGGTAAGGGCGTGATCTCTTCATTCCAGTCTCTCCAGTTTCGTAGTGTTTCCAAAACTAATTTGTAGTTATGATAAATGTGGATGACATAAAATGTGTTGTATATATCCCAATGCAGGGGCATTTCAATGTGAAGTTGAAAGTGATGGGAAGGTGCTGATAAGAGGAGAGACGGTGACAGGGGAGAAGAGAGTTTTCCGGAACTCCCAAGCATTTGTGATGCAAACCCAAAATCTGTGCCCATCAGGACCCTTTACAGTCTCGTTCCAGTTACCAGGTCCAGTGGATCCGCAACAGTTTACTGGTAGTTTCGGAAGTGATGGGATCCTTGAGGGTGTTGTCATGAAGCCAAAACCTAGAGGAGACTGATTTTGCACAATTTCCCAACTGTAACAGACATCCAATCTGGGAACTACTGTCAGAATTGCCATAAAAGTTAGTTTGTAAATTCCTACCTCTACATGATGTAACACCACTGACCCATTTGTACATGTTCTGTAGACCGTGTGTAAATTTTCTGATGCTAATTTTCATGGACTAAGGAAACTTCAGCATATTTCCACATCAAATTTTCTGGGCATATGGTGTTTGGCTGATTATGCTTCATTTTTTTTTCTTTTTGCAGGATGTTTTACATAACATAATTTAGGAAGAATGAAACCAGACATCTTAACATTAGTCACCAGAATACCCTGATGAAAGGAGGCTGGTCAAATCTTGCATGGTACTTAGAAAAATAGCATGGTCATCATTTTCCCTTGAGATTTTCAAATTCGAGCAAAAACGCTTCGGTTAACTTCTCTCCGTCTTTTCAATCTTTGCACGAGTCATATATCTGAATTTGTTCAATTTTCATGAATCAAAATAAGCCCACACGGCAAGCGTGCTTTGTTTTTCGGGGGAGTTTGTTGCTGTTGTTGGCTAAAGCCCTGTTTACCCAAAACACCTCCTAACACAAACACCTCATAACTTGCAGTGCTCGACCTGAACCACTCATCAAATTTTGCGAATATAAACTCCACCCAACCATCAGAAATTATCAAATTTTGCGAATATAACCTCCTCACTGAACTCGATTTAAACCCGAGGAAATCGTGAATTCCATGTTGAACTTCAAACCTGCTCAAACTTTTCAGACAAGTTGTGGCAACAGTACATAGTTGCAGGAAGCAAGCAGCATTTCCATACGGATTTGTATTAAAGAAAACCATAGCAAAACAGCCAAAAGTAAGAGAGAACCAAATCCTAAATATGTGCTATTTTAACTAGGTGAAAGAAACACCAACTATTCTGGAACACTGGAGCAGTGGAGGGTCATTAGATAGACCTAAGTACCTGATTGTAGCAACAAAGGCTCACAGAACCTAAACTACGAAAGCATAATACACAGATTACTATTGAGATAAAAGCTACTTTGATTCCATATCATAAAACTGCTGCTTTATCCCCTAGCTTGTGCTGCACCCAACCTTTACATGTAAATCGTGTCCCACACCCACCTGCCAACAGCCACCACAAGCATTTAGCTTTTTACAGAATCGGCATATCTTGAGCATCATGTTAAACACCCAAAAGAAAAAGTAGGGAAATGAAGTTTCCTTTTACCTTTACAGAGACTGAATTGATGTTAGGTATCTGAGGAAGATTGCTGCCGCTGTGGAGGCGCATGTGGCCACATTGCTTGACCCATGTATGCCTGTGACTGAGGGGCATATGCATTCGGGTTGCCCGTCATCATCCCAGGAGGGGCTCCAACCTGAGCTGGATTCTGACCTGGTGGCACGTAATAGTACGGAAGAGCATCCGTGGGGCCAGGGATCGGCATCCCAGCTCCTCTCGGGAGGGAGGCGAGAACTTCATCCTTCAAATCCTCCCGGGGCACAATGTCCACAAGAAAGTCGAAGATGTCTGTCCTTGTGATTGCCGCAGCAATGTCGTTCTTCTGCAGGGTGCGACGCTTGTTCTCCTCGGTGTGGTTCCAGGCCCGTAAGGTGAGCTCCAGGATGAACATCTCGCAGGCACGGGCAAACACAACAGGGGCCTCCGCTGAGATCATTCGGACATCTTCATCGGCCTTCATGATCTTCTTGATCCGGGCCAGAGGGAGGCTGTGGTTCTTGAAATCGGTGACCTTCTCAATCTCACGGAACTGGTTCTGCCAGAACACCTGAAGCTGCTGCTGGAGTTGCTCCTGTTGCTGGTGGTGGATCTGCTGGTACGCCAGCTGGTGTTGGGCCATCTGCGAACCAGATGGCTGGACACCAACCCCGGATGAAACTACAGGGGTCCCTGTCACCTGAGTTGACTGGTATGTGGCCCCGTATGGCACTTGACCCGCACCACTCACTGCTCCCATCATTTGGGCTTGACCATGCCCTTGTTGCTCCATTCTGCAACACACGGACAGAATGATCCATCCATGCAGTTACCAAAAGTTTGTGCTGATAAACTCGGGGTTCACATATTGATTCCACATAGTTCACAAAAATAAAAAGGAAACGAAAAACCATGAAACACAAGTAGACAACTGTTGATACTTTGATATAATGTTTTCAAAGTTCCTAATGTCGTTCATACTTGAAATATCAAACCATTTAACAACAGCCGCTCAAAACAGATATAAAATCAACCTACATGATTCTTAGAAAAAGGGCAATCAAACCAAGAAGGATATACCAAACTGATTATCCGCAGTGGTTGGGTTGATCTTACAAATTTAACAAAGTTCAGTTGAATGAGAGGAACAATAACGAACATTAAAGTGGACCGCATTCGAACCGACAAGATACCACGACAACATTGCCAAAAGCTATTCGTGGCTATAAACTAAATTGCAAAAAAGAAAAAAGAGTCTTCGTGAATGATGAATATCTAGCCAAAGTCCAACACCACCCCTATGGTTTTCAAAATGGGTCTAGTCCAACTGCAAGCTTCGTACTGGCTAAGAAACATGCTGATTTCAAATCATGCTCATTTTTTAGACAACAAGTTATACACCAAATATATCAAAAAATTCCAAGCCATGAAGCCAGACATGGAAATAATGAGACATAAACGAACAGACAACAGTCCTCTCCAAATGACAAAAACCCTAACTATGGGATGAAGATGTGCAAAATCATGCCACAAACAGGACAGCAATAATTGACATCATTGTGAACATTAGAATAAGTCACATAAAGAATCATGGCACAGCACTTAGCCAGACGGTTCTACATGTGAACTACCTTATTGAATTTATTGTCCTGCTAAATGCACCCCAATTTTCTCCACTTTCTTGCTAGACATCTTCCATTAGCTCGTACCAAATAAATTAATCCAGAAAAGAGCTACCAAGACTTCCTTAAGAATCATGCCATTATAGAATACAGATGGATGTCCTCGTAAGTTTCTGGCTCACATTAATGACATTATCCATATACCCGTCATTTTATATAAAGCCCAAAGTATTTGTGCAAAACTGAACATCTCAACACCATAGGAGAATTCAAGCATATAAGTAGTAGCATCCCAGACTCCAATGTCAATCTATTATAACCCCCCCCCCCCCCCCCCTTTCTTCAATGGAACCTATTATTGTGTTTGATGGAAGCATATGCCTTCCTTTTATTGCAGAACCCCATCTCCTAACCAATTTTTACAATTGTGCAAAGATGAATCACACGGGGAATGGTTCAAAAACTTTGTATTTAACCCCATATCCCAAAAAGGTTTTCCCAAAACAATGTCAGAAATTATATGCTAGTGTTACTAGATATCACATCATTAATGCCCACACATTTCCACACTGAAAGACTTCTTGCAGCCAGGCAATGCAGAAGTGATCTCTTGTTTCCGGACATTCTTCGCATACGATTACTCTGATACTCCGACTCTTCTAAATAGTAGCCGTACCCATGTCCGACACGACACGACGTGGATATGGACACAGGATATGTGTCCGACACCCACTTTGGCAATCGGACACATCTGAGTTGTCCTTGGATGATCCATAACTTGAAGTGGTTATTTTGGAGGATGATGTAGAGCAAATACACTCATGCTAACTAGGGAAATTTTGGTTGTTTTATGGATTAACTCCATAAGTTTACTGTTTATTTGTATGTTAGACCTTATCTACATTGTTATTATTGTTTTATGAACAATGATTATGAACTTTTTAAGTATTTAGCTTATCATAATAGTTGTGTGTGAACCCATATCCATGTCCCCGTACCAGTGTCCAAACACAAGACCCTGTCCCCGAGTCCTACAAAGGCAAAAAAATTGTGTCCGACCGTCGGATATGTGTCCGTGTCCGACACCCGTACCCGAGTCAGAGTAACATACCATACGAAGCATCTATTCACCATAATTGTACCCCTGTTTCGAAACTTGCAACAAGTTGAAACGCTACAGAAAGAAGCTCCCCGCGGTGTCTCTCCACACACACAAATGGAAGGAGCTGGAGACTTCCAAATTATACACCAAGGAAATCCCACATCAGGAAAAGAAACCAAGAAAGGGAATGCAAAAAGAATTAAGAGTGCACTTTCCTGGACAACAAAGCCCACCCAACCATGATAAGGGAAAACTCATTCATAGAATCCCTATCGAGCAGACTAAAGAATTGGCAACACTATCATCATCAAGTTTCCCTCCCTGACCAAACAAGGAGACCACACAAAAATTGAAGTGTCATGTTGTGGATCAATAGAAAAAAGAGCATCCTTGTTAGTTGCTAAAGAAAACATAAAAGGAAAACACTCAAACAAGCAAACACCATCACAGTGACACACTCGCACCACCTACTGTGCCAAAGACAAGTTGAAACGCCATCTCCAACTTCGAAAACAACATGAGAAAAAGAATCAGTCCCCTCGTTTAGCAATAAGCTTTCAAAGACCGGCATCATACAAGCCATCATGCTTGGGTGGGATCCAACTCAGACCCTTAGCTTATCACCTTGACCAGGGCTCTCCACCAAAATGAATTTCATTGAAAATGACCAAGTCCCTAATACCTTAAACCACCTTTAGATAGAGGAAGCTTGACTATGGGGGTGTTTGGTTGTGAGCTTTTTTGGAGTAGCTTTTAGCTTTTTGGTCACTGTTAGCTTTTTGACCAAGGTGAAAAAGCTACTTGAGGTGTTTGGTAACAAACTTTTCATATTAGCTTTTTGAATCCAATAAGCTAGTTTTCAAAAAGCTACTTGAGGAAGCTTTTTAAGGTAGCTTTTCACAAAAAGCTTGTTTACCAAACACTTTTCTTACAATCAGCTAACCCAAAGAGCTAAAGTCAAACAGCTAATCCAAACAGCTATCAGCTAACAGCTACAAGCTAACAGCTAACAGCTACTAGTTACCAGCTAGTTGCCAAACAGGGCCTATATTTCATTTCACTAGTTGATACTTCAAATCATCACCAAAAGAATCCTACAAAACCTCCTCTGAATAGCCTCCAACATGTTAGCCATGGAAGAAGAAATAGAAATGAGTGAAAGGATCTAAGTTGAAATGCTCCAAAAAAACCACTCTTGATAAGTTTCAGCCCACCCTATCGTAATAAGGTAAGTAGACTAAAGGTTTGAAGTAGTGCGAAGGATGAAGAATGGATACATAAAGAACCAGACACTGTTGACAGGCATGGGCAAGAAAACCTTGTTGATAAGTTGTTTGACTTTACTCCACTAGGCTGCTAGTATGCACAGTAGCTGGAGGCACAACATCTTGATACCATCGTATATCCACCAAGAAGATAGTAGAAGTTTGCCACAAATAACACAGGTAAAAAGTTAGCCGTACTATGAAATTAAGGAAAAAGGTTAGACAAAGAAGATTGGGAAAAGTACATCCATATCAAAGAACCATCTATATTATAAGTCAGAGGAGCTATTCATCTTATCTGCTGTTTCCATGTGATTTTATTTAACTTAGAAAGGCATACCACAAGCATCTAACTATGCATGGATATTCACTCAAATAGCACCATACAATGGTTTCTGTTATCATCTGCATAGATATATTTTTTATTGCCTTCATATGACCATGATACATCGCTTTCACTTTTTTGTAAAAAGAAATACCACTATCATTAACATCCAGATCATTTATTGCTCACATTAGCATCAGCAACCACAACACCAAAAATTCTTGGTACTTTTGTCCTAGTCATCAATATTCATCATTTCAGTGATATTATTGCATTTCACACTTACAAAAGAAGTAATATTATTGTAATGTGAATATTATTATGCTCCTGCCTCTGCTACTTAACCACTTGAAATCTCCCATGGAACTTTCAAATATTTGGAAGACACTGTCAGATATTGTAAATTTTGAATCCTCATCAACTTATTATCCAATTACTTTCTTCAAACCTCAAAAGTCCAAGTGAAATTGTGATATAGGTTACTGCCTATATTACTTTATATTTTCTTGTAGTCCAAAAGAAATGACACACCCATTTGACTTTTACCTAACAAGTAAACATATTTCTAGATAACCAACATCCACATTTTATATTCACAAATCACAATATTCTTGGGACATATCACCACGAAAGCCATTACACCCCCTTCATCCATTCAGAAGGAATACAACCGCCTGTCCCCCTCCCCTTTGCCCTCTTTCTTTGGAAGATTGGAGGAGATCAATCTCATAAGAATAGCACAAACCAAACGTAAGATATGCAACATATCTTAGGGGAACTAATCTTTTGACTTTACTTCAGTAGTAGAGAATCCATGCAATATCCAAATTTCCAAGCTGTTAGAGATACAAGAATTCACATCATCTAGGGTCATGACAAGAAATTTCAAGGATTAAAATAGAATCAAGATCGTGAGCCATGGATCAAGAATCTTGATCCATCAGACGCAATAAACAGTAAGAGTCCTAGATGCCTGCATAACCCTCCATTTTCAAGTTATTCATGTCAAATCCAAAATCCACAATCTCAAACAGGGTTACAAGAAAGGCTTCGAACATGTTTCCCTTGGAAAAAGTTAGATACGAAATGTATTGTATTCTGCTGTAAAATAGGGACCCTAGAAAGACATCCTTACAAGTCACAAGAAGCATCAAGTTGATACAAGTCATACAACCCCCTTTCCCCGGGCCCCCAATGGTGTTCAAAAAAAAAAAGACCAGGAGAGAGTAACAGATGCAGCTAATTGATGATCCTTAATACATTGAATTTTGTAAATAATCTGCTCCCTTGACTATCACGGCACACAACACTGAAAAGGACTCCAACATAAACAACACAATCGTTTGGTTTATATGAAAGACACGGACCGATCTTTGGGGTGGGGGAGGGAGGGAGCTGCTGTAAGTTTGCAATTAGCCCCATCCACATTAGGTGGTCCAAGGTAAAACAATGTCACTATCAGCTTACATAGACACTAATACCCCTGCTCTATGTTCAGCCTCAAGCATCACAAAGGGGGAGGGGAAAGCATCTTTAACATAAACATCTACAGTACACTGACTAAACCTTGAATTTGGACAGAAACTCAAATGAAGTTGAAAATCACAAGGTAAAAATAGTCAAGAAAAAGTGGTTGAAACAAAAGTAGTGTAATTTGGGAAACCTGGATTGTTGACAAACAAGCCAATTAGTTTCCTTTTTGAGTTTAAATGATTCGCTGCTCATACCATACATTACCAGAAAGTTCAAGGGGACGCCCCAAAGTCAAAACACTTGAACATCAAAACTCAAAATTTAACCCTTGTGCTTAAAAAAAGTACTAAAACGAAACAAAAACCACGCAAATGTAAGGAATTTCCACTTCAGAACAAATCCATGCAAATAGATGATTCAGAAAGACACAGAAATTCATGTTACCTGAAAACTTTACCAAATATGTTGAGCTCCCGCCTCCCAGTACTGTTACCAGTTTGCTGGACCTAAAACTAGAAAGCAATGCAAAAAAAGGTTCTCTGATCAGAAACACATAAAAAGGACAAGTACCCAAAATTGGATTAGAACAAATGAAGCATTAAAAGGGTGCCCACAAAAGAAGGGGAATTAATATGAAGATGGGTGTTTGATCCTGTGATTTTTGAGGGCAGGATATATAGAAAGAGAGAGAAAAAGATCCTACCTTTCGCTGTTTTTTAGGGTTTTGACAATTGAAGATGAGAGAAATAGTAGAAGGGAGAGAGAAAGCACAGAAGTGAAGGGGGGGTTACAGTGTTACAGACAGACACACAAATACTTTAGCCAAAGTATGAGAGAGGGAGATGAAACGCAAGATGATTCTCTTTAATGTAGGCGTGATTCACTGTTCACTCCTTTTTACCTTTTCCTTCCCTTGCCTCTCTTTTCATTCTATCATTTCTTTTTTTTTATTTACTTTTTTCTTTTACTCTTCGCTAAAGAGAAAAACAATCTAAAAGTTGATGGTGATTATCATTTAACCACCCGTTCTTTGTTGCCAAAAATGTTAATTTAACAAATAACAGACTTATTGAACCGTATTGAGGTAGGGTCCGAGCCTCAAAGATCTTGGTCATCATCCCTTCCGCACGCTCCTTGGATTTTACAAGCAAATCAACTTCCGGGTTAGATGTGGGGTCCATTTCAAGGTGAACTCGGGAATGGAAGAGACCATCAACGCCATCCTTGGGGTAACCCGAGACACCCTCTAGATGGGAGTTCTTTCTACATCGGCACTAACAACAGAAGAGGGCCCAAGCTAAGGTTGATGGGAGCAATTAATGAAGTAGGAAAGGTCCAACACCCATCACAGGCGTGACCATCATGGTCACGACCGCGGCCTTGAGGACATCATTGCTTGGGCTGGCAAACAAGGTGTTGTGACCGCGACCTCCTTCCCCTTTTATCGCCCTGTTTTGAGCCTAGGCGTGTCACGCTCGTGATCCATCATTATGTCACGACCGCGACGACTCTTGGGTCCAAGGACGTCGCGCCCACGACCAAGCCATCACGGTCGCGACAGGTCTTCATTGAGAGCAAAGTTTGGGAGATCCATTGCAGTATCACGACCGCGACTCCAGGTTTCACACCCGTGATGCCAGTTGACCCCTTTCCCAAGCTATTAGCGTCACTACGAAGAGTTAGCCCCTTGCACAAGAAATGAATGTCGCGACCGTGATGCCCTATGTCAGCCCCGCAAGGCTCGTATCCTGACTTTATTTTTGTTCTAAAAATCTCCTCCCTTTAAATAGCTCTTGTGAATATTTTGTAAGGGATTTTTTTGATAACTTTTGATGAAATTTTGCTAAGTATTGCTTATGAATAGAATGGTGAAGCTAATGACCTACATTCTCCTCTAAATTTTGTTTACTTTATCCATAATTGTTATGTTATGGTGGTGTTGCAAGTCATTCCTTTATTGATGAAATTCCTTTATCTAATCATGATGGAATGTTAGGTGTTGGTGGTGGAATTTTCCTTTATCTTAGGTCATCTCCGGTTCCTTGGGTGTTCAAGATCCTTGTTATCTTTCTTGTTTGTGATTATTATTCTCTCAAGATTACTATCATCATCTACATTCAAGAACATCAAGTGTATTAATCATCCATCCACACCTCCATACTCAAGCAAGGATTATTTTCTCTATCTTATTTCCCACCGCGCTCACTTCACTTATACATATATGTTACAAATATTAATACACAATTAAAATAATACTAATTAACTTTTTATAAAAAAATATTCATTAGTTAGTATTTGTTTCAACAAATTTACTATTATAATATACCAATCATAATATAAAAAATAGATTAAACTAAATTTGAAGAGATATTAAAGTATACAACTCCCATAAGAAAAAGGTATATTATTGTTCTAAGGTTTCTTTAATAGTTGTAGAAAGAAAATAAAATTTTAACTAACATTATGATAAAAAATATAAATTAATAATTATATAAGTAATTTAGGCATCATATATATGAAATTAAAATGAACATAAAATACATTGTACGTATCAAAAACTTCTCAATGTATAAGTGTAACGCCCCGGAAATTCAATTATAGAAAGTCAAAGTCAAACTAACGTTAACAGACAAAACTTAGCGGAAGACTTCAAATTTAGTTTAAGGTCACCGCCAGTATCCCGAAGGAATACAAGGCGAGAAAGGAAAAACACAACTGTCTGCTAACGACAACTACTAACAACTCAACAAACTTTAAGAATTTATAACGAAAACAATATAAAAGATTCAAGGACTTCTAGACTCGTCGTCCTCACTTCTAATTCCCGTTCCCAGCATTTAGATCTTCACCTGAAATCAAAACATTTCAGAAAATGAGGGGGAAATCTCAATAATGTCTACCCCTAACGTTTAAAACAGTTTAAGTTCATTTCAATTCATTTTAGGGAGAGGGAACAAGTCAAAACATTTCGCAAACCTTTAACCCTTAACTGTTTTTCTCAACCCAACCAAATCATATTTTATTATGCGGGCGGGATACCACATCCCTTAAAGTAACAAATATCATACCGGATCCCAGATCCTCTACCTACCACAAAGCTACGACTGTGGTCTCGCACTTTGCCTACCACAGCTACGACCTGTGGTCCTGCACTTTGCCTACCACAAAGCTACGACTGAATATCAAGAGTTCACATTTCCGCCTACCACAGGCTACGACTGTGGTCCTGCACTTTGCCTACCACAGGCTACGACCAAATAAACCCGCTTAAATGTTTCACTTTGAATTATTAGTATCTTATGCAAAACTCAACTCACAACTCTCAAGTCAAACCCAACCCAGGTTATCAAAACCATTAACAAAACTTCGAATAAAAGACCATCCAATTTCTTGACTCAAATAAACCAAGGTCACAATCGAAACAAAAGATTATCAAAACAGATGGTCATATTTCCATAAAAGTCCCCTTTCGGGATGCAATTCTCAAAATAGATTATAAAACATCAAAACACATTTAAAGAGCATCCCGGTGGGGATTAGAGCATAGACAATTACCTGATATACTTCACAGCACAGCAAGAGAAGAACACACTTGAGCTCATTAACGTCTCGCACTAACTCGGGCCTAGAATAAGAATAATTATCTAATCAAAACGCGCTCTAACGAAGTTAGTAGTAACTATTAACTTCTTAACCCATCCCCTAGGAACACTTAGGTTCCTATCATTCAAGAAATTACACTTAACACCTCCAAGAAAACACATAACAAGATCACATATTATTTTCACTCAACAATTATTAAAAAAAAGAAGCAAGCAGAGGGCAGATTATAACGTTCACATAAAACGAGTCACAACTCGACTTCCCGACACCCTACGGGGCTGGTTCTGGACTTTTCGGAAACCTCGGGATGTCTACTAAAACTTCTCTGTTGATGGTTAAGCCCAAATTAGTCCCGAAAAACCTCAAAAACACCCGTCTTTCCCATTGGTCCAGATCTGACAGGTTCCGGTAAAACGGTTATAACTCGGGCTATACAAATCAAACGTTCGATCCGTAAAATTCCTATGGTTCCTAACATCTAAGGGAACCTCCAGTTCAAAGGGTTTGATCAAAAGGTAACTACACTAGCCGTGGCAACCCGATCTTTAGGCACTAACAAAACTGTCCCGTTAACGGTTATTAATTAATTAACACTTTCGGTTCTAACTTCCACCATTCGATCCCGGGGTCCTAATTTGGGCTCAAAACAGTAACTAGAGTCTAAGATATAAAGTCCAACTCAACTTAGGTCCAACAATTAAACTTGTAGAAGTAAACTTATTAAAAACAAGAACACTTTAATAAAACTTTTAATTAATACTTAAGTCGTACAAGGAAATAAAATTTCTTTGAACATAAAACACGTAAACAAGGTTTCAAAGATTTTAAAATATGAATTAGTTATAAGGTTATAACACTACAACAAGAATTTCACGAAGTAATACAAAGGTGGTTAAACATGCGGTTTCTTTAATTAAGAAATTCAAGAAGAACTTTAAGGAAGAACAAATAAAGTAAAATGTTACAAGTAAACTATCTATCAAGAAAAACCAACAACTAATTCCTTTACTAGCTAAACAAGAATTCAAGATTCACTAAGCAAGAATGATACTTTTATTAAGTTAACCTAATTAATTTTCAAGAATCAAGAAGACTTAGGTTTTCATGTACAAGAACCATAAAGAACTTAGTAACATTAAACTACTAATCAAGAACCTAAGGTTTTAATAACAAGAAATCAACCTAATTTATTTAACAAACTTTAACAAGATTAATTCCTAGGAAACAATAAAAGACTTAACGATTACCCAACTAAACATTCAAGAATTTAACCTAAGTAATAAATTTCCAAGTTCGTGCATACAATAATATTGTGGTTTAACGATTCATGTAAAGAATATAACGAATATTAAAGAATCACTTTCAACCCTAATAATCAACTATTACAACCTAAATCTAATTACAATTTATAACATAAAATTACACATAACAATTAGAAAAATTACACATAATTACAACAAGAAATAATTACAATTAATTTCCCTAATTACAACACTAACAGTACAATAATTATAAAAATAGAATATTAATAACAATAATAATTACAATATCAAAATCAGATTAATAATAATAAAAACAAGAAAAGAAAAAGGAAAAAGAAAAGAAAAGAAAGGAGTATAACAGTTAGGGTTAGGGTTAGGGTTAGGGTTTACGTAGGGTCTCGGTGGTTCTGGGCAGGCGTCGACGGCGGTGTGCGACGGTCGGAGGGAGTGTCGGCGTCGGGCGGTCAGGGCGTCGTCGGAAGTCGCAGTTGTCGGACGGTCAGATGGCAGCGGCACTCGTTGAAGGTGGGTGGTGGCGCTTGGGTTCGAACAGCAACAACCGTCGTTCCCTCGTGTGCTGGGCTACGGCGACGACTCCGACGGTGATAGCTGCGTCGGGTGGTAGTGCGGCGTTCGCAGGTGGTCGCCGGGGATTTCTGACGGTGGTGGCGGTCTGAGGCGGCGCGGCAAGGGCGCCCGAAGACAAGAGGGAAGAGAGAGAAAGAGGGAAAAGAAAGAGAGAAAAGAAAGGGAGAAAAGGTGGTTGCCGGTGGTGGCAGTGCACAGTGGCTGTGGTAGGCGGGCCTTGAGAGAGAGGGAGAGAGAGTTGGAGGGAGCTAGGGTTTGGTATTGAGAGATTAGGGTTTTTTTTTTAGGGTTTGAGAGGGGAGAAAGGGGTTTATATATTACCCATTTAGTTAGGCCCAATTAACTAATCTAATCTAATCCTAATCCAACCCATTTAACAATTAAAAACTGATTTTTCTAAAACCTAATAATTCTAATAATAGTAATAATAATATTAACACTAATAATCATATAATCACATAGCAAATAATATTCACGTAATTATTCACATAATAATATTAACCAGCGGAAATTACTATTCTACCCTTGTTAGCCCCTCAACGGTCCTACGAGCTCAAGCGTTAGCATAAATAAACACATTACGAACAACAGTAAATAACGAAGTCAAACCTATTTTATTAATGACGTCACGGTCAACATCGTTGGATTTTTCGGGGTTTTACAATAAGATAAAAGATTGAGAATTTGAGATCATTATGGTCATTTACCACACAAGTAAAATATTATTTCTTATTAGAAAAAATGGTGAATACATTACAAATATGATCACCACTATATGAAACTAAAATGAACATAAAATACAAAGAATCAAAATTTGTCTCAATATATAAGATTAAAAGGTTGAAAATTTAATATCATCACAAACATTTACGTAAAATAGTATTTCTTATTAGAAATGGTGAATAAATTATAAATATGATCACCACCATATGGAACTAAAAGGAATGTAAAATATAAAATATCAAAATATGTCTCAATGTATAAGATAAAAGATTGAGAATTTGAGATCATTATGGTAATTTACAACAAGTATAATATGAATTCTTAATAGAAAAATGGTGAATAAATTACAAGTATGATATTAGCATAAAATACATAAATTGTAATTTCATAAAACATAGACATTGAAATTCTCAATTTATTTTCGTAAATTAATTACACAATATTAATATTAATACACACAATTAAAATAATATTCATCGGCCTTTTTATAAAACAATATTCATTAGTTAGTCTTTCTTCCATTAAATTTACTATTACAATATATCAATCCCAATATAGAAAATACATATTAAAGTAAAATCTAAGAGATATTAAAGTGTAAAACTACCAATATAAAAGAACCTATACTATCATTCTTATTTTCTTTAATAATAGTGAAAATAAAAAAATGTAAACGTTACATTAAAGAAAATGTAAATTAATCTCTCTTGAAAATGTAAAAAAATGTAAACGTTACATTAAAAAAAAAAAGTTAGTCAATTCTTTTAGATTGACATTGTGATTAAATTCTTGACATATACTTAAATTTTAAAGCTAATAGTTTTTCAATTTGTGATTATTAGTTATTTACTACTGAATAGTATTGCTTTATAATTTATCTAATATTTTTTTATTTTAGTTATTTTTGAAAAAGATTATATTTATTTCATGAAAATAAGTTTCTGACAAAATTATGTTTACAATGTATACACATAGTCATAGACTCATAGTTTCTATTATCTTAATCATTTATTTCGACATTTAAGATTAAATGTTTTTTGGATTTAATTGAGAAAGATTTGAAGGGAATTATAAAGTTGCTTTCATTTATTCAATTTGACTAGTAAAAAAGTTACTATCGTTCTTTATTATATGCAATTAAGATAATATCGAAAATAAATATAGATTTCGGTATCCTTCACTACTATATTATCTAAAATAATTTCGAAGAAAATTTGTACAAAGAAAATACAATATAATGATAGTACAATTGTTGCATTATTTGTTTAATTAATTTCAAATTGCTATTTGAATTGATAACTATTGTAAAATTACTCCGAAAAACAAATCAAATATAAATGTGAAAGTTTTGTTGGGCATCGCACGGATATACAGTGCTAGTTCATCATTATAAAAAATAAAAGTCTGTAACTCGATATCGTTTTGTAAAGATTTAAAATCTATTGAGTTCAAAAAAAATTTCTGCATTAGTCTATCACTGTAATTCTTCCTTTTTATATGTCAAAAGAGGTGGAGAATCGATGGACCTTGTTTATAAGGGTGTCGTAGCTTTAAGAAGTTTGGAATTATCTATGGATCTGCTTAATAAGATGATTATATTTCGATAATTTTAGTTAATTTAATCTTCTTTTTGTTATCATTTTTACCTAAAAGAAAAGAAAGTAGAACTAAATTAATAAATTTTGGCTGACATAGTTTGGTTTAGGTCTACTAATAAGAGTTCACAAGTAACTTAAAAGTTAGGATAATTTGAGTGAAAAATCATTTATGAGTAAATTTGTATAGAATTAAATAAACCGCGTTTGGTCCTTCCACTGAAAAATGTTTTGCGGGAAAGTTTTTCCTAGGAAAATTTTACCTGAGAAAGTTTTTTATGAGAAATAATATTTCATTGCGTTTGGTTTACATTTGAAATGTTTGGTTAAATTTGTATATTTCGTGAGAAAGTTTTTATAAAATGTCAAAACTACCCTTATTTATTAATTTGTTTAATAGGACTTGTGAGGATAGTTTCGGAAGTTTACACATAAAAATTGTTTCCTTTCCCCTTGGTAAAATAGTTTCCTGACCCTCCTTATAGAAAACTATTTTCCCCTTGATATGGAAATCTATTGGACTCCACCATAAACATTTTCTCTCCTAATTTTCTAACCAAACATGGAAAAATTGTGTCAACTTAGGACCAAGCAACTAGATCAAACAAACGCACCATAAACATTTGCTTTTTTAGAATGTGAAACCTTCACTTTAAATGAACAATTTATGAACCACATAATTAAAGCTCCAAGTACTCTTCCAGTTTTATAAATCATTTTCACCTTTTTTATATTTATTTTTAATCAATAGTTTCTCAAATAATATTTTTATAAAATATAATATTATACTTTTTAATAATATTTTTGAATTACGATTCTAGTGACATTAATTTTATATAATGAATAATTATGCAAATTCAAATTTTAAGGGTCAAAATTTATCACAGAAAATCTAGGTAACAGTTTTTAATTTGCATAAATTTCTAACACAAAAACTAGCCATAGTTGGTAATTTAGAGTTTCCTTGGGGAATACCTAACTTATGTCCATATATACTTAGGGGTATTTGGCAACCGGCTATTGGTTGTTGGCGTTTTTTGGTTGTTGCTTGTTGGATGTTTTGTTAGTTGTTTTTGGCTTTTGGCGGTTTAGTTAGCTATTTTTGTTGGTTGTGTGTATTAGTCATTTGTGTAAAAAGTGTTTGGTAGAGTTAGTTATCTGTAGTATGACTTTTTTGTTTGGTTTCTATTATACCCTTAACTTCATTTTCAACATTATTTTTAACATTGTGATTTTTAATTCATTTTTAGGCTTTTTCCTTTATATTCCTAGTATTTTTTTTCCATAGGTTTTTTCAGCCGTATTTGTGTGTTCAACAAATAATCACAAAAATTTGGTATTTATATTAATAGGTTAATAACTAAATTGTTCATTAATTGCCAAATTTTCTTGAATAAAGCTAAATTTTTTATATCATTTTACTTTTACAATTAATGTTAATATTTTATAAATTTTTATCCCAAATTTACTTTTAAAATTTTTATTAATTGCAAAGATAGCTTTTATTTGTACATCTTGGATACCAACATGGTAATATACACTATAAACATTAAACAACCAAATAATTTGAATGGTGGTTTTGGTGGAAGATGGAAGAAAAATTAAAAGAAACAACCTTAAATAATTTCGAAGACAATTTTTGTAATGTTTACGAAGTGTGTAGTACACATAGTAATTTACATTCCAAAAAGCTAAAAGTCGTTTACAAAAGCTACTCTTTGTAGCTTTTTACAAAATGACTTTTTGGGGGTAAAATACCACTTTAATCCCCCAACCCACCAAACACTTCAAATTAGCTTTTTGAATAGTCTAACAACCAAATGTTTCTCCAAAAAGCAATTTTCTCCAAAAAGTCAAACACCAAATACCCCCTTAGATATTTTATGTAATGAGCAGCTAATGAATTTGAACAATGATGAATATGAAATCCGGGTATCTGCAAACTGTTTTCAAATACTAAGTTTTATCCATGGTGGTCTATGAATCCAATATTTAAAGAATAGTTGGTGATCATATTTATGCTATTGTTGGTGGTTGAAGTGGAGTTTTTGAGTGAGTGTTGGTTAATCTTCTTTATGCATTCATCCTTGAAGGCCTCCGTCTTCCTTGGTGGAATCCTTCCTTTAGAGGTGAACATATCTTGTTTTAGTTCTTGTTTTATAGTTAATCGCAAAATCATCAAAATAGCAAGTTTTATCATATGAGTTCTATGATAGGTCTTTTAAGCATCCATGGGTGTTTGTGATCCTTGAAATTGATCTAAAGTGTAGGTTCTACTGAGGGTAAGTATGCATCAAATATGTTAAACCATTTCAGAATTTGCTAAAACACATTGAAGTAAAGCAGTGATACCAAGTTGATTACCATCAACAATGTCTAAGTTTCCATCAATATCGAACATTTTGAATTGTTAAAATATGTTGTTATGTTGAAAAGTTATTTAATGTATCATAAATTGAAAAGGACGAGTCAACTTGCACAGTAGATTAGTATTGTGTGATGATTTTAGTTAATTTCTTTTATGTGGCGGGTTAAAACTATCCAACCTATCCTATCCTTACTTTGTCCCACCTTTTTTATACTACTTATATTGGTTTACTTATCTTACATAATGTATGTATTTAACAATTTATATATTTAATAAGTGGTGTGACTCATATGACTTACGTTAATCAATACTTTATTAAAAATTATAAACTATATATTTAAAATTTTCATATATTTATAATATAATGGAAAAAACGATGAAATTCTCTTGGTGAGGCGAATCATGGGGAGAAAAGGCAGGATAAAAGCAGTGAGACAACCAACGGTTCTGGAGCATATTGGGCCAGGGTTCGAGCCTCAAAATCTATGGTCACCAACCCTTTTCGCACCCCCTTCGTAAAACATGAGGAAAACAACTCCAAGGTCGGGTGTGGATTGCACTTTAAAGTGGACCCGGGACCCTAGAGGCATGAATTGATCGACATCGGGTGTGGTATCCACTTCAAATGGGACCCCAGACCATGGGAGTGGAGCTAGAGTCCTTAACAGGATTTACTTCGAGCCTTTGAAAGGGTTCGAAGTCTTTCGGAAAGAATAAGCGGAAAAGGGTCAACGTGGGTAGAGGAATCGGACGTGTCGTCACTCTTTCGATCATAACTTTTTCAATACAACTCCGAGGGGCTTCAAATTTTAGGAACTTAAATTACACATTGAGAGCTTTCCATCGATACCTTATGGACCTAAAACGAAGTCCGGATGAAGAAGTTATGCGCGTTTGAAGTCGGCAGAAAAACTTCCCAGAAGGTCGCACCCGCGAACTCCAGCGTAGCGCCCGCGATGGTTGGCAGAAGGTCTTCACGCTCGTGATGCTTTCGGTAGCGCCCGCGACCTACCCCTTTGCGCCCGCGACACCTGTTTCGTGCCCGCGACGCCATGGTGTAGCGCCCGCTATGTCGCGTACTGCCAAATCGCCGAGAAGGATTTCGCTCCGTCATGCCCGCGACCCTTCCCGTCGCGCTCGCGACCCCCTAATTTTCTGCACGGGTTTTGGTGTTAAACGCTGAGTTTTACTGTTTTACCCCCCTTTAGTATAAATACCCCCCTTAGAAGTTTTTCCAGATTTTTTTAGACTAAGTTTGTAATGCTTTTGCATTTATAAGGGTTCCCCCTTGTTTCTCTCAAACCTTGTTATCTTTATCCAATCAATTTTGGCGGTGATTCAAGTCATTCCTTTAGTGATTATTTGGTGGAATTTCCTAGATAATCATGGTGGGGTGTTAGACCTAGAGTTGTGGTTCTCCTTAACTTGCTCCGAGTCATATCCACCTTTGGGTGTTCAAGACTATTGTTCGTGTTGATTATCGAGTCCATTCATTCACTCAAGGTAATCTTCATCTCTATCACGCGACGGTAACGCTCCATTTGGTATCAGAGCTTTCCCGAACCATTCCATTTGGTATCAGAGCTATGGTTTTCATTTAGCTTGAGTTTGTTCAGTGTTCTTGATAGTGTTGTTCTCTAGTGTTGGATTTTGTGAGTTGTATGCAAATATTGGTGTTCCTCATTCCTTGTGCTATCAAAGAGTGTTGGAATACATTGTATTGTGTTTGTATTTGTTGGATTTGAAGTCATTTGGAGCTTTGAGGAGAAGTTGGAAATTAATGCACGGGAGGTGTTCGATGAAATGTCCGAGTGAGAAACACAAAGAACCCTTATCCAAACACTAGCTTACTACAAAAGAACACCCAAACTCCATAAACATCACCAAACACAATCCGTCTTTCACCCATGCTCTTGTTATGGCGCCTAAGCCGAGTCTCGAGAGTCGATTCACGAACATTCAAAATACTCTTGAGGCCCTCGTGACTCAAGTAAACAACATGGTCACGCAACTTCAAAGTCAACCCCGTGACGAACGAAGGAGGTCCACTAGAAGCCATATCCGTCCTCCTCCCTCTTGCAAGTCGAGTGACGATGATATAGGCTCATTTCGACGCCATCGTCGACGGGAAACAGTAGAGAAGCCCTCATGGGATGAATTCCATGATATTAAGCTCAAAATTCCGGAATTCAATGGCTACACCGCCCCGGATGATTATCGTGAATGGGTTCAAATTTTGGAAAGGTCTTTTGAGGCTAGGAGTATAGGGATGAATTGGCCTTCAAAATTGCAAGATCGAAACTTACTAAGTCTGCATCTCTTTGGTTTGAAAGCGTCAAAATGCAAAGGGCTATAGAAGGTCAATCAAAAATCACTTCATGGACAAGACTAAAGCGATTGATGGATTGACAATTCTTTCCTAACACTTGCAAGCGAGAGACTAACCATGAACCCATTTCATCACTTGATGCGCAAGGAAGAACTAAGCAAGCTAAGGTCGATCTCATGCCCAACAAGGGAGCTTCCCTTGATCCATGTGAGCCCCTTGGCAATATTGTTGAAGCTTCTTGCCAAGAGGAGGATGCGAACGAAAACCTTGCCCTTCCTCTCATCCTTGTTAAAGAATCCCAACAAGAAGCTCCGATGATCATCTCAGCATCACTTTTTTAGGAGCCAAGCAACAACGAAGTTGTCACCAACACCTTTCACGGCTTGGTCATTCATGATCTTCCATATAAAAAGAATGAGGTAACTTCGAACCACCTATGAAGTTCAATGAGTCTTGCTTGAATGTTGGGTGTTGCGACATAATGTCTTTGGGTGAGTCATGCATGATCTTTGAGAGACAATGGTTATTTGATGTTGGTTGTTGGCGTGATAAGTTGTATGATGAGCATGTGATGTCCTCAATCAAAACTTCTCTATGCTTGGAGTGGAATGCTAATAATCTTGACGTTTGTTTGGTGACTAGTGACAAGTTTAGGTTTGAAGATACCTTGATTCCAGTTCAATCAATGTGTATTAGCTCCTCATTTGTGCCATCCTTCAGCGAATATTCTTTGTATGATGGTCGTGGTGACATAAACTCTTTGAGTGGGTCGTACATGTTGTTTGGTCGTCATTGGTTATTCGAGAAGATGTTATTGATTGGGTGCTATTGGAAGTTCGATTTGCAATATTTGTGGGATTGTATGATGAGTGAAGATCATGTACTTGGCTTTAATTGCATGAATCCCTTAAACCCACATTAAAACAAAACTTGGGTGGGAAGTGAGTTGTGGAACCTCCTATTGAGCGAAACAGGGGAAGAGTGTGCTCTTGGTGTGAGAAAGCGATCCATAGCTTTATCTTTACCGAGTAGCAAGCTTAGTGAGGTTGAGCGTTCCCTAACTCCACAAAATGTCCCTACTTCCGTCCTTTGTCCTTCACCCCCAAACCTCTTCAAGAATCCCTATTTATTCAAGAAGGGTGTAGTTCATAGTGTGATCACGATCAGTTTGTTGGAGGGTTCAACCAACGGGTGGCCGAGCCATAGAAAGTGCCTTCATTTTAACTTCCAAGAGTTGAGGGCAACTCTTTTTCAAGAAGGGGAGTATGGAGCATACCGGGCTAGGGTTCGAGCCTCAAAATCTATAGTCACCAACCCTTCTCGCACCCACTTCGTAAAACACGAGGAAAACAACTCCAAGGTTAGGTGTGGATTGCACTTTAAAGTGGACCCGGGACCCTGAAGGCATGAATTGATCGGCATCGGGTGTGGTATCCACTTCAAATGGGACCCTGGACCATGGGAGTGGAGCTACAAGTCCTTAACAGGACTTACTTTGAGCCTTTGAAAGGGTTCGAAGTCTTTCAGAAAGAATAAGCGCAAAAGGGTCAATATGGGTTGAGGAATTGAACGTGCCGTCACTCTTTCGATCATAACTTTTTCTATACAACTTCGAGGGGCTACAAATTTTGGGAGCTTAACATACACATCAAGAGCTTTCCATCGATACCTTATTGGCCTAAAACGGAGTCCAGATGAAGAAGTTATGCACGTTTGAAGTCTATAGAAAAACTTCCTAGAAGGTCGCGGCTGCGAACTCCAGCATAGAGCCCGCAACGACATGCTGGACGACAAGGAATTTAGACAGAGCAAGGTCGCACCCGTGACCTACCCCTTCACGCCCACGACACCCTGGTGTAGCGCCTGCTACGTCGCGCATTGCCGAATCGCCCAGAAGGATTTCCCTCCGTCATGTCCGCGACCCTTCTCGTCGCGCCCGTGACCCCCTAATTTTCTGCACTGGTTTTGGTGTTAAACACTGAGTTTTACTGTTTTACCCCCTTTAGTATAAATACCCTCCTTAGTAGTTTTTCTAGATTTTTTTTAGACTAAGTTTGTGATGCTTTTGCATTTGTAAGGGTTTTCCCCTTGTTTCTCTCAAACCTTATTATCTTTATCCAATCAATTTTGGTGGTGATTCAAGTCATTCCTTTATTGATTATTTGGTGGAATTTTCTAGATAATCATGGTGGGGTGTTAGACCTAGAGTTGTGGTTCTCCTTGCTCCGGGTCATATCCAACCTTTGGGTGTTCAAGACTATTGTTCGTGTTGATTATCGAGTCCATTCATTCACTCAAGCTAATCTTCATCTCCATCACTCGACGGTAACGCTCCATTTGGTATCAGAACTTTCCCGAACCGCTCCAGGTTCGGGCGTCGGACGATAGTCCATCGCCGGTGATATCGGTGGAAGGGTCTAGGCAAGCTTTGGAGGAGCAGATTGATAGTTTGTATAAGGAAAATCGACCTTTATGTCTTACCTATGGTGAAATGATATAAGCCCTAATCAATCGGAGCATTTCGTAACTGAGTCTGACCATTGTCGATTTTGGGAGAGGAGAACCTTCAGCAGGATGAAGATGTTCCTACGTATAATTCAGGTATGAAATTGTGTTTTATCAAACCGATTGAAGTGAATGGGGTTGTTACTCAGAAAATTGGAAAAGAAGACACTCTGTCTGAAATTGAGTATTGGAAAACTTCTGTGATTGGATTTGTGTTGGGTGCTAACCCTCCTTTGGGTGTGATGGAACGTTTTGCATCAAGAATGTTGGAGGGATTAGACCAAGTTTATTGGCAGCCAAATGGGGTATTCATTTTTCGATTTCATTCTATGCTGGACAAACAAAATGTTATTGATAAACGTGCGGTTTATTTTGATAAAAAACCATTGATATTGAAACTGTGGTCCTTGGGTCAATATACTGAAAAGGGTCAATTCTCATCCATTCCTATTTGGGTGAAGCTACCTAGTTTGAATTTACACTACTGGAGTATGGAAGGGTTGAGTAAAATTGGTAGTCTACTTGGTACTCCGATCGAAACATATTCTTATACCCAGAAGAAGGTGATGCTCAATTTTGCTCAAATTCTTAATGGTGTTGATATCAATATATAGTTCATTCCCAGATTCAGTTTCTTTTATTGATGAGATGGGGTATGTGTGCTCTCAACCGGTTGAATATGAATGGAAACCTATTGTCTGTAAAAAAATGTGGAATGTATGGACATAAATATGATGATTGTCGTAATGATAAGCAGCAGAAGCAAAAGCACAAACAGCGGGTGCCAAGGAGGGAGTTGGGGGGGGGGGGGAATAAGAAGAAGGTATCTGAGTCTGGCAGACCGGATGCACCTATTACTACTCCGATGCAATCCTCTATTCTGGTTTCTCATTTATCTCCAATTTCGGAGCAAGATTTGGAACTTTCTTCTTCTGGTTTAAGGTTTGGCAGTATGGCTGCTAATTTTCTCATGGAACAAACTCTTCGGTGTTGGATAATGGATAGATTTATAGCTTGGATTGTTATGGCTCTTAATGATCCCAATAAACAGGAAGGTGTACGTCTCTTCTTGAATATGAATAAAGCTTCATTGATTGGTCTTATGGAAACTAAAGTTGCTGGGGGGGGGGGGGGGGCGGTGGGGGGAATTGTGAAAAGAATTAAACAAAAAATCAGGCCTAGCTGGGCTATTGCTCACAATGCTTCTGGTTCCTTGAAAAGTCGGATATGGGTGATTTGGGATTCTTCAAAGCTTATTGTTCAGGTTTTGCAAATCCATAGACAGTTTATTCACTATCTTATTTCTGATCATAAGGATAAGTTGGCTATCTCTTTTGTCTATGGTGCTAATGACTTAATGGTCAAGAAATAAATGTGGTATGCTCTAGGGAGTTTGGATCCTAACTATCCATGGATTGTTACCGGTGCTTTCAATCATGTTTTGAGGTTTGATGATCGTATAGGTGGTAATGATATCACTGCAGAAGAGGTATATGATTTTCAACTTTTTATTGAATCTTTCCTCTATGGTGGAAGTGAAGTCCAAGGGCCTTAAGTTTACTAGGCATAATAAGAGTATATCTTCTATATTGGACAGAGCTTTGGCCAATGATATCTGTTTGGACATGTTTGACTCCATTTATTATGATGTCTTACCTGAGAATATCAGTGATCATTCTCCACTTATACTTTATCTGGAGAATATGTCTTATAAAGTTCCAAGATTTCGATTTTGTAATTGTTGGTGTAAACATAAGGATTTTATTCCTTTGATTCGAGAAATCTGGCAAAACACAATGGTTCAAGGTTTTGTTCAGTTTCAAGTTGTTTAAAAAATGAAGGCTCTTAAACCCCATCTTAAGAACCTTCATAGATTGAATTATGCAGACTTATATGGCCAGGTTGTGGAAAAGTATAAGCAGTTGGAAGAACTACAGATTCTTGCTCAGCAAATAAATTATGATGTGAATGTTCAAGAGCAAGTGACTGCTTTGAAAGGAGATTATTATGCTACTATAAAGAGTGTCAACTCTTTGATGCAACAAAGGACAAAAACAGTATGGTTATCATTAACTTGCCAAAATTCTACTTTCTTTTATTCTTTACTGAAGACTCAAAGATATCAGAATCAGGTTCTGAATCTGAAAGATCAATCTGGACAGTTGCTTACTTATTCTTATGAGATAGATGATTATCTTGTATCTCACTTTACTGATCTTTTCAGTAAAAAAGAGTGTGGTGGTAAACCTAGAGCTTCAACTATATTTATGGGGAAAGTTCTACAACAGGAGCATGTGGAGTTACTTTTGAAACCATTTTCAAAAGAGGAAATGAAGAATGTTGTTTTCTCTATGGATGTCTCAAAAAGCCCCAGACCGAATGAATTCAATGCAATGTTTTTTCAAGGCGACCTGGGATATCATTGGGAAGAGGTAACAAATACTATTCTCTCTTTTTTTGAGGATAATAAACTACTTGGTGAATTGAATGCTACTTTGTTGACTTTGATTCCTAAAGTACCAAATCCATCCCTGGTTACTGAACTCAGACCCATTTCGTGTTGCAATGTGATATATAAGGCTATTACAAAATTGATATGTTTTCGGCTAAAGTTGGTTCTGGATATTTGAGCGGATCAAAATGAAAGGGCTTTGTGGCTAATAGATCCATTATGCCTAATATTCTCATTGCTGAGGATTTGGTGAGATTTTATAATAGGAAGGGAATTAAACCTAGTTGCTTACTGAAAATTGACATCTAAAAAGCATATGACACGGTTGATTGGACATTCCTGAAAAATTTATTATTAGCATATGGTTTTCCAAGAAGGTTTGTTCAGTGGATAATAATATGTGTCTCGGGTGCTAAGTTCTCCATTAGTTTGAATGGGAATTCTTTTGGATATTTAAGAGTGGTCGAGGCCTTAGACAAGGAGACCCGATGTCTCCTTTGTTGTTTGTCTTGGTTATAGAGTATCTAGGATGATCAATCCATGAGATTACTAAGCATTCTGATTTCTCTCATCATCAATTTTGTCGAGAGTTGGACTTGGCTCATCTTTGCTTTGCAGATGATTTATTGCTATTTTGTCATGGAGATGTTCGTAGTGTACAACTATTAATAGAGGCTTTGAATAATTTCTCGTTCTGTTCTAGTTTGAGGGCTAATGCTACTAAGTCCTAAATCAGTGGCTGGAATTGAAGAAGATCTGAAAGCAGAATTAATCAGGTGTACTGGTTTTAAGGAGGAACAACTACCTTTTCGTTACTTGGGTGTTCCTGTGAAACCAACAAAACTGAATAGACATGATTGTCAGATGCTTAATAAAAAAAATGAGCAATAGGCTCAAGGATTGGGTTGTGCATCACCTTACCTATGCAGGAAGAGTTGAGCTAATTAACAGTGTACTCATGGCAATCCACTCTTATTGGGCTCAAGTTTTTATATTGCCTCAAAGTGTCTTGGATGCTATGTCTAAACTGTGCAGACAGTTTCTCTAGGGTGGATCAAAAGTTCCTCCTATTGCTTGGGACAAATGTTGTTTGGCAAAAAAGTTTGGTGATTTGAGCATTAGAAATATATTCCTTAGGAATAAAGCTGCGTTGGGTAAACTGGTATGACAAATTGCTACAGGTAAGGAGTCCTTACTGGCAAGATGGGTCCATAATATATATCTCAAGAGAACTTCTTTTAGGAATTGTGAGATTAAGCAGAATAATAATAGGTATTGGCGTCGCCTCATCAAGGTTAGGGAGGATATCATCTCTTCTATTTCCCTTACTAACTATTCTATTGCAAATATATACTTTTCTCTGCTTGATGCTCATGTTCCTATTGAATGGGCTGATGTTATTTGGAACAAATTCAAGGTTCCTAAGTTCTCCTTTATCTTGTGGTTGTATATAAATTAGGGGTGTTCAAAAAAACCGAAACCACTTCACCGAACCGTAATCCGGCAAAAAAAAAAAAAAAAAACCCAGAAACGGGCAACACCGAACCGCTTCATTTTTCCGGTGCACCGATCTGGATAAACCGGATGTTAAACGGGGCGGTTCCGGTTTGTAATTTTCAAACCAGCGGGGAACCGGAACCGTACCGTTAATATATATATATATATATATATATATTGATTAAAAAAATTTACACAAATATTAAATTACAAGGAGCATAATCTGCCCAAAACTCAATTTCTTAATTTGCAATTTCACTCGAAAAATCGGAGCCGAGCTTGATTTTTGTTTTTTTGGTTTATTAAATGATGATTTTTTAATTTTGATGGAAATAAAGACGGTTCCGGTTAACCGGTGACACCGCACCGTTAAATCCGGTGCGCCGATTTAAAAAAACCGGGTGTTCCGGTTACGGTCTCGGTTTATGATTTTGTAAAACCGTTTTGTCCAGTGCACCGCTTCGTGAAACCGTCACCGCACCGAACCGCACCGTGAACACCCCTAGTATAAATGGGAGATTACTTGCTATTGATTGTATGAAGAGAATGGGCTACCAATTGGCCAACAGATGCGCTCTTCGGTTTGGAATTGGGTTTTGAGGAGACTTAACTGACCTGTGTGCAAATGGTCTGATATAGTTTTGGATCGATTGGGGATTCCTTGGTCGAAGAGGAAGAAACATCAATACTTCTTGATGTTTACAGCTTATATTTACTATGTTTGGCTTGAGAGAAACTCTAGGATCTTTCAAGATAAAATTCATCATATTGAATTGATTGGAAATGTTATTCTTCTAGATGTTAATGCTAGATTAGAGGGAAATAGAGTTTGATTTTTCTTTTGTTGGGCAATTTTGCTTGTAGCCCCTCTAGGTATGCCTAGAATAGTTTTGTAACTATGTTTTGTTAATGGAGTGATCTCTCCAATTTTTTCAAAAAAAAAAAAAATATTCCTAAGTACTATCTTACATTTTCCACTTTGTCCCACCATTCCCATCGATCCTACCTACCATTTATCCCTCCACATAAAAGAATATGGCTTTAAAAAGTTTTGTTGTTACATTATAAGTCCTTTTGTTATTTTTTTAGTGATTTTTATCTAAAACTTGTCTAAAAGTTGAATTTAAATGGATTTCTTTAGAAGTATAGCCTAAGTATGGTCATTGCTTACTCTGCCTGTATTGCGAAAAAAAAGTATGGTCATAGCTCATAAGAGTTTAAAAGTAGCTTACTCTTGAGAAAATTAGAATTCAGAAGTAGATAGTTAATAAAATTTGAAAATGAAGGTGATAAACATAATACTCCCTCCGTTTACTTTTATGTATCATTCACGCCTTTCAAGATCTCTCTTTAATTAACAATTTCACATATAGTTATATAATTTTTTTTTTATAAAAAAAATACAATATTATACTTTTTCAATAATATTTTTTGTTACGAATATATTGATGTTAATTTTATTTGATTAATCATTATACAAATTAAGATATTAACGATTAAAATTTTTGACACAATTACTTATATGACATTTAAATAAACACGGAGGTGGTACAAACATTCATTTATTAAAATTTCAAGGCTCACAATTTGATTAGAAAAATCGCTAATATTACATGGTAAACAGTTAAACACTGTGGCCCTCTCGGCCCTTTTTTTTTTTTTCCATTTACTAATGTTTTTGTGAAAAAAAAGTAGTGTCAGCTCATTTACCAGCAGAATGAAAAACCATGCCTCATTATCTTCCCTGTCACTTTCACATAAAATCAATAATTACATGAAACAATCATCCAAGTATGCATGATTGAATTTCTATTGTTTTAATGTCTGATTTTTTACGGTTTAAGATATCTTATCACCATGAAAAATTCCCCAAAAAAATATACCTTCAAAATCTTGATCGCCTATGATCATCACCTAATGCGAAAACCTAAGCCATTGTTCTTTGGGTGTTGATGATGGCAGATTGACACCATCAATTTCGTTAGCTCTCAAAGACTCAAAGCTGATACAAAATGAAACCTGTTTCAGACCTTAAAACATACTGTACGGGAACATGGAATGAGCTCGGCAACGAGAGGTAGCAAACCGAGCTGCAGATCACCAAGGCAGGCACCACATTCAGTATGTCATGCACAATCTTGACTCATTCTAACCAATGTAATTTTTGATACATCTTACCATACCAAAAAACTGTCACTATTTCAAAATTTATTTCATCACCTATTCACCTTATAACAATCGTCCAATGTGAATACCTGTTATGGTAAGGTATACAATATAACGATTCCACCGTACATATGCAACCAGATTTTATGAAAGTTATAAAGGATGCAGAATAGGGAGAGGTGGGGGGTCAGTACATTCTACTTTAGCTGAGAAGGGAGTCTTGTTGGTGTCTGATGAGGACGAGGCCAAATACAGACATCAAAAGAATCAGCTCAGATTGTACATATTATGATGATTCTTCAGTTTCCCAGCCAAACCTAACTTCTCTGTAGCTGATGAAGCTGTCAAAGAATGTTTTAATCTTTGGAGTAACCAGTTCCTCAAGTGTCGCAGGTTTCCCTGCTGGATGTCAGAGGTATAAAGCAATGTAACAAATGGCTGCCTGTCTGATGTTGATTTGCTGATACAAAAAACCTTCAGCCACTAGAAAATCACATAATGATGCCAACTTGGTCTTTATAAGCCTGGATTTGGTGCCATATGATACGAGCCAAAGCCCTTAATTAGGGTTTGGATCATTAATCATGTTGAGAACATGGCTATGACGAGGCTCACGAGCATGAACACAACATACAGGCCAACAAGACAAAAACCCCAGAACCTCGGAACCCGGAATCTGGACCAGGTAATGACTAGAAGGGAACCCATCAAGCTCATGAACAAGAAAGCGAATGCAACCACCAGGCTTATGTGGAAGTGGAGCTGATAAGCTTCGGGGTACACCTTGGCAGTCTCTATGACCAGAGCTGATCCAAGCCCAACCAGCATGTTAAACATGGGCCCCGCAAAGCATCCAGCCATAGCCAGTGCGGGCTGCCCCGCTTTGGCAACTGCCACATCAGCAACCAGGTCACCCACTGAGTTCCCCCACGCTAAAACTGTCAGGCCAAGAATTGCCGGTGGCAAGTTGAGAAGAGCACCCAGTGCAGCCAGGCAGTTGAGAAGTTCTCCCGCAACGTTGGATATCCAGAAGACGCTCATTACAAACGCCACAACGACAACAGGGATTTGCTCGTTTTTGGGAGGCTCCTTTTCCACTATGTAGTGGAGTATCGCTAGAGAAGAGCTTGAAAAGAGTACCACCAGCCATAGAGGCAGATGCATTTGTGGAACTAAGAATACAATAGGGTGATCCATAGACATAAATGATCTGCAGGAGTAAAGAAGAGCCATGGGGCAAAGAGCGATATTGGCTGACTGATAAAACCGGCTCCACTCAGATGGTACAGACTCTGGAATTGTCATCTTCAAGAGAACAGAGACTGGAACCTCCCATATAGTTGAGATCTGAGTATAAGGCAAAGAAACTAGTGTCACTTGCTGAGGAAAGCTAGTTCAAGCCTACCAAGAGTTGAGAAATGCGAGAAAGACATCAGTAACCTAGCCTTATATAAGTTACTCTTACATAATAGGGTCACAGAAGCCAAAAAGGAACTCAACATTCCAGGATCAAAGATATCATACAAAAATAAATGAATAAAAGCAGTAATAGAAAAATGCTGATGCAATCTAGTTATGCAACTTCAACATATGTTCCCTTTCAACCCCCCCCCCCCCCAAAAAAAAACAAAAAGAAAAGATGATGAAATAATAAAAAAACCAAAATAAGCAATATCTTTCAAGTTAATGGTAAAACTCTGAACAAATACTACATTTCTATCTGAAAACAATGTCCACTGAACCCGATATAACTCCTAAGGGCTGGGCATTGGGCAGGAGCCTCATCGTGCCTCAAGGGCCAGGCTCCATTTTTTAGAGTCAAGGCCCGCACAAATTAAAATTAAGGTTGGGCTTCATAGGGGCTATGTTACTCTGACCCTTCATTTTCCTTGTCGTACCCATGTCGGATCCTAAGTACCTGGATAAGGGTACGACACTCGACACTTTAAATTACTATGAAAATATACCAAATTTCTTAAAAGTATCCAAGTCCGACACCGGTATATCCGTGTCCGATATAGACACGCATACCCAAGTCTGAGTAACATAGCGTAGGGGGTAGCACAATAGAGGATCAGGGGCAGGTCAGTCGCAGGTCAGTCACAGGCCAAATAAGAAGCCCTTGTCTGGTTCTACTGTGTACTGGAAACGAGTGACAATTAAACGTAACGGGTTCCCCAGACCCAGTCCATTGACCAGCTCTAATCCTAATGGATTGGAATCAAACTAGACCTCATAAACTACACGCAAACAGGCTCAAATACCCCAGTAACTGTTCACATCTGGATGATTCTGAAGCTAAGGCAATAGATCAATAGCTGCATCAATTAGCCAGCTATCATATGAACAAGGAATACAGAAAATACTGTTCCATAATTCAATTTATCAGCAAGCCTCTCCTCTCTCTTATTCAGCAGGGGCATTTGTACCAAGCAGAAACTATTCCAGGATCTCTACCACAAGATCAGATAAAATCAAGAGGCTTTCTCCTACTAATTTGAAATCTACTCAATTATAGTTCACTAGTTCTTATTCTGAAAACACATCCATCACATTCAATATACTATACAAAGTTATCAACATTAAAGACATAGCCCATCAATCAAACATTGAAGGTTGATTATGCTATCAATCTTTGACATCTTGCTCAATCAAGTAAACATAGTCCTACAAAACATATTTATACAAATGATGGGGCTTCACAAAAGGTAACGCAAGTTACAATAATCATAATAATGAACTTAATAACCAAGTGGAAAAGCAAAATAACCTAGCAATATTTGAAAATATAAAATCATCATACCTTCCTGAAAATTCCAAGAACCCCGGAACTAGAATTTCTATCACCACCATAATCCTCAATATTTTTCTTCCCACTTCCATCATCCTCTCTCATTTCATAATTGTCCGATATCAAACTCTTCTGAGCTTCAAAATCCCTCCTTTTTCTCTCTCCCCCACTTCCCAAATCCATCCAAAACACAAATCCAACAAAAAACAGATAGAACCCAACAAATCCAACAGCTTGCCAAAAATACAACTCCCCACTCAAATACACAGAGAACAGAAAAAAAGCGGCAATCAGATAGAACATCACATCCCGCACAAAGGACGCCGGATCAACACTAAAGGGGGCGGCATAAATCCCCACAAAGCCCACCACAAAGCCAGATACAAACGTCCCGGCGGACAAAATCGCCCCGAAGCCTGTTCGAGCATTACCCCCACCAACGGCGGCAACGGATGCGAACACATCGGGGGCACCATTGCCAAGGGCTAAGAGGGTGACTGCCCCCATTGAAGGAGACAGATTGAGGTGGCTGCATAGTTTGGTTACGACAAGGGAGAATCGATCTTGGGCTGTTTTGATGAGGATGTAGAAGTGGAGGAGGAGGATTAGAGAGAGAAAGGGAAGAGAGAAATGTAGGTTATGGTTGAATAGGCAATAATGGAGGGCCGAGTAGTTGATCAGACCACCATCGGAGGAGGGTTGAAGGATAGATGATGAGCAGGGTTTTGTGGGGGCATTCAGGAGGGATCTGTGATGAGGGTTTAGCGGGGTTTGCGGATGTGGGGTTACAAGGAGGAAGAAGAGGAGACAGAGGGTGAGGGAAATGGGGATAGAGATTGCCATGCCATTAGAGAGGAGTGGGGGAATAATCTTAAGCTAAATTTCACTTTCAGGGGCAGACTGGAGTGGTTGACTCTCAAGTCTTAACCAGAGCTTGCAAAAATTTGTCCGACCCAGATTATCCGAATTGTCCGACCCGGAAACTGGGTTTGGATATAGATTTTTCATCCGAATTTTGGTATTGATCGAATATTCGGACATAAAATTTCTCCTTTTTCTATTGTCCGAACCCGATTTTTGCTTCGTCCGAATTGTCCGACCCGGTCTGACCCGAAATAAAAACGGGTCCGGACATGAATTTCTCGTCCGAATTTTGACATTGTCCGAATTTGTCCGACCCGAATTTACCCGAACCCGATTTTTTGTCAGTGCTAGTCTCAACTATGCGAGCATGGAAATTGGAATACAAACTTAGAGCACTCGCAATGATGAGGGTGAGTTTTAGTCACTTGATGATGTGAAAGTAGTAGGGCCTACTAAAAGAGTTTCAGTTTGAGTGTTTGCTTTTCAATGGTGACGATGAGTTTGATTTAAATAAATAAAAAAATATACAGGTCCCATATATAATAATTAAATTTTTAAAAATAATTTAGTTGTTTGATTAATTATAATGGGAAATTAATGAACGAGTTGTACTCGATATTTTCCTGCAGATACAAAAAACAGAGGGAAAAAGAGATTAAAATAGAGAAAATAAAAGTAGTCAACTGTGTTTGGAAGGTGCGAACAAAATTTCAAGTTACAAAGCGTTCGCAGAAGCACGCGCTGCAAGTGGTTAGAGAGGAGAGAAATAATTGGACATGGGGGATGTGTCAATCATACCCACAAACACGAGAAAATTGAATTGAATTCAATTGAATTATAAGGGGTTGTTTGATTAATTACCATCCCCATTCCCCAGTACTCCTATTGACCCCATCATCACTCCTCTTCAAACCCCATCTCTCTCCACTTCCCTCTCCTTCTCTCTCTTTCTCAACAATGGGGAAGAAGGTTCAAATTTCACAGATCTGCTTGCTACCCTCCAATCAGCGAAGAACTCATGAAATCTGCAGATTCCAAAGAAGAAGAAGATGAAGATGATGATGATGAAGATGAAGATGAAGATGAAGATAAGTACAAAACGACGCTGTTTCATTAAGTGAAATCGAAATAAAAAAGGGGAAAATGCGCCGAGGTCTCGTCTTCAACCTCGGCACGCGAGGATGAAATCGAGACAGACTCCGCCACCATGTTCGCACACGCCCCTGCTCTCCAAATCTCGTCCTCGCAGGCGACTCGTGGCAGCCACGTCAGCCTAAACCTCGCCGCTGCGGACGCTCTTACAAGCTCGGAAAAGCGTGTCTCAGCCCCAACGGAGTTATTGAAGGTATGATTATTGACATGGCCCTGTTCTTTGTATATGTTTCACTAACTTATCCAATTCAATCTAATTCAATTCAATTCAAATCTTACACAGTTCCTCAAAAAAACATTCTTTCTAAAAACACAATTCCCCAAAAAAGCATAATAACCAATCCAATTAAATCCAATCCAATCCATCCAAACAAATTTTAACCAATCCAAAGAACATGTAATGACATTGGATAACAGTTATATCAATATTTCCTTCGAAAACCTTCTCTTTTGGCTTTTGCCAAGGGTTCCTGTGTTAGGGTTTCAGAGCAATGAGTTGTAAACCGCCCCCTCTCCCTTTTTTATTAGGAAAATTGGAATCTAATAAACCAAACTTTTGGTCTATTTTGATCTAGCAAACTAAACTTACCTTTTTGCTAATGACATACCATACTTAACATTATATTTTTTTTATTGAACTTGAGTCAGATTGGGAGAGGGCTGCCAAGTCATAAAACACAAGCTATCAACATTTTTGTTTTATTTTTTGGCTATAAAACAGTCCACCTCAACACAAAAAAATTCAACGTCATTTTTCCAGTGACCGGAAAGTGGTGGAAGTTCAATCAAAAAAATATAATGTTAAGTATGGTATGCCATTAGCAAAAAGGTAAGTTTGATTTGTTAGATCAAAATGGACCAAACGTTTGGTATATTAAATTCCAATTTTCCTTTTTATTATCCACGATAGGGCTTTATCATTCTTTAGTGATCTCAATTAAAGAGTTAAGTGTCCTCGGGTCTTTCTGATGCTGGGAGTATGTTGTAGGTTTGTCAAGTCCATTCAAAATTAGGGTTTGGCTTTTGATGACTTCCCCACTTACCATAACGTAGTGAAGTTATGGATTTGGAGTTACAGATAGTGAATAATAAATTGAAATTCATGCAAGTGGAAGATGTCGTGCAATTTGAGGAGGAATTTGATCAAGAGAAGGTAGAGAAATTGTCATTGTGATAGGGAAATTTCTCACTAAAAGCTCCTTCAATGTGGGGGCAATGAAGTCGGCATTCAAGAATACTTGGAAGCTGGCAAAGGGAGTGATTATTAAACAATTGGAGAATGACTTTTTCCTTCTCCAATTCTTCTCGTCGGTGGATGGAGAATTTTTCTATAGTGAAGGACCTTGTCTATTTTGACAACAACCATACGTTGTTGTTGAAGGTATATGAGAAACCAACTGATAGGGGTGGACAAATTCATTGCGGACCAAATTGGTTTGTTTGTTAGTGTAGATGAAAGACATCTGATAAGGGTGGATATATCTATAAACTTTTGCATTCATCTTGATATTACTAGACTGCTTAGAAGAGGAGTAAAAGTTAAGATTAATGGTGAGGCTGAAATCCAAGTACGTAAGGCTATTCGACTTTTGCTATGGTTGTAGGAAGCTTGTGCATACCTATAAAGCATGTGACCTTTATGATAAGATATAATGGAGAAGGACATGGGGTACAAGAATTGGATACGCGCATCTTCAGTCAAAAGTAACAAGAAAGGACTGAAAGCAGAGAAATCAAAAGAGAGGAGGCTACTAGTAACTTATAAGAAAGGGCAACTCAAAAAGAAAACAAGGCAGTAACTTGAGTTCCAAGAGAGCAATAGTTTGACCATGAACAACATTCAAGTTGGTGGTGAAAATATCAGCAGGAACTACTAACATGGCGGTGGACCTAAATACAATTATTGAGGTGGGCAATGCACCATATATATTAGGGTATGTTGGACATTAACTTCAAGGTGGATCCTGGACCATAGGTTAAAGCTTTGGGTTCTCATCGAGACCATTCTCGAGCCTTCCAATGAGCTCAGGGATTATCAACACAAAGAAAGGAGTGAAGTCAAGCTTGACTCACAATTTGGACGCTAAATGGAAGAAGAATCAACCCAGGGGCAATTGATCGTTTCACATCCAAGGAAGATCAATCGAGGGAATTTTGGTCCTTTTTGGCGACCTAAGGACATTATGGTCATTCACTTGACAGTAAAGTCGATCGGGTTAGACGATTATCCAAAGGAGAATGAAGATGAAAGCCAAGGAAGCCAGAGGGACACGACCGTGTCATTGCATGACACGCCTGTGTCCCTCCCATCCAAAACAAGCTAAGCCTTGAAATCAAAGGACAATATCTTGTTAAGCCATGACAAAGTCGTGCCCTCCCTTCCATTTAGGGTGACATGATCGTGTCAACCCATGACATACTCGTATCCCTTGAAACAAGTTGACAATTTGCTGAAAACCGAGTTGACACAACCCGTGTCAAGTAGGACACGACCTGTGTCGCCTTATGACAAGTTCGTGTCATTTTCATGTTTTTGCCGACTGCAACATTTTTTCTTCTTTCTTTTGTGTCTTCATATTCTTCGTAATTTTCCCCCTTTTACTCCCTCCCAATATATTGATGTAAAGCCTTCATTTGTCAAAAGAACTCTTACTCATTATTAAATGAAATAATAAGAAGAAGCTTTTGCTATTTTTTCTATATCAAAATCTTGTTTACTCTAGCCTCAATTTATTTGTGGTGGTGTTACAAGTCAAATCATTTAGAGGTTGGTGGTGGATTTTCTTTATCCAACCTTGGTGGGTTTAATAGTTCTTGGATGGTGGAGTATCCTTTATCCCAAGTCTATATCTGGTGTTTCATTGCAATTCTAGGGTTTATGTATTCATCATCACCACCATCATCTCAAACATCATCATCTCCCACCACACCACGCTCCATTTGGGATCAAAGCAAATCCAGGATTGGGTTGCTTGAGTTTGCTTTGATTTTTTCAATTTTTTTCTTGTGTTGGGGTTCAAATTTTCTACCCTCTTTTAGGTTTCAAAACATTTCCCTATTTTCTCGTCATTTTGTTGTTATTTTATTCCTTTTGTGACTAGCTACAAAGATCCTAGCCTAAACACATTAGCCTAGCTAAAAAAAACCTAGAAAACTCCACAAAAGAATCCCCGAACACAAACCATTCCTTTACCAGGCTTCTTGAGATGGATAAGTTGGAAAGAAGAGTCACTTCATGTCAAGGCACTCTTGATTATATGACTCACCAACTTGCTCAAATTCAACTCCTACTCAATGAGCAAGCTAAGCATAAGAGAAGGAGTTTCAAAGGGTGATTTCTATTATGGTAGGGTCCCATTCAAGGCCCCTTGGCCATACCCTCTACCCTTTCTCCTCTTCAAGCTCCCTTAAACCTATCGGAGTTTCAAATCCAATGGTTATCCCTAAAGAAGATAACAACAAAAGCATTGCCTTTCCCTCTCTGAAAGAGCTTCTGAAGGAGAATGAAGAGCCAATAGAGACCATTGGAGAAGTTGAGATCACCCAGGATCTCACTCCAACAATTGGAGTATTTAAAGAGGCTTAGAAGGACGAAGGTTGAAGAGATGATGTCATTGTTCGAATGCCCGATAAAGGAGAACCTATTGAGCTTTTTGAGGCTCATGAAGAACTTGGTAGAGATACATGCCAAGAGAAGAATGAGAAGACTCACTTTGATATCCTACCAAACCATGATGAAGAGGGCCAACTAGAAGCTCCATTGGTCATCTCAATACAACCATTGAAGGGGCCAAGCAACCTCATAAGTGATTCCATCACCATTCAACATAAGGGTATTCCTTATCTTCTTTATGAGAAGGATGAGGTAACCAAAGACTCTTTGAAGCTTATTGAATCATGTTTGAATGGCGTATGGTGTAATACGAAGTCTTTGACTGGGTCATATCTAATTGGGTGATATGGGTTGTTTGATGAGCTATCTTGTAGTGTTGGTTGGCATGAAAAGTTTTTTTTTTTTAATGTTTGTTGTTTAGTGAGAAGTCTAAGCATCATGATGTCTTGATTCATGTTCACCCATTAGCTAGAGGCTTAGACTCACCTCTTTTTTTGGTGCTCCATGAATATTACTTGAGTGCTGGCTAGTGTGGCATAAACTCTATGAAAGGGTCATACATGTTATTTTGTCGACATTGGTTATTTGAGGTGCTTATTGGAGCGTTGAGTGGGTGTTATGTGAAACTGGGTGTACTATGGTTGTTGTGTGATGAGCTGAATGAAGAATGTTGGTTTGTCTTTGATTACTTGAGTCTTTATGTAGAGAACGCTAAGGATGAAAGTTTGGTGAGGAGGTTGGTCCTAACTATGATGGGCTGAATGGTAGAAGGGTCAAGCTTGTTTGGTTAATTTTCAGACCTTCGATCCCCTTACTACTTCAAAACTACATTAGGTTTCACATGCACCTAAATATCATCTACCCCCTCTTGTTGGACCACCATTTTCATTGAGCTAACTTTCTTTCTATGTCATTCATGTCATTGAGTATACACTCTACACCCCTTTCCTCCCATAAATGAATGTGATAAGTGCTTTTTATAACTTTAGGAGATTTTGATAGTGAATTAGGGATAACTTTGATTGTAAATCTTGATTTATATCCCAATTTCCCTATTACGCTTGGCGTTGTTGTTTTTGATGCAAATTTGTACGTTTTGAGGCCAAAACACCAACATTCTCTCAACTTTTGGCAAGAACGAACACACTACGGGCCTCCAGTAGTCAAGGCCAGACTGTGGTATGAGTTCTAAAGCAAACGGAACAGAGCATGGTCGGCTAGTGGCCACCACGGTCTGACCGTGGCAAGACCCACGGTCCGTGGTACAGACTTGTACAGACACCCGCATCAGACGGACTTTGCACGACGGCCGTGGTAGGCTCGTGAGGTCATACTGCTCGCTTTCGCAAGTAGAAAAGATAGGCAGTGGCAATATTTTTTTCACATATCTATCATTCTCCATTCGTTCTAGGATTATCAAGGGTGAAAAGAGAGCCAAAATTCATCCTATGCCTCTTCCATCCAATCAAGATTCAAGATCGAATCGAGTCAAGAGAGGTAGAGATCAAGATTCGAGGAGAATTCGTTGGCGTTCGCGGAGAAGGTTCCATCTCGAGATCGAAATACTCAACAAGACATATTCTTCGCAGCTCGATTCTTTCCTTTAGTATTCTTTCTTTGTTTTGAGATTGGATTATGAGGATTGGAACTTGTTTTGTGCTTTCATTGAATATGAATGAGTAGATTCCTTGAATTCTAGGGTTTTGCAACCCGAAACAATGTAGTTTGATTGAATGTTTCTAGGTTGTACATGAATTCTCATTTTGAATCAATAGAAGGTTGTGTTCTTCATGTTCATGTGTGTTTTTAGGCCAGGAATACTTGTGATTTGAGATTAACTGAGAAGTACTAAAAGGTGATTTAGAATAATTTGACTACCAACCTTTCTACCTAGTTTTGTGAAATTTGAGAAAAGAATAGTAGACTAGAGAACCTTTTTGATAACCAGAATATTTGAGTCCTTCAACTTTGATTAACTTGAAAAGAATACGAAAGTTTTAATTTAGGTTAGTTGAGGTAATTCTATTAGCATCGAAAGAGCAGTAAAGTTCTTATGGTTATCGCTCTTGATTCATTCTTGAATGTGTGATTGTGCAAGCTAGGTTTTAATAATCGAACTCGTTGCTGGGTTAGCATTTCCCTGGAAATCTTTCTCCCTTGGTTGAACCCTAGATTATTTCCCTGCTTTATTAGTTTAATTAGTGTCTAAAAACCTTTCAAAACCCAAACTTGGTTAGCTTAGCAATCGCATAGAGAGCTAGTTAAATGTGTTGCTAATTGAGTCCCTATGGGATCGACCATGACATGCTACTCCGTACACCGTGCACTTGCGACTCTGTTAGAATGTCTTGCACTTTTCGGAAGACTATGGCGATATGATGCACATGTTTTGCGTGATGGCTCTATCAACCTCTACTTATTTATCCATGGCCGAAAGAAGATCACCACATATCCCATAGCTCCACAACAAATCAAGCCTGGGGTGAAAAGTGAGTTGAGGAAACCCCCTTTGAGTGAAACACGGGTTGATAGTACTCTTGGCGAAGACAAGAAACCCATGGCTTTGTTGTTATCTCGTAGTAAGTCGAGTGAGAGTGTGCGTTCTTAAGCACTACAAAACTTAACAAGCGTCCTACCGACTTCTTCCTCAAGGATGATGGGCATATTATAGAATATGTTGCTTGTAGGATCCCTCCTATCTTTTCCTATGGAGTTGGAGAGTTTAGACAATCCATGGAGCATTCTTCAGGTGATGATATTTCTTTTGATGGCTACCTCAAGGAGTTTAGTAGCTTCATGCATGGTGGGCGCCTAGGGTTTTACACTAATATCAAGTTGAGGACAACTCTTTTTTCAAGAAGGGGAGTTTGCACTATATTAGGGTAGGCTCAATTTTGATGCACCTATGGTTGCCAACTCACTTAAGGTCTCCCTCCCCTCTCCACGAATCAAACTCGGCTATAAGTCCATTTCAAGGTAGACTAGGCCGATCCTTGGAGTTGTGTTTTCATCATCATGGGGTGTGACATTCACTTCAAGGTTGATCCCCAACCATGGGTTGAAGTTTTGGGTCCCTATAGGGACCATTCTTGAGCCTTCTAAGGGGCTCCGGGATTATCTGTACAAATAAAGGGGCGGAATCAAGCTTGACTTTCAATTTGGACGCTAAACACAAGAAGAATCAACCCAAGGGCAATTCGGTCAGTTCTGATCTAAGGAAGATCAACACGAGGGCATTTCGATTGTTTTTGCAATGTGGGGAATTATAGTCATTGACTTCACATAAGGGCCAGATTGGAAGATCATCTAAAGGAAAATGAAGAAGAAAGACAAAGAAGCAAGAGGGACATGCCCGTGTCCCTCCCATCCAAAATGCGCCAAGCCTTGAAAACAAAGGACACGATTGTGTTAAGGCATGACATGGTCGTTCCCTCCCTTCAATAGGGGTGACATGACCGTTTCGGCCCATGACACGCTCATTTCCCTTGAAACAAATTGAAAATTAGCTGAAAACGAAGGTGAAACGACTCGAGTCGAATTATGACATGGTCTTGTCATGCATAACACGATCATGTCATTTTCGTATTTTTCCAACTGTAGTGTTTTCTCTTCTTTCTTTTGGGTCTTCCTATTCTTGGTAATTTCCCCCTTTTATCGCCTCTCCCTATATATTGACGTAAAGCCTCATTTATAAAAAAAAATAAATAAAAAAGTAAAAAACTCTTGGGCATTGTTGAATAAAATATAAAGAAGAAGCTTTTGCTATATTTTCTCTCTCAAAGTCTTGTTCACGCTAGCATCAATTTGTTTGTGGTCGTGTTACAAGCCAAATCCTTTAGATGTTGGTGGTGGATTTTCTTTATCCAACCTTGGTGGGTTTGATAGTTCTTGGGTGGTGGAGTGTCCTTTACTCCAAGTCCATATCTAGGGTTTGTGTTGTTCATCATCACAATCATAACCTCAAGCAACATCATCTCATCATGACATGCTCAAGTGATCTCTTTAAGCGGAAGCAAAATGATGCCCTAGATAAGGAGGACTGTAACAGGAAGGTGGAGAGTTTCGCGGAAGCTCTGATACCAAATGTAGCGTTACCGTCGCATGGAGAGAATGATGATTAGCTTGAGTAGATGGAGAAGAATCAATAATCAACAAGAATCTTGAACACCCACAAGAGTTGGATATGACCTTGTGGCAAGGAAAACTACAACCCAAGGCCTAACACCCCACCATAATTATCATAAAGGAAAAACCACCAAATAATCACTAAAGGAACGGCTTGTAACACCACCAAAAGATTGAATAAAGTAAACAAGATTTTTGAGAGAAAACTTGGGAAAACCCTACAAATGCATAAGCATGTTCATCAAAGTCTGAATAATCTGCCTAAAACAGAGCAAAAAGGGGGTATTTATACAAAAAGGGGGAAAAATAAATACTCAGCGTTTCGAACACAAAAATACGTGCTGGATCAGAGGCGTCGCGGGCGGCACGACTATGTCGCAGGTGCTACTTGGCGACTGATGCAACAAAAACAACTGAGCAACAGATCGTCACGGGCGGCACCATATTCGTCGCGGGTGCGACGAACGGGGGCTGACAGCGTTTCTTCCCGGTGTTGGCAGGGTTTCCTTGTGGCATGAAAGTTGGAACTCCCTGGATCAGACGCTGGCAGCGGTTGCCAAAGCGCTGACAGTGGCTCCCCACAAAATCCTTCCCAGAGCTTTAGCGGGTGCTACAAGCATTGTAGAGGGCGCTACAGGGGCGTAGTGAGCGCGACAAGGTGCTGTCCTGGGCTTCCTTGTTCGGCTCATTTCCCTCTTGTGTTTTCTTCTTCTGGCCCACTCTCGAATCTCTATGCCATGTATTTTCTCATCCCGGGACGATCCCGGGTCCCACTTGAAGTGGATTCCACACCCGATGTCGATCAACTCATGCCTCCAAGGTCCCGTGTCCACTTTAAAGTGTACTCCACTCCCAACCTTAGAGTTGTTTTCATCGTGTTTCATGGAGGGGGTGCGGGACAGTGTTGCGGACACAGAATTCGAAGTTTGTGGCCTCTCCCGATACGCTCCATACTCCCTTTCTTGAAAAAGAGTTGCCCTCAACTCTTGGGATCAGAGTTAAAATCGAGGCCCTCTCCACAATTTGGCACCCTAGAACTCCAAACATCCCGATCACCATGAGAAATTACAAGAGGCACCCAACAAGCATCGAACCCCACGATGTATCCATCATCCAAATAAAAGAACGTGGTTGGAGTCTTGTTGTGTGGAGATAGGGGATTAAGGGAAGGAATATGAATATTTTGTGGAGTTTGGGAACACTCATTCTCACTTGGTTCACTGCAAGGTAAAGACAAAGCAAGAGGTCGTTTGTCCTCACCAAGAGCACACTCAACCCGTAGTTTGCTCGATAGAAGGTTCCTCAACTCATTTCCCACCCAGGTTTCAATTCGATGTGGGGCTAAGGAATTCGAGTAATCACATTCAAAAGAACGATCATCATGCAACATACACTCCCACAAACATCATATACCAAACTTCCAAAAGCACCCAATCAACCACCAAATAGAATCCTCGAACAACCAATGACGACCAAACAACCTGTACGACCCATTCAAAGAGTTCATATCACAACGACCAATATGCAAACAATATTCATTGAGGGACGACACAAGTGATGAGCTCTTAATCAGTGGTTGAACAAGAATCAAGGTATCATCAAACTTATACTTCACTCCAAGAACAAAGAAAACACTAAGATTCCTAGCATGCCACTCAAAATATAGAGAATTTTCAATCGTGGACATCAGAGGCTCATCATACAACTTATCACGCCAACAAACATTCTCAAACAACCAATGCCTCGCATAGATCATGCACGACTCACCCAAAGACTCTACACCACAAGGTCCATCTTTAAAGCATGATTCATTAAATTTCAAAGGAGAGCCTTCGGTTACCTTATTCTCTCCATGGAGAAGAATTCGAGTGCCCATGAGTGGAAGGGATTGTGAGCCATCTCCATTAATGTTTGAGTCCTTGATTGGTGTCAATGATAAAATCAAAGGAGCTTCTTCTTGGGCCTCCTCAACAAGGATGAGAGGAAGGGCAAGATCGATGTTCTCATCCTCCTCTTGGCATGGAGCTTCAACAATAGTTTCGGAAGCCTCACAAGGTTCAATGGAAGCTCCCTCGTTGGGCAAGAGATCGACCTTTGCTCGCTTAATTTCTTCTACCATGTCACTTGTAGGCTCTTCCACACCGAAAGATTCTTCAATCCAAGCTCTAACCATAGCCATTTTTGGACATTGCAAGGAATCGTGCCCCATACGCCTACATTTGACACACTTTTGGGATTGACCTTGGAGGTTCAAAGCAATGTTGTTTTGTAATAACCTAAGGAAATTACTCCTTAATACGTGTTAATTAGCTTAAGCAATTAAAGTTAAGAATAAATCAGGAATTAATCAAAGCGCACGCTCCTTTACTTTTACTAACCAGTGTATGTTTTGCATGACTTGAACAGTGCAACGATCGACATTGAATCAATTCTAATTTTTTTTCCTTGCAAATTTCTCTCCACGATTCTCATGATATTCATGATCGATTATAAGTTCTTTTTAAGGAGACCGGTATTTTTGGGGTCCTTCTTTTATTCGAATAATTTAAGGAATAATTATGAGAAATTATAATGAGGTATATTTGGGTTACTGTTAATATTTTACGGTTTTATAAATTTAAGTAAATTGGGAATTTGGGAGATATGAGTATAAGAGAGGGGAATAAAAATTGATAAAATTTGGAGTAGTTGGGCCTTGATGGCCGACCACCTAAGAGGGAAAGAGAGGGAGGGGCTTTTATTTGGGCCTAAATACTTGAAAGAGATATATTAACTTAGGGAGGGAGTATTATATTTGATTCAAACACTCTCCCTCACTCTTACTCTCTTTCCCCCCTCTTTTCCCCCTTCACATCCTCGACCCCCTCCCCTCTACTGTTGTCGTCGCACCCGCCGGCCACCGCCGCCGTCGCCCACATTGTTTTCCGCCGCCCGTCGCACCGTCGCACCACTATCATCATCATCTTTCATAATCTCACTCTCCATCTTCTTGCAAGTGTAAACTCCTTCCTTTACTCTTCTTTTCTTATGGAAATCATTGTTAGAATCTGATTTTTAGTAGGTTTTATGTTGTTTTCGGAGATAATCTTGTGGTTCTAGTAATTAGCAAAGGAAGAGTGGAGGAATTCAAGCTTCAAGGGAAGGATTTGGGTAAGTTGTAGTGATTTTTGTATATGTTAGTGTTGATTAAGTGAAAGTCATGCAAATAATGAGCATGCATGTGATTTTAGTAGATTAATTCTCTGTGGGGGAAAGGGAATTTAATTTAGATGAAGTACATGCTTGTAGATTAGCTCTAGAGTAAGTAATATGAAGGTTCTAAGTGGTGCATGTTAGTTTAAGTATGGGATTTAGGAAATAGATGATGTAGTGGCCTTTCATGGACTTAAAATGAACTTTGATGGTAGTTTTCTGGGTGTCTCAAGTCTGAAAATTGTACTTGTGAATGTTAAATTACGTTTTAAGAGAGATTTAGCGAGTTTAAGTATGCATGTCAACAATTTACTAAGAACATTGCAATCTGGTTGATGATTGGTTTTTCCAGAAGATGAGGGATGTGTTTATTGTTGGGAATATCCCGACAATGTTCGATATACATGGAGATTAAACCAAAATAATATAGTAATTATATGTCTTGCTAGAGACCTCTATAATTAGTAATTGAATATGTTTAATTACAACTATATTATTTGGTCCTACTGGGTCACACAAGTCAGTGCCCTGGAACAATGTATGTAACCTAAGTGATATTGTATCACGTTTAGAAAAGTTGGAAATTGATTTATGTGAGAAATTAGCCCAACACGGACCGAATTGGGTTCAACACGGATCGTGTTGACCCAACACGGTCCGTGTTGAGACACCACGGTCTGTGGTATCCATGGGCCGAATAATTGGACCTTTTGGAGTCCAACACGGACCGTGTTGGGCCCAGAAAAGCGCCGTTGTTTTAAGTCGGCCCTTTAGGGTTTTTGAACCCTTTCCCTAGGTTTTCTAAACACTATAAAAGAGGTCTCTGAGAGAGATTATTCAATACCAACAGCCTAAGACTCTTAGAGAGATACCAGGGTGATTTCCTGAGTTCCTCTCTCTTTTAGTTTGCAGTTCTAGTTTCAGGAAACATTATCTGTTTCTCGAAACAATCTCACATACATCTTAGATTGAGATTCGTCTCGATCGGGTCGATCTAGCAATCGAGTTCCCGGAGTGCTGCGTGGACTTTTCAGTAGAGGGTTTCAGCGTTGGAATCTGGAAGGTCAACCTCTTCTTCAGCAGGAATTAGCAATCATGTATAATTACTAAAGCCTCTGCAGTTGTTTTTGATTATTTGTTTATAACTGTTATAATATTCCGCCAATTAATCTGTATCTATTTAGGAAATTGATAACCTAAAACCTAACAGTGGTATCAGAGCCACCAATTGCATGTTGAAGTATTGTACTTGTATTCATAATTAATTTTGTCAATAGTTGAATTATATTATGAATATGCTAGAATAGATTATGCCTAAAATTTTGAATCTTTATGAAAGTTTTAATCTTTAATGTTCATGATAATAAATCTGAGATTTTATTGTAAAATTTCATGCTTTGTTATTATTTGTTTCTTATTGCCTTTAATTAATCGATTTTATGTTTGTTTAATTGTTAAATATAGCATGAACTCGATTTAATTTTGAATGTTTTAGAAACAATCATGTTTAATATTGTTAAACAATAGGTAATACATGAAATAGGTTTAAACTCGCAAAATAGGGTTTTGTAGAATTAATTTTCTGATTTAGTTTATTTACGGTAAATATGAAAAATCGAAATAAAATATCAAAAGAACTCGAAAATTTCTAAAATTTTTACTGGAGGTGTTTGGAAGTGTTCTGGAATTTCCATAATTTTTGTAGATTTTTCCCAATTAAAATGGATTTTTAATTGAGTTTCAGATTTGAAGTGAATTAAAATTTGTTTAATTCTCTGTAAAACTTCTGAAATTTTTACAGTAGGTTACTGGGTAACCATACTTTTAGGGAAAAAAATTTTCGTTAATTTATCCGGTCAAATTATATTTTTTTAATTTAGATTTTCAGATCTCAGAGAAATAAATTTGTTACTTCTCTGAATTTCGTATATTTATAGAAATTTTCAAATTTTCTGAAAATTTTACAGTAGGTTACTGGGTAACCATTCTGTTATGGATAAATGTTTCGTGAATTTTCAAAATCGTTTACTAATTTTCCTTTAATTTGCAGATTAACAGAAAAGTATAATTGTTTACTTTTCTGAATTTTATTCTAATTTTCGAAATTTGATAAAAATCTGAAATTTTTACAGTAGCATATTGGAGGAACCTACTGTATAGGAAAATTATAAAATTTGATTTTTAAACTTATCGGACTATTATTATTTATTTTCCTCTTAAACGGAGAATTAAAAGGTTTAATTCCCTAAAATTTTATAATCTTTTGGAAATTGTTAAAATTCTGGAAAATATTCATATTGGGTTATTAGATAACACTGTGATATGAAATCATTAAATTCGATAAGTTATGATAATTTTATTTAAGTTTTTCATTCACGAAATTAACTAAAACTGGGAAGCAACACGGACCGTGTTAATCCAACACGGACTGTGTTGCCAGCAGTTTTGGTGAATTCGTGTGTTTTAGGGTTTGTAATTAATTTTAGAAATTAATTATTAAATTCTATTACTACTAAATCAGTTGATGGGAATAAAATCTATTTTTGTAAAGTTTAGGAAACTTACAATATCTTTAAAAGATATACTATCTTTTAGACTCCTTGATTTTAGGAAAGTCAAATATTTTATATGTATAGGTATAAAATCCTAAATCTGTTTAGGTAACTAAGATAAAATTTGGATTTTGTTTATCATATTAATCATGCAAACTTTTTAGGAAATTTTATTTAGTATTTATTTCCTTATGTGTTATATTGCAATTATATATATGCCTTTATAATTTGTTATTTAAACATGTGTTATATTTGATATAATTATTGCAATATTACATGTTTGCATGTGCTTCTAGTATGACCATAGATAGTCGGTTTTACCGGTCTGCGTACCGGGTTGGGTGAAATACGGTCTGCGTACCGTCTTTGAATTATATTTTAAATTTAAATTTCAGTTAAGTTTATTTTAATTCATGTAAGGTCTCAATTGTGAGGTCCAACTTGTAGATTTGTTGTAATTGGAGACATCAAGTTGAGTGAGAGCCCAACAACAATGGAGGTGGTGATTCGAGTGGGAGCCCATCCAAGGAAGTTGCAAAATCCAAGAAGATTTTCTTGAAGACTGTCAAGGCTTAGTTAAAATTAGTTTGATTAAGTCTAGGTGGCCATACTAGGGGTTTTATTTATGCTTTAAATTTGTTATTGCATGTTTTATTATGCCTTTTATGCTTCTCGAAAGAGTTCACCTAGAATTGCATGCTTAGGATAATAAAACCTACTCTAAAAATGAATTATTGCTCAACCTATCGAAACACCACTTAGATGGATAAATAAAGAAAGCCAAAGCGAATTATTTGTCCATCATTACTAAGTAGGGTGGGAGCCAGGTCAATTCAAATTGGCTATCAAAATAGTTTTGGGCCAAGAGCAGAGGAAGAGAAATATTGTATTCGATACAAATTTCTTGCCAAGAGTCATTTTGAATGACCGATCATAAGATGATCCACCAAAGATAACATGGGATCGAGTTTTGTTGGGCCAAAGTCCACTTGAGCCCATGAGTCTTGTGGGTCTTGGTAAATTAAAACACTAAATGAGAGTTGATAAAGTGTTTTGATTTGAAATTAAAATTAGTTTAATTTCTTTTGATGAATAATAACTAAAATAAACCAACTTGTCTCGTAGAATTATTTATGTCCTTTCACTCAAACATCTACCACTAATAAAATATTGTTTTTTCCTTGAGAAAGAGAAAAACAATTAACACCAATTCCTTAATTGGTATTGCCATCGTAAGATTGTCTTGAAGGCGATTAAAGAAACATGTCTTTGATATAACATTGAGCCATGCATCAATATTAAGAGGTCAATCAAGCCAAATGAGTACAAGTAATGTCATAGTATTCATACAATTTTAACTTCAAAATGTTTGAAGATTAGAGGAAGGATTTCAATATTAGCAACTCAAAACCAAGTTCATCGAACTAGTTAGAGTTGATAAATATGAAACCAATAACCAGATAGTCTCGGTTGAGCTAGATAAGAGCCAATTGTTGGCGCTCATGTTTAGAAATAATTTGACTATTTTAAAATATGAGAAACCTCAGATCCCCTTTAGCCAAAAGATTGGCGACCAAAGATAGTCTTTTAGTGAAAGAGAAAATAAGATTTAAAAAAGACAAGAAGTCAAAGGAATGGTAAGGACAAACAGTTGTACATACCCAACCAATGACAGCAACCGGTTAACAACCAGATCATGTATATATGACACTGGGAGCGTGAATAACTATAAGAAAGACTTGAGATATGATTTCAATTCTAGGAAAATGCGTATATGATACACACTACCCTTATTAAACTCACTTTGAGTATAAGATACTAGCTGTGAAACTCGCATTTATGCAAATGTGCAGAATCTACAGCAAAGTAGATGTGCTTTGAAGGATGAGAGTCAGACTACAAATAAGAACATGCAATTAGTTGTAGTTCCTTATGAAGAGTTGGTTGTTTATCCATTTCCTCAAGACTTATGAGAGAAATTTATAGGTGATACTATGTTTTCATTATAAGTATTTCGTACTCTCAATTAGAAAGAGAGAAAGAGGATCTCGTATAAACACACCCAATACATCGAAACCAAAAGGTTTAAAAAGGAATAACTCATGTTTAAACATAAAACCTGTAACTATCTATTAAGTCATGCAAATGAGAGCGCATTTAGAAGCGTCACAGTGATAGACTTTTGAATGGTAAGACTTTGAAGCATGTGATGTCTACAAAGCATGACTGTACCTTTTACAAGAAAGGGTGAACGTGCCAACAAACACTCATGCATATGGATGTATGTAGTCCAATTGAGCACAAGTACAAGGGATGAATTACTTCAAATCTTCAAAGATGAATAAAATAACACATGGTGATTCATGTCTATGAGATTCATATGAAGCTGGAATGTTAAAATAGTTTGAAGATTTCCAAAATGAAGTAGTCTTGGCGAAACAATGAGAGCACCTAGATACGATCGAAAGGATGCTAATGGTTGAGCCAAGAGTTTGAACAAATGACTCAAATGAAACATAATTCTGGCACTATAAGCTTAAGTCATATTAATCAGAAATGCATTCAGAAACTGCATAGTGCAGGATTTTGGAAAACATAAACTTTGAAAAGTTCAATGTTTGTAAAGCATGCCTGTTGGGTAAGATGACTAAAATCACCTCTTATTGGAATTGGTGAACAAGCTAATGACTTATTAGGATGCAAGCATATTTATGTATGTGGGCCTATGAGCACTAGTGCTAGAAGAAGGTTTGCTGTACTTTTTCGTCACTTTCAGTGACGAATTTTAGTAGATATGGGTATACGCCACAAGTCCAAATCCTTTGAAATGTTCAAAGATTTTCAAAGTGAAGTACAAAACCAACTTGGCAAGAAAACCAAAACCCTTCAATAAGGTTGAGGAGGTGAGTATTTGAGCCATGATTTCGCTGACCATTCAAGAGAATGTGAAATTGTTTCATAACTCTCTCTTCTAGGAATATGACATCTCAATGACGTATCTAAGAGGAGGAATCACACCTTATTTGATATGGTCCGATCAATGATGGTTGAGTCAACATTGCCACTTACCTTTGGGGATACACACAGTTAACAACAGCTCTAATTACTAAACAAAGATTATCTGAAGCACTGGAGAAGACACAATATATGATATGGAGAAGAGAAGAGAAGCTCTTGAACCATTTTCTGAAAGAAAGGAGTATCACTTCTACAAACTGTGGTAGAGGAAAGTGTTTGTGTCTCAAAATGCTTTCTTCTTAGAGAATATGTTACTCTCTAAAAGAAAGAGTGGGAGAGATTTTGAACTTACTGAAGTTCGAGAGACACAAAACACTATAATCATCACCTGAAACTCCACTACTTGATCCTAGTTCAAAATTTTCCTATTGGTCGGGAAATTAAAAACAAGGTTGAGGCAGTTGAAGTTTCGTGTCATAAGCATTACTCCTAGCAAGGTCAGGTAAACAACTCCGTCAACCACAAAGATCTCGATCTTCTATGGATGAGCGTGAGATGTTACTTTTAGAAAGTAATGACTCTACCTACAACAAAGAAGCTTTAGCAAGTCAAGATTCCATAAGATCTAAGACGGACTCCATGCATACAACCAAGTTTAGATCTCGGTTGATTTGTCTGAAGGTGTGAGCCATCAGGCATAGGAGGGTTTTAAGGCAAAGCATGGGTTCATTAAGATAGACATCAAGACTGACTTCAAAATTAGATTTTGAAGAAAGGCGTGTACTTGACACAACTGAGTGGTCTTTTGTTGGAATAACTTGTAAACTTCAAGAGACCATCTGTAGTCTTAAGGAAGCTTCTAAGAGTTGGAATCATTGACCTTCTTGACCAGGATATCAAAAAGGTTTGACATACTGGGAAGTGCCAAAGATAATATTGTGTTTACAAGAAGTTCAGTGGGAGCAATGCGTTTTCTGATATTATATGTGATTGACATACTGCCTACTGAGAAGAATATTCCAATGTTGCTTCTATTGAGGTTGACTTGGAAATAATTTTCAAAGTGAAGGATTGGTGGGGCTAAGAATTTTCTTGGAGACAAGATCTATAATGATAGATTAAAGATTTTGATTGTTTGAATCAAAGTTAACCAGGTGTTGAATAGTTCAACTCACTTCGAGAATGGATTAATTTCCATAAATCATGGCATATCCTTACGGAATTTGATTGTCTCAAAACAATCAGAAGTTCTAAGAAGGATGAGACATATAACTCATGCTTCAGGCGTGAGATTAATGTATGCCGTGAGATGTTCAAAGTCCAACATAACATATACATTGTATATGTATAAGCAAAACTAAGGATGTGTCCTAAGTCTAAAGTGGTTGATAAAAGCTAAGTGTGAAGAGTTGCATTGATGCTACACTCATGCAGAGAAATATGATTTCAGAGAAAATTATACGATTTGCTTTGAGTGGTATTGAGGTGAACTGGAAGAAGTTCCTAACATGACATGCGGTTAATTCTACAAATAAGACAAGTATAGCACGACTTTAGAAGTTGTAGCCGAAACTGTTAGGATTACGAAGTTTGTTTTTAGAACTGGGTGATGTTTCTAGCCTTGCGAGAGAAATGGAGCCTTGTTGATAGGAGCCATCACTCAAGCAAAGGAACGGAAGCTCACTATGAATCCAAACATGTGTTCCGGAAATATCTTCCTGTATGAAAGGTCATTAGTGAGATAGTATATGTGTGAGGTTCATTGCAAATATTATGTACTAAACCCCTGTTGTAGTTATAGCATGATAGTCATGCATGGGCAATAGATATTAAATACATTCCGGAATATTAACAAGTCAAATTTTCATGAATTGTTCATGAATTATGACCTTGTTGATTCATCATTAAGAATAAGATTCCAAAATTTACATCAATTGTGGTTTAGAATTATGTAAATGTCCAAAAGGGTTAGCGAATTCAAAATGGGAAATTGGATGAGGTCTGATTTCTGAAACCCCATTAGTGAGCTTGATGACGCTAATCTTGGCCGATCGTCGACCTGTTTCCTGATTGTATTATCACGTAGGGACAATGATGATATTAACACAATTAGCATGTAAGATTGAAGTGATGATCGAGTTTCATCATCATATTGACGTATTGACGTCATAAATCAATCACATGGGTTTTGTTGAGAACAACTACCGAACTAACCCCCAGTGGGAGCTCTTTAAGTTGGGAATTGTCATAGGAGCTCTTACCACTCAAAATTCCTGAATCCTGAGTTCAGTACACAGACTGCATGATCTGCTGTGACTTTGGAGCGCGTCAAACGCCTTTCGTAACAGTAGGCTATAAAGGCGGTGTCTGGGTTACAGTTGGATCATGTGAGAATGTGTGTCTGAACAAGATGGCATTGTCCTCCCTATTAGGGACATTTGTCTTTTGGCCACTCGGTGAGATTGGACTGAAAATGCTTAGCCGAGCTTAGTTGAATCAATAGTTGATCATCTGTTTTTTCAAAGTCTAAACTCGGAGATCGAGGAACGTTCAGGTCTTACATAAGGATGACTTTAGCTTACCTTATCCGAACTAGAGACAGTAAGTGACAAGGGAATTCAAGGAATCGAACACTTGTGGGACAAGTGGGAGATTGTTGGGAATGTCCCGACAATGTTCGATATACACAGAGATTAAACCAAAATAATATAGTAATTATATGTCTTGCTAGAGACCTCTATAATTAGTAATTGAATATGTTTAATTACAACTATATTATTTCATCCTACTGGGTCACACAAGTCAGTGCCCTGGAACAATGTATGTAACCTAAGTGATATTGTATCACGTTTAGAAAAGTTGGAAATTGATTTCTGTGAGAAATCAGCCCAACACGGACTGAATTGGGTTCGACACGGACCGTGTTGACCCAACACGGTCCGTGTTGAGACACCACGGTCTGTGGTGTCCTTGGCCGAATAATTGGACCTTTTGGAGTCCAACACGGACCGTGTTGGGCCCAGAAACGCGCCGTTGTTTTAAGTCGGCCCTTAAGGGTTTTTGAACCCTTTCCCTAGGTTTTCTAAACACTATATAAAGGGGTCTCTGAGAGAGATTATTCAATACCAACTGCCTAAGACTCTTAGAGAGATACCAGGGTGATTTCTTGAGTTCCTCTCTCTTTTAGTTTGCAGTTCTAGTTTCAGGAAACATTATATGTTTCCCGAAACAATCTCACATACATCTTAGATTGAGATTCGTCTCGATCGGGTCGAACTAGCAATCGGGTTCCCGGAGTGCTGCGTGGACTTTTCAGTAGAGGGTTTCAGCATTGGAATCTGGAAGGTCAACCTCTTCTTCAGCAGGAATTAGCGATCAGGTATTATTACTAAAGCCTCTGCAGTTGTTTTTTATTAATTGTTTATAACTGTTATAATACTCCGCCAATTAATCTGTATCTGTTTAGAAAATAGATAACCTAAAACATGATAATGGTGCCGTTTATGGCATGAATAGGTAGATTAAAGTGTTAGCTAGCACCCAATTTTTGTAGCTCGTTGTTTTGATAAGTATATTAGGAGTTATGGCCAAAACCGTGAGGTTGCGCAAATCTGTAAACATTTGACGTCAGTCCAAAGATGGACATTTTCCGAAGGGTTAGAGGTTTCTATGGTTTAAAGTCTGAATATAAAAGTTGTAGTGGACATTCTGGGTTTTCCAGAAAGGTATGGTATACATTCGTAGGATATCGGGAGAGAGAGTTATGATCTTTTATGTGAGAAACAAAAATCTGCGTTTCCAGAAAACGCTTTGTGGTTGTCTTTGTTCTTAGCTAAAATTCGACCCTTTCCCATGCTTAGATCAAGTGGTGGTTAAAATAAAGATTGGAATACGAATCCCGAGCTTTCCATAGATAGCTTATAGGCCCTAAAGGGATAAGTGTAGCTCGAGTTATGGCTCTCCGAAAAAGTATAGTTAAGGTACTTATTTTTCTGGGCAGATTAATGAAATGGGAATTTTGTCCTTCTTAACCTTGTCCTTGGCCTTTAGGGTGAACTATAATTTTAGTGAATATTCAAGCTTTCTGAAAAGTCCTCTTATGCTTTGTTACAATGTCTGTGGAAGGAGTTATGGCCTCTTTCGTGCGACTTAGGAAATTAAATTCATTAGTTAGTCGCGAATGATTTATTAGAATTATTCCTCCATCCTCCCGTCTAAGTTGAGTTCTAATTCGTGCTCCCTTCTTTTTTCCAAGTCCCTCCAAGAGATCATTGTCCTCCGACTGTTCAAGTCTCTGCTCATCCCGTGCTTGTTTCTAAAGCGTCAGGTATGTGTACTACTTAATTTTTACGCATTCTTATAATTGATCCTCTCGATTTATATCAAGTTTATATGCTAAGTTAGCATTTTTGTACTATGGTCAACACTTAAGATTTATGTCTAAAATGATATTTTTCTCATGGTTTTGTTTTCATGTACTATAAGTAAGTTATCATGCAACCCTGTGATTGTCTTATAAGTTTATGCTATATCAATTCATGCTATAAAAACCATTTTTAAGTCTTAGTAGGAAAAAGTCAAGAGCTTACCTCTTTAAAAGCTTTTACAAAATTTAAATTTCATTCAAGAAAGTCAAGAAGGGTTCTTTTAGTTATGGTTAAGCTTGTTTGAGAAATCCAAGATTTCACAAATAAAATTTCCAAATTTCTAAAGTTTAATAAGGCCACGCCCATGACTTTTCGTGCTTTAAAGCACATCAGGATAAACATGTGTCTTAGTACACACCATGTATATCGTGCCTTTGTGCACCATGTATATCGTGCCTTTGTGCACTCAGGGAAAAATATAACTTTAGTGTCTTAGATGCACGCCATGGAATTCTGGCCAGTATAGGATAATTATCCACTATCTGAATCTCTCGATCGGTTTGGGTTTGCGCATACGAAGGCTTAGCTGATGATCGCAAATAGGGGCATTTATATGATTATACTTAGTAATGTTTTTCTTACAAAATAAATCAACCAAGTACCGGAATTTCTTTACTTCTACACTTCTTAAATCCAAGGGTTTTGGTTTTGAGGACTGACACCGAGTCTTTTAAGTATGACCCTCTTGAAACGTTTCGTTTTTAGTTGCACTTGTTGGTCAAGTGTTTTTTATTTTTATTTTTTATGTTATGTTCCTTTATTTACTTATTAACTTGTTTAGTTATTGGTTACTCAAGAGTGTGTTGGTATTCTAGTGTGGTCCAGATTTGCTAAATTGGGTTGAACATGATTATCTTATAAGTATTCTTTACTTATTTCTCCTTTACGGTCTTTCTTTTAATTGTGTAAGTAATGGAGACGCGCGTAATTAAATTGTAAGCTTTCTTTACTACTTGCGCGTTAGTTGGTAGTATACGTACTGAGTAGATCTCATTCTTTGAGTTTCATATTTTCTTTTAGGAAACTCGGGAAAGGGCAAGGGTAAGCTCCTGGACGGGCGAAACTCGAAGGCTTCTTAAGAGTGGTTCAGGTGAATTGGAGACTCTTTTGTGGACAAAAAAAGCTAGAGTTCTTTTGGTGGTTTGTGATACTCTAATTGTCAGAGTGTTATCCTAGGGGGTTGTAATTGATGATTATGTATATATAAGGTTAAGTGTCTTTAATGGTTTGTTTAGCCGTGGATGTCATGCTTTGTTTGTGTTGGGGTTTAGTTTAGCCTTGTCCATATTTAATGGACGTCGGCTTGATTCCTTTCGATTGGAATTATTTTCACCATCCATATCGAAGGAAGGGTGAAGGGCGGATTGTGTTTGGGTTGTTTTCGAGAAGTTTGGGGGTTTTCTTGTAGTTGGCTATTGTTTGGCTAAGGGTTCTTTGTGTTTTTCTCACTTAAATATTTCATCGAACACCTTCCTGACACTATTTTCCAACTTTTCACCTCAAAGCTCCAAATGACTTCAAATCCAACAAATACAAACATAATACAATGTATTCCAACACTCTTGGATAGCAAAGGGAATGGGGAACACCAATATTTGCATACAATCCACAATAAAGAACTATACTAGCAAGAACAATGAACAAAACTCAAGCTAGAACAAACCATAGCTCTGATATCAAATAGAGCGTTACAGTCGCGTGGAGGGAATGATGATTAGCTTGAGTAGATGAAGAAGAATCAATAATGAACAAGAATCTTGAACACCCACAAGAGTTGGATATGATCATGTGGCAAGGAAAACCACAACCCAAGGCCTAACACGCCACCATGATTATCATAAAGGAAAAACCACCAAATAATCACTAAAGGAATTACTTGTAACACCACCAAAAGATTGGATAAAGTAAACAAGATTTTTGAGAGAAAACTAGGGAAAACCCTACAAATGCATAAGCATGTTCATCAAAGTCTGAATAATCTGCCTAAAACAGAGCAAAAGAGGGGTATTTATACAAAAAGGGGGAAAAATAAATAAAACTCAGTGTTTTAAACACAAAAATACGTGCATGATCAGAGGCGTCACGGGCGGCACGGATACGTCACAGGCGCTACTTGGTGACGGACGCAGCAGCAGCAGCCGAGCAGCAGGTCGCCGCAGGCGCGTTGAACGAGGGCTGACAGCGTTTCTTCCGGGTGTTAGCAGTAATTCCTTGTGGCGTGAAAGTTGGAACTCCCTGCATCAGACGCTAGCAGCGGTTACCAAAGCGCTGACAACGGCTCCCCACAAAACCCAGCCAGAATCCTTCCCAGAGCTTGTAGCGGGTGCTACAAGCATTGTAGCGGGCGCTACGCGTGGCCTTCCCAGCGCTGTAGAGGGCGCTACAGGGGCGTAGTGGGCGCTACAAGGTGCTTTCCTGGGCTTCCTTGTTCGGCTCATTTCCCTCTTGTGTTTTCTTGCTCTGGCCCACTCCTGAACCTCTATGCCATGTATTTTCTCATCCCAGGACGGTCCCGTGTCCCACTTGAATTGGATTCCACACCCGATGCCGATCAGCTCATGCCTCTAGGGTTCTGGGTCTACTTTAAAGTGTACTCCACTCCCGACCTTGGAGTTGTTTTCATCGTGTTTCATAGAGGGGGTGCGGGACGTTTTTGCGAACACAGAATTCGAAGTTTGTGGCCTCGCCCGATACGCTCCAAAAGGTATCTCTTGTTGCAAATTAAAGAAGTCACAAAAGTTCAACTAGACTGAAGGCAAAGGTTGTTAATCAACCTTGCCTAGCGAATGAATATTCTAAGCCTCAACTACAAGGGACTTGGTGATCCCAATGCTGTTAAGAAACTCAGTACTATTCTTAAGGAGCTCAAGCCATTGTTGGTCTTCCTTTCGGAGACCGAACTAAGTAGTGTGGAAATGTAGAGTATCACGCCTAGGCTAGTTGACTTTAGGGGTGTATTTGTGGATTCTAGGGGAAGAGGTGGTGTATCCATAGAGTAGTGATAGCCCGGATGGAAAGGAGAGGTTTACTGGAAGTACACTACTAAAAACTTGCCATATTGCGACGGAACGTAACACAACAGTGGCGAAATTTTTGGACCTTGCGACGGAATTTTTTCCGTCACATTTTTCCCCGTCACAAGGCGTTGCTACGGACCTTGCGAACGGAACGTCCAACGGACTTCGGTTCCGTCGCAACATCTCACAAAAAATTAAAAAAATAAATAATCCTTGCGATGGAAGTTTCTGTCCCAAATTTTTTTTAAAAAAATTCCCTACATTGTTTTCTCGATTTGTTTTGCTGCAATTTAATTTTTAATTATATTATATTATATTATATTATATTATATTATATTATATTATATTATATTATATTATATTATACACGCACAACATACATATTAATTGGAAATAATTCTATTTAAATAAACAGATAAAAATATATGTACAAATCATTCATACATTTACTTAATTTGACTAGACTAAGTAAATTAAAGGGAAAAAATATAAGTCCTCTTAACATTGAATTAAAAAACAAACATAAAAAATCAAACATATATTTAAATTAAACTATATTTGGATCACGCCTTTCTTCCTTGTCGAACTCTTGCTTAAAGTTTCCCTGAAAACAAATATAAAAATTGTTAGCAAGATATAGACGGATTGAATACACAAAAATATAAGTACGAATAAGCGTTGTCTTTTGGAGATTGCGATAAGCTAGTTCCATGCCTCTCATTAGGTATATATTGCTTGATTGGAGTTTTACTAAGTGAAGCCTATATAGAAGAAAGATCAACGTATAAGATATACTTAACATCATATATACAAAATTAACCAAACTACTCATATCTAAAATATAATCTAAATTGAAAAACCATAAAAATACTTAAGTATGTGTCTTGTAACAAATCCAGCAAAGTTTCCCCTAAAATATCAACGTTTCCCAGGCTAATCGCCTTGTACATTTGCCAAAAAACACAAACAAAACAAACATTCACTCCACAGCCACACATCAGAGTATTTCACGAGCAACACACTCAAATTCTAATCCAACATGCATAAACACATTCAATTTTATTGTTAAGTTCAGCAAAGTCGTTTAGATATTACCAAAGCTCTTTACAATTGTATTTTTGTGACGCAACAATTGCAAGACCTTCCTAGATTTGGGCCCATGGCATTGATACTGAAAGGAAACCCGAGTGATTAGTCTCGTATCTCATAACAAAATAGAACCACCGTACCTCTCAAGAAACCATACAACCCACCCCCTTATTTGGATGATGAAAAGAAGCTTGTTTGAAATTCTATATTGCCAGATTTGATTGCTTACAAAAGTGGTCAACTTTTTTTCGATAATTAGCAAGCCAAAAGGCTAAGGAAGCATCAAAGATGCTAAAAGACAGCAAAAACAACAGAACACCTATAAACAGCAACCAAAGAACAACACTAAACTGCAACAAAGGACTACAACAAAGCAAAAGAAAAAACAACTATCTAATAAGATTCTTCTTTTTTTTTCCAACAAATCATCTCTGAGGGCTTTAGTCACAGTCTCTTGATCATCACAAGACAACTTTAACCGACACACAAGCTTCGCCGCTCTACGAGCCTTCTTATCCAATCTCTCCAAGGAGAGATCCACTGCATTCAAAGATCTCTCAGCAGTACTATCAACCACATCATTACTGTTAGAACTGCAGCTTCGAGAACGATTCTTCAAACCTTTAGCACAACTAGGATCACTAGATCGGATCCTCCCCGAAGCTCGACTGACCAATTTCCATTTTGGGTCCCACAGCAGATACACACTCTTTTTTTATCGGCCCTTGACTTTGAAGACCTTACGAAAAGAGTCCTCAACATCAAGAGGTGAAGAAGAAGCCACCTCAGAAATAGCTCTACCTGGCGGGTCACTAACAGTGCGCTCACTATCAAGAAGAGCCACTGAACAACCACCAACCAAACCACCACCAGAATGGCCCCCCAAAAAGGGCATCTTTAGAAGGAGATTTAAAAACCTTAGGAGCATCCTTAGGAGGAGGATCAGAGATGGTAACTGAACCATCGGACGCAGGAGAAAACACACAATCACTGTCAACAATCCTCGTAGCAGCCTACTTAGACTTAGGAACCCAAGTCCAATTTTCAAAGCCCCTCCTAGACAAAGGAACGGGCACATATTTCTTGCAAAATTTAGCCCAGGCAACACTCAAGGCATATCCACCACAAACCCGACCATTCAACGCACATATCGCATTAGAGCCCGCATTTTTATCCTTGAAACGAACAAGGCCAAACCTCTTACCACTTCGCCCCGCCTTTCAGGGAATGTAAGCATCAATAACAGTACCAAACTTCATAAACAGGTTTTTCAACCAAGCAAAGCTAACCCCATCAGGCAAGTTATCAACAAACAAAGAGAATAAGCCACCATCTCTAGCACTAATACCAACAGGAGTCACAGGCTTAACAACAACAGGGGAAGACACCAAGTCCACCGGGACAGAAGCAGAAGAAGGTTTCGGGACATAGGTTTTAGCCGTCCCCAAAAGCAAGACCAAATCTTTTAGCACAGAACAAACTTCGCTAACCCTAGAAAGGGCCGCCAAAGAGAGCACATCCAAATCTTTAGCACTAAAGGAGATGGAGGAAAAAATGGAGGTTACCTCACCCTTCAATTCGTAACACCGCGAAACAATGGAAGAATTCAAAATAGCCATGGAACCCACCGAACCATGCGTACCACGACTCAACCAGCAGCTTCAAAAGGCACAAAGAGACCCAGTAAGACAGCCACAGAGACCACCTCCGAACCACCCTACTCCGCTGTCACCGACCGGAATAGCCAGAAATGAACCCCTTCAAAAGCCAGGGAGAGAGAGGCGCAAGAAACATGTACAGGAGCAACCCAACGCCGGAGCCACCACAGAAGGGAAGACACGCACTACAGCCCGCCTCCCGGCAGCCAGGCCCACACCGGCGACGCACCTAGGTGGCGAAACAGACGGGGTTAGGGTTTCATACTGGGAAGAGAAAGAGTCGCCCAGAAACGAACTCTGCGGCTATCATCATGTTGGTGATGAAAGTGGTCAACTAGAAACCATACATGGAAATGAATGAACGAAAAATTTGAATACATCTTACAGGGGATAACTTGAGTTATTGAGTCCCTAGAAGTGACCATGGTTAGTCCCAAAAAAGCCCCTGGCACAACTGCGAGCCTAAAACGAAAAAAAGTAGAAGTAATGATTTTTAGCTAGAGTTTAATAAAATGATGTTTAGGGAGAACATTCTTTCCATCCCAACTTAACAAAAGGTCAACCACAACAAAGTTACTTAATAGATGATTAACCCCCAGCACCTGTACAATAACCAAAGTCTCATTGAGTTAATGATAGGTAGAAATGGTCAGCAGTCCTGAAAGTATGGTTTCTTCAGTTACAGTACTTGATCCAGTAATGAGTTTGGGATCACAGAAAATCAAAACAAATACACTCATTAAAAAAATGAATTTCTATTACCACCACCTTTAAAACCAATTCCTAAGATCTTTTTGTAATGTAAATAAAATATGCAATTGTAACGCCCCAAATCCACAATCCCAGGCTACTCACTAACCGCTCGCAAACCCGTGATTAGCGCAGCGGAAATCTTAAGGATTAGGGGTATTACCGCCGTCCCAACAACGGACAAGGCAACAACCGAACAACAATAATCACACCCACAAATCAACAATGACGACTCCAACCCCAAGATCGCAATTACATAAACCACCATTGATGCATATTCATATCATAAGCATCATGAAGAAGCTATTAAAGATCTTACAATTCTCTTAAATGAGCTACAAGCTTCTAATTCACGTGACATCCATGGTAGCTTCTATGGAAGAGGCTTATTGAGCTTCTTACAACAAGATCCATGAAGATTCTTCTACATCAAAGTTGAAGAGCTTTGGAAGATCTACATAATGGTTTTTGAATCTTTAAGTTTGGATAAGTATTGAGCTAGTTATCATCATTTTATGTACATTTGTATCTTTGTGATGTCACTTTTGTATTGGGTGATGTAAGCCTAAAAAGGCCTTATTCTTGATGTATGTCACGCCTAAAGGGAGGTGCTAGTACTATAAATACCCCCTTTATGGTGCCTTGTAAACACAATCTATTGAATCATAATAAACACAAAAGTCTCTCTAAAGTCATCATGCTTTAGTTTTTCTCTCTAGCATTCTAGCTAGGAGTTTCGAGTTCCTTGAGGGGAATTCGTTCAAATCTTCTCTTCTATTCCAAGAGGGAGCAATCTTGGATGGTGCAAAGGAGGAGTTGGATATCAAATTGATTGTGGTGCGTCTATATCAATCAAGGAGGTTTCCATTGCCAATTCTATCTTGTTCTTACGTCAAACGTGTTGTTCTTCGTTGGTTGGTACGTTTTGCTTAGTCTTTTGTTTCTCTTGATTGTCATTCTTGTCATAATCATTAGAACTCTCGTCCAAGCCTTTCGTTTCATACCTTTTTCAATCTAAATCCATCCGTTTCATTCGTTTGTTTGAGAAATCAACAATCGCAAGTTCTTACTTGTGAAAGATCCTTTTTCATTTCGTGTATGATGGATTAGTTTTGATTCATTATGCATCAACCATACAAGCATAAAGTTGGATAACAACTAAACACTCATACACTTATACATCAATTACCATACTTGGTTCCTAGATTCCATGTCACCCATTGAAATCTACTCCGAAGAGCATCACTATCTCCTTTACTTGACTAGGAGAAACACTCCACTTGATCTCGCTTGACTTGAGTAATCGGGCCGCCTAAAACAAAACATTAAAACATTCGCAAATGAGTGGGGGAAACACTCAGTACACAAACCTCTAATAAGTAAATTGCATTTCACAACAAACTTTCTTGATGGCCCGTCAAAACTTTTCGAAAACGGGAAAGGGAAATGAAATAAATTGTTGAATATATATATATATATATAAGTATAATAAATGTATCTTGCGATAGATAAATGAGTGGTATCCCTTATGATCAGTGCTAAGCACTTCACACACGCGCATACCCAAACCGATCTGTTTGGATTAGGTGACTGATAAACAGTCGACACTGGCCAGGTCATTAGGACACTCTGATGAGGAGCATCTAAAAATGGGGCTAGCACTTCACGTGACTAGCTAGAATAAATGGAGCGGGGCCACTTAAAACATGAAACATAGATCATTAGTCATGACTTGAAATATAAATAATAGATATTGGAGTTAAAATGAAGGATTAGACAATTTGCGTACCTGAAAACGTGAAACACGTTCGACACGAGCAGGGACTTGAACGGTGGTGCAACGATCTCTTGAGGAAACTTCAATAGGATAAAGACAATGAATTAGGATCTAAGCTAGGTAGAACCATGAAATAATAACTTGGGAAATTTCCCATAAACATTAATAATGAACTCGCTCCTTAATGTGTACTCCTAAAGTTCTGTTCCATTCTTCCGATATCGGACCAAGGCATAAAAGGACCTTTCGGGAAGCTTAGAACATACACCTTAACTTTGAAGTTGACCATAAAGACTAGAAACATTGCTAGGGATGTTAAATACTACTGTCTTTACAAGTCGCCCAAAAGATATAACCATTTAAACCTCAATTATCCGGAAAATCATATCTCGAACTCCACTTATCGAAACCTCACATAAGAGGACTTTTTGGAAAGCTTGGTTCACATACTACAACTTCTATTTACACCACCCACTAATTTGATCATGGGAACAAGTCGGATTTTTGGCCATAAAGATGGGTAGTCACATAACATTTTCTAGGGCAACTTGGATTACCAACCAACAATGGGAGACGCATAAATCTCACTCCCGATGTTCAATGAAGGCCTAAAACCCCAATTCGGAAAGCTTACAGAACAAACTTCAAGTCTTATGATGACCACAAATTGAGTAAAACATCTTAAGGAGGCGAACCATAGCCATTAAGTCAAAACACGTAAGTAAAATTCTGGGCAGAACCCAGATTGCAGCCCTTTAGAAAAAACATCATATCTCTCTCTCCCGATATCGTATGGACGCATACTATACCTTTCCAGAAAGATCAGAATGCTTTCTAAACATTTCATGTTCAACTCTTAACCCATAGAGATCTCTAACCATTCCAAAAACAGCAATTTTTAAACTGACTATAGAAAACGTATTAATTTACACACCCTCACGGTTTTGGCCAAAACTCACAATATACATATCGGAATTACGAAATTCAAAAACCGGGAGCTAACTAACATCGTAGGCCACCTAATCATACCAAAAGTTTAGTCAAACTCATACATTATATTCCCTGGAGTTTCCAGATTGTAACCAGATTCATTTCCCCTGAAATTCCTTAACATGCATCACTCAAAAACATCATCTTACTTAATCTAAGTCCAATCTACACACATGCATTTAACTTTAATCAACTTTTCATCTTTCCACAGTGAGTTTAATTATCAAAAACCACATGCATGCTCATACTTTCACATATCTTTCACTAATTCAACAAATAGAACAAAGAATCCATCTCAACTTACCCAAAATTCCCTTGATTCTCTTAGCTCTTAGAAAACTCCTCTTGAAGACCTTAAAAATCCTTGAATTTATCTTTAGGAAAACCTAAGAAAAACATGAAGAACAACTTAAAACATAAAGTTGGTTCATCTTTTAAAAGAAGGAGAAGGATTGGAGAGGAATACCCTTGAATTGAGAGGAGAAAACGTGAGATTATAGTGATGATGGTGCACCGACGGCCGGAAAGTGGCCGGAAAACTCGCCGGCGTGGGTTGGCTGGGCGGCGGAACTGCACCAGGCAGAAGGGGGGTGGCTGGCGTGGAGTTGGAGGCCAAGGGACAAGAGGGAGTATGTGAGGAAGGTAGGAATGTGATGTTTTAAAAAGATCAAGAAATCCCTAACACTAACCAATGGTATTTATAACCCATAGCCCATGAAGGCCACTCTTGCACCCAAGTTGGCCAGCCAACATGGCCCAATTAAACTAATTTTTCTCCCCTCTTATACTTATATCTCCCTAATTTCCCAACTTACCGAAATTTCTGAAACCGTAAAAATATTATTGGAACCCAAATAAATATACTCATGCACCTCCATGAAATTTCTCATATTTATAATCCTAAAATAATTCGGATAAAGGAGGACCCGAAATATCGGTCTCCGTAAAAGAATTCAGATACGATCGAAAATCATCATAAAAATTTATCGGTAGAGATTTCTTGTAAAAAGAAAATTGAATTGAACCATGGATGATCGTTGCACTGTTCAAGCTCTGCAAAACACACACTAGTTTAAAAAGAAAAGAAAATTTTAGACACAAATTAGATAATTAATACGATTAAGAGATTTAAATAAGAATGGTTTAGGGTGGTTTGTTACAGCAATTGTAGATGATACTTATACCTCCATCATTACAGCAATAAATTGAGACTACTCTCAAATCTAAGTTTCTATACATTTTCAAGAAAAACTACCAGGTTGTGTATTCCTAATGAAATTAAATTCAAGACACCATTTCACTATATAAAAACAGGGTTGTGTGTTCTTTAACAAGTATTCTGCTTTAGCTCTATATAATGCACCACAAATTTCAGTTAACGATTGTTTTTTAGAACCTAAAACATGAATAATATTTCCATGCTCAAGATTCAAACATTGAAAAACCGGTCTCAAATGACTACCAATTTAGTTAGAATACATTTTCCATACATCCGAGGTGAATCTTGTCTTAAAGAAAGTGATCTCAATCATGCCTCAAAGCCATTGTGAATCCTATAATTTCTAACAAAAAGTTGCTCTTGCTCACAATCGGGAATGAGAGCAGGACCCTTGAAAATTACCGAAATCCGGTTCCGGCTCATCCCTAGAAACAAAACTCATAAACTCTTGATCAGATTCAAGTGCACCCATAACGTGAGGCCTAAGGCAAATTTCAAGATCCACACTCTCTCTTCCTTCTCGCCCCGGACAGGCAGTCACCTTCCCATGATCTTTATTTCCATAACCCATCAAAACCGCCACAGCCCGACCTAACCCGAATTCAGGCCTGTACATATCGAATCTATGTGAGCCTCCTATCACCACCGAGTGTGCTACCCCATAAAACTCGACAGTATCTATACCCGATTGTAGGACGATATGCTTCTCAGCAAAGGTCACCCAAGTCTTGCGTACATCTTCATGTGTGTGGTTTTTAACCTCTTGGCTCAAAACCCTTGCCCCCCACCCAAGACTTTGGTTTAGCAATTTCTCCACGGTGCACACAACGGTAGCTCTTGATAGTATATTGCCAAAGTAGTCATCTGATAGAGGTGGGTAAAGTAGGGCTCGAGCATTTATCGGGATGGAGCAAGAGGTTTTCTCATGACCAGCCGGGCTATAAACCCGGGTCATGGATCTCCACAATAAACCCGACAATGCCATGAAGGAAGATACCTCTTGGGTCCCGGTCCCAGTCCCAGTCCCACCACATTCCTCGTTAGCCTTGGCTTTAAGCTTTGCCATGGACTCCGGTGAGAAGTGGAAGATTCTTTCCCTTAACTGACCCGGATCATACCGGGTTACGAACTCCTCTGGCTCAAGATACGGCAACTTGAAAATTGGACCATAACCTTCCGGAGCATGCATCTTGAAAAACGGTACCCGTGAGATCTGGCCTGAGTTTTCGCCCTTGAGATCGGACATGAGTATCTCCGACAAGGTGCTAACGAAGTGCATGAAAGGAGATGCCATCCCCTATAGTATGGTTCATGGTGAACCCGATAAAAACTCCATCTAGAAGCTCCGTCACTTGAATCGACAACAGAGTCTTAGTGTGACCATCATGATTGATTATCCTCTCACCAAGATCGAAGAATGATCGGACAGCAGGGTGGACATCGATGGAGGAGAGGATATCCGATATAGCAAGGTCCATGTAAGTAGCGTGGACGAGGCGTGCACCAGGACCCTTGGTGCAATCAAGGTAGACCAAGCAAGCATGTTCATCTTCAAACTTTTTGGTTTCAAAGCGGCCTGCTAGAGGGTAGAAGTGGACAAGAGCAAGGGGAGAGAAGGCTTCAGCCTCTCAACCAGGGATTCGAGTTGAGGTCGGTTTAAAGGGTCTTGAAATGGAAAAAGAAGGCCCGTTTGGCTGGGATCAAGGCTTAAGAAGGCTAGATCTAGGGGACCTAAGTAGAAGGGTTGTTTAGCTGCCTCAACTTCATGCTTCGGCCTAACAAAGCAATCTGAGATTACTTTGATTTTTGCTTCTTCTTTCACCGTCTTTTTTTTTTGGGAAATGATAAAAGTCTTGTGCAAGACACATATTTTGTGTCTTCTCATTATAGAAAACCTATATATTTGTGAATTAAATTAGAAAAAAGTTACATAATTGACTTCTATAACTATAATAATATATATAAATTGTATAAAATCACACTTTTATCTATATTTTTAAAAATTTACAAAAAAACGTCTAAAATATGTCCAACGGATGGGGTTCATTCGTTAGGGTGTCAATTTTAATTGTTGGCGTAGCCAACACATTCCAAGCTTCTTATAATTGATAATTAATAGTATTTGTCAAAAAAATTGGGGTTAAAAACGATAATAAGTATTGATTTTATAAGGGAGAAGACATTTAAGGAGTGTCTTGGAGCAAGACACTTATCATCACCCTTTTTTTTTTAGCTTCACTTGTAATGTATGCAGGGCTAATTGCGTGATTATTAAGCTCTTAACTAGTCCCATATGTATACATTATATTTTTTATTTTTAATTATATTGCGCAGTCCCCAAACAATATATAAATAACTACGTAGTACGTACGGAAGCTCCGTTTTCAATGTTGGAAATTTTGTTAGTTTGTTAGAATTTCCCTTTTTTAATTAATCTTGCTTTATTCTAATAACCTTTTTTATTTGTTTCCTATTGTTATTTACTATTATTTTCTTAAGTGGTCTTTGGGTATTTCAAAAGTTTCAACACTTTGTTCAGCATTTTGATTTATCATTCCAACGTTTATGTTGATGTCGGTGCAAGCTATATTTAAATTTTTTCTTTTTTTAACTAATCTTTGTTTATTCTAATAACCTTATGCTCATGTTCTTTGATACTGCTTACTGCGGTATGGCGTGGTGCGGTGCGGTATAATGAAATTGTTGTGAGTTATTGGTAAGTTGTGGTCAGTTTTGTCTTTTATAATTATAAATTTGAAAAAGTAGATTGTAGTGGGTTGTGGTAAATTGTGGTGGATTGGTATATTATGGTGGGTTTTGGCAAAGTGCGGTGTGTTGTGGCACCGCAGTCAGTCAGCCATATAAAAGAACAGGGATTTTTATTTCGATCCTGTTGCTATTTATTACTACCTCCGTTTTGTTTTATTTGTCGCCTAGGGAATTATGGCAAAAACTTTTACCGTTAATATCTTAATTTGTATAATGATTTATCATACAAAATTGATATCATTAGATTCGTAATAAAAAAATACTATTAGAAAAATATAACATTACATTTTTCTATAAAAATTTTATATTAGAAACTATTGATTGAAAATTGGCACAGAAAACCGCATATGAACGGAGGAAGTATTTTCTTAACTGGCCCTTGGATATTTCAAAGTTTCGAAACTTTATACAGCATTTTGGGTTTATCATTCCAACATTTGTGTTGATGTGGGTGCAAGCTATTTTCTTTTTAAGATTCTCCAATTACTCTATTTCATACAAAAGGTTCAAGTAGTTACGTGCTTTCGACAGTAATTGGCTGTTGTGATTCCGTTTGAAATAGTAGTCCTAGCTCCATTTTTGTTTATCTATCGTCTAAAAAATTATGTTAAAAATTTTGACGGTTAATATTTTAATTTATATAATAATTCATCATACAAAATTAATATCATTATATTCATAATAAAAAAATGTTATTTAAAAAGTATAGTATTATTTTTTTAACAAAAATTTTATATTAGAAATTATTGATTAAAAATTGACACTGAAAATCATAAATAATAGATAAAAAAGAACGAAGGGAGTACTTGCTTTAATTTTGACAGTAATAGGTTATTGTGATTCCTTATTTTTATATGAGGGGACACGTGTTGATGTGATGGTCTTCTCCACTCTCTCATTATCTTATCATTTTATTACAAGTTTTGATTTGCACGCATCGCGCGTGCATCCGTTGTTAAATTTATTTTGTATATATAAATGCAATGTAAATATAAAAGTTGTGTGAACAATATATAAGGAAAAAAGTATAATATAATTGGAGAAAATAATTAAAAAAAGTTCAATGTGACAACTGAAAATAAAATACATAAGTTCATGACAATAATAAAAAGCATAAAACATGAAAAGGAAAATTCATAAAAAGAAAAGACATGGATAATATTGAAAGTCCAACAAAAAGTGAAAAGATAAAGCCTTTCCTTAAAGGAATATAAATCGATATGACTTACAGCATAAAAAATGTGGTTAGTAATAAATTAATTTGTAGTAATATATATATATTGATCTGAAGAAAAAATGAGTAGCATAAAAACTAACATCATAAAGTAGGTTAAATCATTTACACATTATTTGATAAGCACATTCTTCAGCCCAATACATGGGGATGAGTGCAATATATGGTTCCTTCCTGCAAATCCGATATAAACTAAACTTAAAGCATGTGAGTTGTTGAATGATCTAACTCTATAGACCCGATCTCTTGGTTGCTTAGTAAAGATATCAGCACAATACTTTTATAATTACGAGAAGAGCAGAGCCATTAAAATCACAAACTTTTTTAGAATCTTTTACTGAGACCTTTGAGCAACGGCAAAAGTATCATGAATTTGGAGCTGGTGCAATGACAGTATTTGCTAAAATTATTCCTAAAGGTTGAAGGTTCAAAATACCTTATTGCTTTGTTGTTTCATTTTTTCACTTTCCTTGGTCTTATAAACTTCTCATTGTATATACTGTTGTTATTTATATTTAGTTATTTATTCTTTATCATATACTAATTACACACACCTATCTGAAATTTTAGGAATTAAAAACCATTGTCAGATACATTGTATATTTGTGAATTAATTGTGATTGTACTTATATCGTCCTAAAAAATCACACTATGGTAATTTTTGGTTATTCCACTTTGAATGAGAACAAATGTTGTTGCTTAATATAAAATAAGAGTCACCTGTTAATTTTATAAGTAAATTATTAAACTTTAAATTACAAATTCGTCCTACAAATTAGTGGTCGGATTTGGATGTAAAGTTATAGGTATGAGGATTGATTCCCCTGTCTTGCCTGTTCAAACAAACAGATTCTGGTTTTAATCAAGTTAGTTTTAGAAAAGAAGAGAGGAAGAAGAATTCAAAAGTTTCATTAATTAAACTTGTTAAGCATGCAAAATAAATAAAAGACAAGAATAAATTAAAATAAAACATATAAATGTAATTATCAAGTTTAAGGGCTACATGATGAATAATTATAATGATAAAAAATAAAATGAAATAAAAATAACTCTAACATTGAAACAACAAAAATGCAATTAGCCCGGTAAGAAAGGGAGGGAGAAAGCTGAAAGAATTCCTTACAATTAGCCCATATTATGTATTTCCTAGAAAACGTTATCCTTTAAATAGTTGTTTGAACATATATTTACTTTGGGGTAACTTTTTGAACCTCTATCACCCCAATTTAATGACGATCCAGCAAAAGCCGAACTTCACATATAAGATTATCTACAATGGTAATCAAGCTTTGGATTGGATCAGGGGGTCTACTACTTAAACGTAGTGCATTCCATTAGGAGTGATCCAATTTTAAAAATGACAATCAAATAGTAAAGATCATTTGACAATATTTTATACAAAAATTATATTTCGGTGCCAACCTTTAATAATTTTAATGTTAGTGGAGTATTTATTTATTTTAGAGAAAAATATGGTACATCTTGAGGGGTCATTATGAAAAGAGGCGGCGTAGGTTTTTGGATGAAAACTCATGCCTTTTTAAAAGTGGCATAGGTTTTCATCCAAAACCTACGCCACTTCTTTCCAAAATAAAACAAAATTTAAAAAGTGGCGTAGGATTGCTTTAAACTCACGCCACTTTTCAACTGAGGCAGACAAAAAAAATTTTTGCGTTGGGAGGAGGAGGGAGAATACTAATTGGGCATGAGTTAATTGTTAAATTGCGACAATTTTACCTGCATATTCAATTTTCTTTTTTTTTTAAGTCGATTTACATATATTGGTGTGGGGTCTTTTAATTTATGCCTTTTTTTTTACGCCAAACCATATAATGTCTGGTAGTCAGATGAGGACAATATATTGCAACAAAATTGTAAATCTTCCTATAATAATTGTAACAGTAAATGTGTTTGACTAAGTGGAGAGTAATTATAGGCGAATTGACTGATTACACTCGTTTGATCAAACACGTCTAGAAATTCAGCCTTTAATTTCAAAACCATTAAACAATTCTTTTTAGTAAGTGCCAAAAACTACCCATCAGGCAAGTTAATCCCTCGATGTTTGCCCTCTCACACATCAAATAAAATAAACAAAAAAAAAAAACTTTCCCATATCACCCTCAACCAATTACTATCTCTTACCAAATCAAATAAATAAAAAAGAACTTTCTATCTCTCTCTGCTTCCTTGAGTTTATTGTTATAACATACAAGGTTCTATACTTGAGATTGTTCTTGAAATATTACTCCATATCAATAGTCATTTTGTTGACTATAATGACCTCCAATGTCACACTATTATTGACAAACTTTTATATAATATTTTATAAAAAATTGTTATATTATACTTTTAACATAATATTTTTCGTTACGAATTTAACGATAATAATCTTACTATAATAATAGAAGAATGTCTTTGACCAATAGGAGAGTGATTTCAACGAGAAGCCAAATAACAGCCGTTAAACTCAAATCTCAATTAATCTCTACCATATTAAAAAAGTAGCTAATTAATTTTTCTAAAAAAATGAATGTTGAACCATCCATAACCGCCATAGTTATGCATTTCCACTTTTTCAACTTCAAATTGGGTTAGTCATATGTGTTTGGTTCGCATCATTGCATGGGGGGGGGGGGATATTTTTTTCCTCTATAATTTGGTTTGTATTAATTAATTAAAATTCACTTTATAAATAAATAAATAAGATTTGCAACATTTATCAATTATATGTAAGGGTGTTGATAACTATATTTGAGAAAGTAAAATTATATTATATGCTTCAAATTATGTCAGCATTATAAATATAAAATTCATTTTCTTTTATAATGATATTCTTTGAAACAATGATAATTATACATTATGAGAGTAAAACACGTTATAAGTATCAAATTATGTTACAGTTTTACTTAAGCAAAGTTTTTATTGAAAATAGATATTATATTATGTAATGTTATCAATACCCCAGAATAAATTAGGTTGCATGACGGAGTAAATTTCCCCAATAGATATTGCAATTACAACTATAATTTATATATGTAGATGTTTATTCAATTCACATGTTAGTTATGCAATTTATTTTAATGAGAAATTAAAATCTAAACAAATTATATGTTCTATAGTAATCTTTCTGCATGAAAAAAAAATAAAATTTGACCCCTCTTTTTATAATATATATTAACATGAGTATTATGTAATAATTCTTTTTCGCACCAAATAAACCAATTTAATCTCTCATTTTGAGTATTTTATTTTCACATAAAAATAATATACTTACTCCTTCCAACCACCATGAGGCACATGCAATGTTAAAATTTTGACTATTAACCTCACTATATGTACAATAATCTAATGTATGAAACTTTTACAAACACTATTACATTTGCATGAGAGTATAATTTAATAAAAATATAATCTTACTTTAGGATTCAGGAAAATCCTGAAGGAAACCATCCAAGTGTATGTCCCAGTGACGACTCAAAATAGATTGCTTATTCTTTAAGTGATTTGATGTCGTTTTTCTATTGTGTATCTTTATTTTCGTTAATTGTTTGAATAACCCATAATTAACATTTCCACCTAGGACTAGAAAAAAAGTGAAACCAATAAGAAATTTTTTAAAAAAAACTCAAAGCCAAAATAAGTAATTTTAGGACTCACTCGAGCCATTGATTGGCATGGTTGCCACGTGGCATGCCACCAGTTCAGTGTCTTTGGCCAGTCCAAATACTACCTTGGACAGGTAGTACCCATGCCACTGGGATATTGCGTGACATAGTTGAGCCGGGTACACTTATTTAGTCTATTTCTAATGAGTTTCATTTCTAAACTGTAGGTCTCAAATGTTTTGAGATTAACAAATCAAACCAACGAAAAATAAGGAAGAGGAAAGGGAGTTGTCATAATTTTTAAAGATAATTAACAAATTAACCTGAAGAAGAAAATCCCAAAATCGCGAACCATATGATTTAGTTTCGGGGGTAAGGTTACGATAATAAAAATAAAATATTTTGGATTCGCCAACGGACTGTACTAGATCAATTTAAACTAAAAGAAAGAGTATAAAGAGAAACTTATTATATCTTTTCCGATTTTTATTAACTAGAACATGCAAATGAATGGAATAGAAATGAAAAAAATAAAAGAATCAAATTATAGGGACAACATTTTATATGAACATGAGCATCTTTATACATTGGAACACGAATAAACAAAATGAGCATTCTAACCTCAATTTTTAATCACTTAAAGTGGCGTAGATGCGAGGGTTAAAGGTAGAAGAGGGAGAGAATTGAGTCGACTTAGTGTCAATACTCATAGGTCAACTCGAAATGCTAAAAAGGTCGTGAAATGAGTTAATATTGATAGTGGAAAGTGAGAGTGAAGGTCAGGTCAAATGAGGGGGCTTCTATCATGTTGCATGATTTAGTGTCATTTGAATGCCAATTTGGGGTTATAAATGATCGAAGAATCGTCATCCACTCATTTTTATCTCATTTACAATCTCTTTTTATCTTAATTATATTTTTTTATTTATGCATATCTTAAATATTATTGAACTTATATTTTTATTGTAGTTTTGTTTCATTTGATCAAACAATTGCTTCATTTTAGTTAAGTCTTTTAAATTTATCTTGATGTATGCTTATATTCATACCAAACCATGCTCAGACATTTTTAAATTGAAGGTGCATGACATTTGTATATAAACGCTTGGGTATTTCTTTTTTAATTCGAGGCAACCCCCGGGTATTTGTTAATTAAAAGTAATAGTAGAATAATTGAATATTGTAACTCGAAAAATTATTGCAAAATAATAAAATATATAATATATCATAGGTGGATAATAAATATTGCAACTAGAGAAAAAGATATTACAACAAAATGATCAATTAAAAATAATAGTACAATAATTAAAAAAAATAACATCAAATAGGGAGAAAAAAATATTACAACTAAATTTTGCAAACTAATTAAAAAAAATAAGACATAAAGTACTCAATCTAAATTTTGCGAACTAATTGGAAACAAAAACAGACATGGAAAAAGAAAGACATAAATAATGCCCGTACCCCCACCTAAATAGGATAACATAAAAAGTAAAAGAAAAAAATTGGAACCAACAAATGACATCGAAAATAGAAAAAGAAAAAGAAAATAGGAAATCCAATTCAAGATGTAGTGGAAAACCAATTCATTCCTGATCTGTCTCTCCACTTTTTCTTGGACTAAGATTAAATCACTTGTGGGTCATCTTTATGGTAGATGAATCTTCCAAAGATCACTCGACACATCAATGAGCGATCCATCATCAATGAGCGATCCATGGTACTTCATTTTTAAAAATGACTTAAGCGTTCTCGGAAAAAATTGCAACATAACAGGGAACTTGCATTAAACAACCTAAAGTTGCTACAGAACTACAAAGATTAGGATGTACTGAGAAAATACAGAAGTGATTAACAATATAAAAACCAGGTATGAATCCCACTAAAAATGATGATCATGATCTACATACTAGTACTCAAGTATGAACCATTCATAGTTAGGCAATGGAATTCAAAAACATCATTGAAAATGCGGAAAGACAACTAAAGACAGACATAATGAAATGCTTATGCAACAGGGAAACCTAATTGTCTAAAAGGAAAAAAACAACTTAGGGAAGAATAATAATGATTTCATTCCCTTCTTATATTATGGAATGGCCCATGAGGTTAGAAAAGGGACTCGTGGAAGCTTTTTCTCCAACAAAACAATTTTTTGGAATGCCATGAACCACAATCTCCTTCAAGGTTACTTCTTTCAAGTTATGCACGACCACTTCCTTCTCATCCTTCAACATCACCATTTCCTCCATCCCCAACATACATAAAGGCCTAATCACAAATTCGTCCAATTCATCAAGGGTTTTCCACAGTGAGTGTAGTCCAAGACTCCTCGATCTCATACTCCTTCATCACCTAGATATCAATATCTTTAGGACAAAAAGTGCATAGACGCCCACCAAGCATAACAAGATGGTTAGAGGCAATCGTATCACCAACCAAACTAGGAGGTGATATTTGGCAAGATTTCCCTTTAGCAAGATCAAAAGCCATTATAGTAGACTCATAACTAAAGTTAGGGTCAAACTCTGCAGCATAATTCAGGAAAGTGTTAGCTATCATGTGGAGGGATCCATTTACCAAAACACTAGGAGTATCGGGGCCATAACAACACCAGTAAAATGGACAGTGCACACTCTTCCAAGTGCTAGTTTTCAAAGAGTAAACATTTGCAAATGCCACGTCAATTTTATAAGAAAAAAGAGTGACTATTTTATAATCATCATTCACAGAGTCATACTCGAATCCACACAGAGTATATCCTTTTACCAGGTTCGAGAGCATTGGGTGAACGAGACAGTTGCCTGACTTCTCTAGTAGTTGGGTTCAACACAAACAAATCGCCATTACCATCCCTAACTAAAAGCAGCCCATCACAGAAACCGCATACCTGAATCCAAGAGTGGAGATAACCGGGAAGACTGAGCTTCTTTACAAAGCGGGTATTTTCGTCGAACATTTGGTGGGCAGTTTTCAAGGGTACGTAGTAGAGCGAGGCATGGTTGTAGGTAAGAATAAGGGACTGTTGCTGAACATTTCTACTCCGGGTGAAGTAATCCGTGAGGAATTCAGGTCGAGAAAGTAGAGCCGACCAAGAGTTGCATACGCAACGACAACGGCCAACGGACTCCGGGGGAAGTCGCGAGATTATATCGATGGTGATTTCGTGTGGGAGGTAAGAGTTAGGTCTCATCCTCACTCTAAATAATTAAAAAAACTCGCTGGTAGTACTATCGATCTCCGATAGTCGTACCTTGAGATTGAGAAACAAATAGGAGTAACGGTTGATGTTGATGCTCCTGTTCCTTGTCCTTAACTTTACTCCACGTCTTCCGTGATTTGAATTGGAGGCCCCTACTTCTCCCTCTCTCTAATCTCCCACCTCCTAGTCCTCACAATCACCACGGTATAAATGGAGTTTCCAGCAACTCCATTCTTCCGTTCTTTTTTTATTGTTTTTTTGGTTTCCATTGTTCTTTTGATCGTTCAAAAGAAAAAAAAAGGAAAATTATATTTGGTAGGCTTCAATTTTTCCTTATTCGAAGTTATCAATCATTTTTTAAACTATTTCAAGTGATAGACTTATTTTAAAAATTATTCCAAATTGTAATCTTATTTTGAAAATTTTAAAAATTATTCCAAGTTTTCAAGTATTTTAAAAAGGGAAATTGGATTCTAATAATATATAATAGACTAAATAATATGAACTTTATATTTGGTACTGAATAATTTCAACTTTTCGCGTTGTGGTTTTCAACAGTATGCAACTGAGTTAAAAAATCGGCAACTCGATGGCGAACTGATATGGCAGTCGAAAAAATGTATTTTGACTTTATTATGTGCCTAATCAGCATTTGAATTGTCCATCTCACCTTTTCTCCTTTTCATTCTCTCTCCTCTTTCCCCCTTTCTCTCTCCTCCCCCTCCTCTTCTTCGATCCACAGGCAATGCCATGGCCATGGCTATGGCTTCTCCTCCTCTTATCTCCTTTTCAATAGTATTGCTTCAGATATTCTCAAGGTTTGACATTTGAATTTGCCCAAAATACTTTATGTACTATCAGTAATCAGGGAGCTTGCCTACTAGAGCTCGCCCCACTCAATGAATTGGATAAATATATATCTCGTAATTCGCACAATTAAATGAGGTATTCATAGAACCATGGTCAATTGGCCAACTGAGCTGGGCAACTAAGCCATGGATGACCAAAATCAACTACTCAACTAATTTGACGTTCTATTGCAATTTTTGAAGGAGAAAAGGAGCCAGCTTTATGAGCTCCTCACTATTCCCAGACTTGCTAAACAACACAAGAACATCGTTTTTTGTCAAAATGCCAATGTCCCTATGAAGGGCATCAATTGGAGAGAGAAACCAATGTTTGAGAGATTTTTCTGGGCTATAAACCCTGATATACCAACCCCGGTAAAGAAGATTGTGCCTTTAAAATTCACAAGAGTTTGTGTACGTGAATTTAAGGGTTTGGGTGAGATCTAGATTTTGGAAGAAGAAATTGATGTAACGCTATTGGGATTGAAGAGGTTTAAGAGGCTCGTTTCATCTAATTTCTGCTCCTCTTTTTAAGGGAAAACGAGATCTGAGATTAAAGAGAGAGAACCCATTATTGTGTGTTTTGGGGATTTGATTCTCTCTCCTACAAAATTTTGGGAGATTTCTTGAGGAGAGAGGAAATGAGGATAAGGGGGGCAAAGAGAGAGAAAGAGATAGACACCCTTATGTACATGTAGGTAAGGGTGGGAGAATGAATATGAATATGAATATGAATATAAATATGAATATGAATGAATGGAAATGGTGGGTGCCCTACTCATCAGCTTCTGGGTTTCTGGCCAACGTATTTGGGCTTTTGGAAAACACCACCGTGATCTTCAATTCTTCATTTTTTTTTTTACTTCAATTCAAATCGAGGATAAGAGAAAGAAAGAACAAAGAGGGAAGGAGGATGAATTAGAGAGAGAAAATGAGAGAGGAGAGGAAGAAGCATGGTCATGGTCATGGCCATGGCTATGGTTGAAGTGAAGAATGGAAGAAGATGAGAGGGAGGAGAGAGAAAGAGGTTGAAAGAGAGAAAATAGAGATGGGGAGGCTGAGGTGGCAAGTCAACGCTGACTGGACAAGTCAACACACACTCCTCCGCCGCCACGTCATCCCGCCACCGAGTTAAATTCAACTTAACTCGGTGGTGTACTATTTAGACTACTATGGTGCAAAAGTTCATATTAATTAGAACCAAATCTAAAGCTCATATTATTTAGTCTACTATGGCCAAAAGTTCATATTATTAAAATCCAATTTCCCTTTTAAAAACTATTCATAATTGTCAAATACTTTAGAATTATTCAAATTGAGTCGAATATGAGATTGATAGGGAAAGCTAAATGAAATTGAAAGAGGAAGAAATTTTTAAGAGCAAGATTTTAACAACGGTACAAGAAGAAACTCACCAGATGGAATAAATTTTTTTAACAACGGTACAAGATAAAGTCTCTAACCTACTGAAGCTGAGTGACATCTACATGGTTTGTAACGCCCAGTTGGAGCATGAGCAAGTCTTACCTGTTATCTCTCAAAAAAAAAAAAAAAAAAAGTCTTACCTGTTAAAACCAACCCCTTCCCCCCACCCGCTTTAGTCTTGCATATAATTTTTTTTAAGATGATTAATAGCCATTTTAAATTGTCAATATTTCACATTTTTATAACTTTTAATAATATTTTTCTAATAATTATATATATTTATCAATATAAGTAGAGTAAATTACATTTACCCTACCTTAGATTTGCGATAATAATTTTTACACACCCCACATTTGTGAAATAATTTTTACCTTACCTCACAATAGCTCCAAGTGTTTTATATCCTACTTGAAGTTTGACGTAATAATTATTACACACCCCACTTTTGTTAAATAATTTTTACCTTACATCACATAAATTGTAAGTGATTTTTACACACCCCACATTTGTGAAATAATTTTTACCTTACCTCACAATAGCTCCAAGTGTTTTATATCCTACTTGAAGTTTGACGTAATAATTATTACACACCCCACTTTTGTTAAATAATTTTTACCTTACATCACATAAATTGTAAGTGATTTTTACCCTACTTGAGGTTTGTTGTAATTGTTATTGCAACACTACAACATAATAAGGATGTCACGACTTAACAGAGCGATCCATATCGTATTGGACGCAGAAATTTTTTCGCGCAACCGATAACTTATATAATGAAGCGTTTAGCTCAGAGTAGGGGTATTCTTTATTTATCACTTTTTATTTTCGTTTTTTAATTGTTAATAAATTAAATCATGATGTATGAATAAATAACTAGCTATGTATGGATAGATTCACATTTTGGTGGAAATCGACAACTGCGAAAGGGTTTAGGATTGATCTACATGATCGGCAGTGCAGAGGGTAGTAAGAGAGGAATGAGAGGTTAGGAAAAGTTTAATGGAACATAGATGATGGAGACTGAGATTTCATTGTAGATTCCTTCCTGTTTGGTTCCTAGGATGACATTTGATGACATTCAAATGTTGTTTTGGATTCTAGATCTTCAGTAGTAAAGGTGGAAATCGAAGATCTAGATTTTCAATAACACTTACTGTCATAACAAGTTAAGTAAAAATCACTTACAACTATTGTGAGGTAGGGTAAAAATTATTTCACAAAGGTAGTTTGTATAATAATTATTACGACAAACCTCAGGTAGAATAAAAAACACTCAAAGCTTATGTGAGGTAAGGTAAAAATTATTTCATAAATGTGGGGTGTGTAAAAATTATTACAACAAATCTCAGGTAGGGTAAATGTAATTCAAAATGCACACTATATAATACTTATTAGCTAGATAAAAAATTATAAATAATAATCTAATTTTATCACAATAGAAAATGTGCATTTTATAATTATAAAAAATATAAATTAATAAATACTTTTATATAATTTATAAGTTTTAATCCTTAGAGTAATGGAACATGCTTTTATAATGATTTAAATATAGTTACACTTAAGTTTATGAATGATTTAGATGAAATGGTAAGATATTTATCATTTAGCATACATAAATGGATCACCCCATTGCCATCTTGATTCCATATGTGCACTTCCCTCTGTAGTTGTCGGTAGTTGTACTCTTTTCCAGCTTTTCTACTCCGTAGTGGGGAAAACACCTTCTGCCCTGCTGACACTCAAAAGCTTGAATATCCCATACCTTGTTTTGGGGCTGACAGTACTACCACGGAATAACTTAAAGTAATATGAAGACTTCATGTTACATGAACAACAACATTTTATCATCCCAAATGACAATAGTGAGAGAAAACTCCCTATATATAAAACATGAGCATGCAACCAAAAATAACTATGTCAAGATATAATGCAGCAGGTAGCCTTCTTCAATGAAATATGAATCATCTGCAAGAGTATTCAAAAATGCTTTAGGAAGAGTGTTGGATGAGTTTCGCAAACACAACTAAAACAAGAATTCAAGAAACATTGCTAAATGAAACCTAATGGCTTAAAAGGCAGACAAAACAAGTCAGGGAAGAATTACAGTTTTTAAAGCAAGCACTTACAAGTCATGGAAACTTTTACTCCCCTGCTTGTTTCTCCGTCAGTTTCATTACTGATGAGGGTGAAATAAGGCTCTCTACAAAGCATGATTTAGCTAGACGGTCGTCTGGAACGCCATCAACCACAAGATCCTTCAAAGTGCCTTCTTTCACATTGCAGATGACCAATTCCTCATAATCGTTTGCCAAAACCAGTTCTTCTTGCCCCAGCATACACAAAGCCTTAAATTGAAACGATCCCAGGTCAGCTATAGTGAATTTAGTCCAAGATTCCTCTAGGCCATACTCTTTCATCACCCAAATACTGGTTTGCCTTGCATTGAATGTGCATAGATACCCACCAAGAACAGCAAGCTGATTGAAAAGAGACATATCGCCCACCAAGCTAGGCGACGGCACTTGGCAGAATGTCTCCTCCGCCAGATCAAAAGCTATAATAGTAGGATCAGACTCCGGATCAATACAAGCTACCCAGTGGACACATCCCTCCATAAAAACCCCTGGAGCCATTGGAGTACAGCAATGCCAGTATAATGGACTATTCACATTCTTCCAAATGCCAGTTTCCAATGAGTAGATGTTCACAAAAGTCTCAGTACAATCAACTTCAGCCTTGATATCGAACGAAAGTGAAACAACCTTGTAATTACCACCGACCAAATCATGCCCAAGTACATACATTGTATGATTGTGGCTGGGGTCGAGCCCAAATGGTGATCGGGGCACTTCTCCGACTTCTCTAGTAGTTGGGTTCATGACAAGCGTGTTGCCCATTTTACCCTCAACTAACAGCAACCCATCACAAGAGCCCCATACCTGAGTCCAGGAGTCAGGGTAGTCGGCAAAGATGAGCCTCTTCGCTGAAATGGTAATTTCGTCGAATACTTGGTGGGCGGTTTCCAACGGCGCATAGTATAGAGCGTGATTGTTGAAAGAGTTGAAGATCATGGCCTGTTTTAGGAGATTTTTGGTCCGGTTGAGGTGGTTTCTGATGAATTCCGGGTGGAAAAGCAGAAGCCGCCAGGACTTGCATACACAACGACACCGTCCGACGGTTCGTGCTGGGAGCCGGGATATTATATCTATCATAATTTCGTCAGGGAGGGTAGAGTAACTTCTCATCTCCACAGTCAAGTTTCAAAGGTCAACAATAAATGAGATCGCCGGTAGCACTAGCGGTTCCCGGTGGGGTAAATTAGCCAGAGATATGATTAAACGTGGAAGAGCCAAGCAAAATTTCTAAAAAAAATTATTGGGAGGGACTCCAATATTTGGGGAAACTATTTTTCGTTACCCCAACTTTTCAAAACTCATTTTGAAGTACCCTTACCTTTTAGGTTAGTAATTATTTGGTGCTTTTCCGACCATCAATTTTATTAAGTGACCGAAATGCCCTTATTCTTCTTCTTCAAGGGTATTTCTTAAATAATGGAAGAACAAGGATATTTTGGTCACTTAACCAATTTGATGACTGAAAAAATACCTAATAATTTCTAATCTAAAAAGTAGGGGCACCCCAAAATGAATTTTGAAAAGTTGGGGTATCTGAAAAACATTTCACTAAAAGTTAGAGTACCTCCAGGTAATTTTTTGAATTCATATAAAAAAAGATCCCATTTTGCTCAGCTGCCTTGCAAATTATCGCAAATTATAGCCTCCGTTGTTGTGTACCTGTTTAAGTACAGTTCCCTATCGCGGTGGCGCTTGGTCATTGGAGGTTGTTTGTTGCTTTAATAGTTTGACAAATTTTTAATACATTTGGTGTATTTAAATATGTCTGTAGTTTGATATATTGAAAGTTTTGCGGATTTAGTTGAAGAACTCTATAGCATTTCTTAATCTTAACGCGGTAGAGGCTTAGAACTTTTACATACCTTGATCATCGACATTTGAGAGTTGGAGGTTGCTTTTAGTTCGATGTTCTAAAGCCTTTGGGGTGCAAAATGTCGAGTGCCAAAAATGCATGCGAGGGGGATGTGGGGAAATGAAGGAGAGGACCCCTATGGCCCTATTTATAGGCTTTGGACGCCCAGGGTTTGAGGTGGACTTTGGGTCTCGGCCAAAATTACTTAACTATTCCTTTATTTATAAATAAATAAATTATTATTATTTTTCACATCACCTTCGACACTTAGCAGCTTCTGGTTGGACATTGAATTTTAGCCAGTGGGTCCGTCGTAGTCAACTTGACACGTGACAATTTGTGATCGGCCAACTTAAAGTTAAATTATTTTTCACATGGCATTTTCTAATTAGTTGAATTTTTTTGCGTTTTACAAATGTCCCTTTAAGAGACAATTGAAAACACGAATTTCGAGTGTTTGAAGCTATGAGTATCAAATACTTGGTGGATTTAAGCTTGTACTCTTTCGATGGGTACATTGTTAACCCCAAATTACAGCTGGGCCAAGGGGAAATAACAACCAAAGGAATTGTACTAGGCCATTCAAAGTTGTAGACATGATGACGATTGGATGAACATTGGGCTGCCTTCCATCTTTTTTTTTCTTTTTTTGTTTTTTGTCATGTTTATTTGGCCTGGGAGACCAAGCAGAAAAGACTCCAATTTCTCCCAAACTTCTATAGAATGTCATCCTGTCCCTCAAATAACTGAATCCATTCTTATCCAAAATTTAATTGGATACAACTCTTGGTAGTGGAATTGGAGATGAATTTGGAGATTTAGGGCCTATTCTTTGATAGGGTAAATTTAGTTTAGGTAATTCTTGGTAAAGTTAAAAACTTTACATAGTTGATACTATTGGATGATGTTGGTTAATAATGGAATATATCTATATAATATATAAAGTCAAAGGGGCTTATGGTATGCAAATTTCACTTTGCCCATTTTACCCCTTGCTATTGATAAATTATAGGGATAGAATAGTAATTACATATTTTTTATTTTCATTAAAATAATTATCAAAGAAATTGTTACCACTAAGGTTTGAACCTTTAATGTAAAGGATAACCCTCCAACTTTTATACCACTAGACCATCACAATTTTAGTTTGTACTTTTTACATATATTTTTTATTTCACTTTTTCACATTGGAACCGTCATTTACCTCATTTTATTTTTGTTGGGTTTCTATTTTCCTTAATTTGCATTATATTATTTTTTAATTTCTTTTAGGTTCCTATGTTGTTATCTTACATTATTTTATTTTTTGATGTTTTGTGCAAAGTATAATATTAACTTTAATCATCTTTGTTTCTTTTAGAAAATATTCAATTTCATTAAAAAAATCTTTAATACATTTTACCTAGAGTATCAACATATACCGATTTTTCTCTTCGATTCCGTGATTTATTATATTTTTCCATGTCATAAGTCAACACACTAATTGTTGTATAATTTCTTATTTGCTTATTTATCTTTCTTTATAAATTAATTATAAACAAGGAAATTAGTCAATCATCTTATTTCACATTTAACCTCCCTCACATTTCTCCTCCTCCATTTTTCATGTTTATTCTCATTATCATTCATTAACTAATTAATTTCCTATTATTTACTAAAAGAATCAAAATTATAAAATCTATCTAATATATTAACTCAAGGTTAAGTTAAATCATGCGTATACAAATTTTATATTATTTTATTAAAATAAGAAAAATCATAAAATCTACCTAATTAATATGTTGATTGATTTTAAATAAATTAAATTATGTATATATAATTTTTTTCTATCATTTATGAAAATGAGAAAGATCAAAATCTACCTAATATATTGATTGGTGTTAGACTAAATCATGCACGTACGTGTGTGTATCGTAGAGAGACTACGAGAAAGACAAATATGTCAGGATTTTATATACTTTAAATTAAAATTATTTAAAAAGTAAGTACATGATATAATTTATATATATTTTAAATTAAATTATTAAAATTATTTTATTTAGCATACAAATATAATTTTATTTAGTATACAAATATACTTTAAATTAAATCATACTGTTTGATCTTATTTGAATTCATTTGAAAGAATTATTTTGCAATTTATCTTGAACTTATTTAACTTATTTTTAGAAACAACTGAAAATAAGATAACTTTAACTGCATCAAGTTGCAAACATTCATCATGAGCCAAAGTCGAATTATTATTGAAGATTTTTATTTTTAAACAAAATCAATAGTACCAACCTTTTTTTATTTTTTTACATAAAACAGTCCATTTGCAAGAAATGATTGACATTTGTCCCTTTTTTTATTTTTATTTTATATAACAACAACAACAACACTCCTCAATATTGTCCTACTGATGCGGGGTTTGAGGGGTTCCTGATGTATGCAACGTTCGCCTCATTCACAGGATTGCCTCATCCCTTTTTATGTAATTTTGGAAAAAAAATTGCAAGAAAGATAATTTTAATTGTATGAGCTAGCCAATATTCATCTTTACCTGGGGTTGGACTAATATTAAGGATGTTGTATTTGAAACTCGTACACGCTTAGCGTCTATATCAAAACTATTTTTACAATGGAATCATTGTCGTTTAAAAATTTATTTAGCGTCTCATCATTACTCGTTAATAATACACACATTCAATTACACCTAATTTATATCGTTGAGAATATTTACACCTAATAAGATTAATTTAGGTAGTTTTCTCAAAAAGAACGTCACGCTTATATATCCTCAAAAAGAAAAATTTATCTAAACTTATTTAAAAATCCAAGTTTAGATTCTCATGCATTGCGTGCAACGATTTTGACCTAAATTAATGTACATTTGGCTTATATAGGAGTATATACATTAGTTTAATCAAAATTATTTCTTTTTGAGGATATATAAGCGTGATGTGTTAATGCATAATGTTCATACATAATATGACCTAAAAATTATTTTTTAAGTATATACATAATTTTGCGTGATGTTCCTATTCTCAAATGCGTGATGTTCCTATTCTCACGCATATAAGCCAAAAATTAGATGTCTTAATTTAGGTTTAATTGAGTAACACAGGTCATACACACATTAGGTGTATATACATTAGGTGTAAATGAGAAAATTGCTTAGCGTCTATATCAAAACTATTTTTACAATGGAATGCGTGTATCTGAAACTCATACACACACACGCATTACAATGAAACTCATAATATTTTTAGTTAGTACCTTTTTCATATATATTATCTACTTCCATCTTTTACAATGAAATCGTTGTCGTTTACTTCATATTATTTTATGAAAGTAAGAAAAATCATAAAATATGCCTAATGTGTTAATATGTTGATTGGTGTTAAATAAATTAAATCACACATTTATAAATTTTTCTATCATTTAAGAAAATGAGAAAAATCATAAAATCTACCTAATATGTTGATTGGTCTTAAATTAAATCATGCATGTATGTGTGTGTCATAGAGAGATGGAGAGAAAGACAAAGATGTCATAATTTTATTTAGTATACAAATATATTTTAAGTCAAAATTATTTAAAAAGTATGTACATGATACAATTTATAGATTTTTATTGGATTTAAACATTATCGTTACATATCAGAGTTAGAGTATGACCAATAATCTTTTTGTTCCTTTATTTAGTTTTGGGAAAATTTCTTATGTATTATGTTGAATTATAAGGTAAGATTCTTGATTAACTAAGAAATATTTGTTTTATCATATTTTTATTCTAAATTGCATAATTGCATTATTTTAACAATCAATAAATCCAATGACACAAATAAATAATAGAAACGTAATGATTCATTAAGGTATTCGATGTATTTTCCCCATAGAAATTAAAATCATATAAAATAAAATAAAAACAATCATGAGGAAGATAATATCTATAGTGCATAATTGTTCATACTGAGAGTAAACAAACAATAATGAATAATATTGTTTCCGCCTCACTGTATTTTTATTTTGAACATGTTGGTTCCTACTTATTTTGACTGAGCTTATTACAAGTTGAACTTATCTAACCTTATTTTGAACTTATTATACTACCTGAACTTAGTTGTTTGATCTTATTTGAATTCATTTGAAAGAGTTGTTTTGCAAATTTATCTTGAACATATTTAACTTATTTAGAGAAACAACTGCAAAAAAGATAACTTTAACTGCACTGACTTGCCAACATCCATCATGAGTCAAAGACGAATTATTATTGTGGATTTTTATTTGTAAGCAAAATCAATAGTGTCAAGTGTCAATCTTTTTTTTTTTGCATAAAACATTCAATTTTCATAAAAGGATTAATTTTAATTTTGTCTTTTGTTTATTTATGTACAACGACGACAATAACGGTCCTCAATATAGTCCCATTGATGCAGGGTTTGACGGGATCCAGGTGTAGGCGGCCTTCGCCTCATTCGCAAGATTGCTTTAGTTTTTTAATGTAATTTTGAAAAAAAGTTGCAAGAAAGATAATGTTAATTGCACGAGTTAGTCAATATTCATTTAACCCGAGGTTGAACTAATATTAAGGATGTTGTTTATGAAACCCATACACGCAAAATAAATTTAATAACATATGCACGCAATGCGTGCAAATCAAAACTTGTGGATTATAAAATGAAAGGTGTTTTTAAATTTCATTTTTACATGTAATTTTTTCCATAAAAAAAGGTGAATATCTATATTATTAATAAATAATGGAAAAAAAATAAAATTTTGTAAATCTTTTTCTTACAAAATGAAAGTTTTAATATCAAGAATTATTATCTATAACATATATTAAAACAAAACCTTCTAATGGGAGCTTTTGCCATATGTCATCATCAAATGTTTTCAAATGAAATGAAAATTAAAAATCATAGTTAATATATTTTTTTGAATCAATTAAGAACCTTATTAGTTACTACACATATGAGCACAATATTTATTACACAATTAAAACAATATCCATTAGCTTTCACACATGTTGATTTTAGAAAGGAGCCAATATGTAAAAGTGTTGTTTTTTTTTAAAAATTATTTAATCAAGATTTTGGATTATTCAATTTTAATAAGTTTAACATATATAATATTCAATAGTTTAATAATTAACATTCCCGTCATCTGTACCGGATACTTAGCGCTAGTTATTATAAAAATAAAAATGGTGGTTGTCTCTTTCTCTCACTTCTCCAACAACCACAACCCACCAACCCCATTAGATCAACCACCACAGCGGCGGTGGTCACCGGTGGTTGCCGGATGTGGCGGCGGCGATGGTTCAATGGGTGATGGTAGATAGTGGTTGTGAGTGAAGACAGAGAAAGAGAGAACCACCACCCATCACTCTCTAATCCTACAACTACCACCCACCACCACCTATCACTCTCTTATCCTACAAGTACCACCCACCACCACCCATTGGCCCACCATCCCAACGGTGGTCTTCGGTTTCCGACAGCTATGGAGGCGGCGACGGGTCAGTGGGTGGTAGTGAGTGGTGGTTGTGGAACAAGAGAGAGATGAGTGGTCGTTTTCTTCTCTCTCCTATCCCACAACCACCACTCACCGCCACTCACTGACCCACCATTGTCGTGGCGGTGCGATCGCCGATTTTTGGCGTTTGGCGCGACAGCAGTGGGTCAGTGGGTGGTGGTGGCTAGTGGTTGTGGGACAAGAGAGCGATGGGTGGTGGTTCTCTCCTCTCTCCTCTTTCCTCTCCCACAACCACCACCCATCACCACCCACAAACCCACCACCACTGCATCGGTGGTCATCGGTTCCCAGTGGACGCGGCGACAATGGCACATCCGTGGGTGATGGTTCTCTCCTTCTCTCTCTTGAACCACCTACCACCACCTACTGACCCACCGCCTCCACCATACCCGCCGGCGACCATCGCCGTGGTGGTGGGTCTACGGTGGTAGTGGGTGGTTGTTGTTGGAGTAGAGAGAGAAAGAGAGAACATTATTTGATTTTTTTAATTTTTTTTTAAATTTTTAAGTTAATTTATTTCATTTTTTTAGAAAAAAGAGTGAAAAGATTTTATTTTTTTAAATATCCAATTTTTCTATTTTAAATTCAAATTATGTCAATTTTTGTTAATATTGGTAAAAATAGGCAAAATCTAAATAAATATGGTCTAAATAGGTAAGTTTGGAATAAATGGTAAAATTTGTTGTTAACAATAACAAAGAACAAACCCTAGGATTTAGGGTTTAGGGTTTAGGGTTAGGGTTTAGGGTTTTGGGATCAGGAGTTAAGGTTTAGGGGTTTAGGATTTAGGGTTTAGGGTTTAGACGATCTCAGTATCTCACCCTTATAAAGTGCCATGGAGCAATCAACTTCTCTCAATCATCTACTCCCTAATACTCTTCTTCAACTTTCTTCATTCTTGCTACGTTTAACTATTACCTCCATCTCCATCAACTCCTTAAATCTCAATTGGATCTCTTTCTTTTTTCCCCTGGCTTGATTTCGCTGATGGCGCTAAAACCCCCCTTCTTAGTACTGATATTAAAGCATCAACGAGTGTATTTTTGACTGTTTGGGCAACTTTCTCTTTTTTTCCCCGAAAATCCCCAGCAGATTCTAAAATTGAGTTACTTATTCGTGTTGTTGGAATTTTTTTCATTGATAGGACTCATGAACGACCGGAATTTTGACGGAAATTTTTGTTGAATAGTTAGTAAAAAGTTAATAAGGGAATAAATAAATTCGTTCTATCAATGTCCCACATGGATAGAATAATGTTGTCTCTAATTCCTAGAGAATATAAATATGTTTTCTTAATTAATGCCCCACATGGAAAAAGTAAGGTAACTTATGGCTTTTTGTAAGTTAAAGAGTTATATGGATTTACAAATAAATAAACTATGGACTGGGCTAACCTGTGCTTGGGTTAAAGGTCAATACTTCGCATTGAACCACACACACGCGCGTGCGCGGTGTGGGTTGTAGGGCGCTATTGGCACTTATTAGGCGCATCGTATCAAAGGAGAAACTATAATAACCAAGCCTTTTTCCCTTTGTTTATAATAATCATTTATTATTATAGTTGAGAGAGGGTGGTTGGTTGTTGACAGTTTATAACTGTCATTAACAATTTTCCACAGCTGTTTCTTATCCACATTGTGTCAATTGGATAAAGATTAGCAGACAACCATTTGAGGGGATTAATGATTATATATATTCGTCAATGATGGAAGCTTTGTTGTATCATGGAGACATGAATTTGCATAAGGGGCAAATCTTATCTTAAAGAAAGTGATATCATTTCCACCGCAAAGCATCAATCCATCTCAAAGTTTCTAACAATTTTAAGACAAGATTTCAATGGCTGATTCAGACATTGCATTCAGAATAATGAATCAGGATCTCGTAAGGTTGGACAAATTTGATGGCACAAACTTCATGCAACGGAACGACAAGATCTTATTCCTATTAACAACACTGAAGATTGCACATGTCATGGATGCAAACTTGAAGGATCTGTCGAGTCCATCAAAGGAGGAACTAGCGAAAATGGATTCTGCAGAGGCTCAAAGATTGAATGAAGCAAAGAAGAAACGTGAGGAGGAAGGATTTTTATGCAGAGGACAAATTCTGCAAACCCAGTCTGAATGTCGGTTTGTACGAGTTGTACGTTTCATGGAATCATTACATCACATCTGGAAAGCCCTCGAAGAAAAATACAACACAAAGATACAAGGTACTAACAAATTTCTTATGATGAAGTACTTTGATTTTCAGATGTCAGATGATATGCCTAGTCTGGACTAAGTGCATGAGTTGCAAGTTCTTGTCAATAGACTTCATGATCTTCAGGTTACAATATCCGAGTCACTTCAAGTGAGGGCGATTATCGTAAAATTGCCACCCACTTGGAATGACTACAGGAAGAAACTTTTGCACATGTTAGAAGATTTCACTGTTAAAAAAAAAATACTCAAACATCTCAAGATTGAGGAGGAGAATCGAAAAAGAGATGTTGTGTATGTAACAAACAGTTTAAAGGTTAATGTCGTGACTGAAGAAAAGTCTAAGACAAAGAAAGACAAGTCCCATAAGGCAAAGAAAGACAAGTCTACTTTCAAAGGCAAGGGTACCAAGAAACAGAATAGTCATTGTTACTATTGTAAGGGCAAATGACATTACATTAAGGATTGCTAGAAAATGAAGGCTGATCTGGCAGTTAAGAATGGAGATTCTTCTAAGGCTAACATGATAGAGGAGAACATGAAGGACTTGATTGCCATGGTATCTAATCTTTATTTAAATATGATTACTGAAATACATTTGGCTAATGTAGGCAAGCCTTCTGGTTGATGGTATGATAAAAGTGCCTCTATTCATGTTTGTTATACGTTGATGAATGTCTTTCCATTCATGTTCCAGACGTGAGGAAGAATTTAGTTTCTGGCAATATTTTATCTAAGAAGCGATTTACAGTTGTAATTGGTTCAAGTCATATTGTTATTTCTAAGAACATTATGTTTGTTGGCAAGAGTTATGATTGTGAGGGTATGTTTAAATTAAGTCTTGATGAAATAAAAGAAGTTCCTAATTATGCTAATATTGTTGATTCCTATTCTGTTTGGCATGCTAGGTTAAGTCATTTAAATTTCAATTCATTGAAGTTCATAAAACAAGACCCCAAAGAATTCCATGTTCATGAGAATTTAGCTTTATTGGTGCTATTAGAGGATTGAGAGTCGAATGAGGTTGCTTAACTCTTAAATAAGAATGTTTTTAAAAAAAATCTTTAAAGATTCTTAAGAATCATAAGTTTGTAAAGTTGATTTAGAATATATTTGATATGTTTTCAAATTTAAATGATATATTTTAAAATTATAAAAGTTTGATGATAAAAACTTATGAAAATTCAAATCTATATGACATAGAAAAGATTTAATTTATTTAAGAATATAATGAGATAGGAGAATCATAAAAATTGATAGAAACATTTAATAATTTTGCGTGAATGTCATTTTCAATTTTTCCTGCATGTGAGTTGTTTTTAAAATTTCAAATCAGTCGCCATTGTCATTAAAAGACAATTAAAGCTTGTACAATTTATAATAGTTCATTCCAACATGAATTGACATAATGTAGGGACTTCTATTGTGAACTCATCCCCCTCCATCCAAAATTAGGGGGCTCTTGGCCGGAGACATTAATGATAAATTACTCCCACCGTGTTAGCAAAAATTACTGAGAGGTGCCATAATATATATATATATATATATATATATATATATATATATGTATATATATATATTTATATATATATATATATATTTATATATATATATTTTGGAAAATATATAAGAACTTTCCATTATTGAAAACTGATTTGTACAAAGCTACTCTAGGCATACCTAGAGGGGTTTAACAACCCAAGACAAAGGACCAAACACCACCCCAAAACAAAACCATAATTACATCAAAAAAATCAAGAAAGACGATATCTAATGTCATTCACAATGAAGTCCACAATACACTCCAAGCTACGTTCCTGATTATGGAACGCACGAAGATTTCTTTCAAGCCAAAGGTAGTAGATAGTAGTTGAAATACCCAAACCCATCTTATGGCAAATCTTCCTGGGCATATTCACACAAGCCTCAAGCCAGTTCTCCCAATCAAGAGTAGCATCGAAAACAGATCTCAAAACAATTTCCCCAATCTGTCTAGAGACTGAACACCCAAAGAACGGATGAGAAACAGATTCCTCCTCCATCTTGCATAGAAAACAACGGTTAGCCAAAGAGAAGCCAAATTTTTTCAAACGATCTTGAGTTGCTAGTCTTCCATGGATCGACAACCAAGCAATAAAAGAGAATTTGTGTACTTTGAGGCCATTCCAAATGAATTGGAACCAATCTACTCTCTCACCATGATCTTTTAAGTAACGGTAACCCTCCTGGATAGTATAAGATCTATTTTGAGCAATGAGATCATGAAATAGATCAATCAATTCATCTCTCACACGAACTAATTTCCTCCAGTACCAACTATTGTTTTGCTTGATTGAACAATCCCAAATAGATTGTCTCTTAAGGTAATGATGATGTATCCATTTGACCCAAAGAGATTCCTTGTCAGTTATCAATTTCCATAATAAGTTCCCCGAAGCTGCTGAATTCCATGCATGAAGATCTCGGATATTTAGACCACCTTCCGGCTTTGACAAACAACAAACAGACCAAGCAATAGGGGGAGCTTTCCTCTGATTATTGCCCCATAGAAATGATCTACTTATATATATATATATATATATATATATATATATATATATATATATATATATATATATATTAACATTATCTTTCTTGCAATTTTTTTTTGTCCAAACATTAAAAAAAATATATGAGGCAATCTTGTGAATGAGGGGAAGATTGCATGTCTACATCTGGATCCCCTCAAACAGTTGTTGTTATCGTTGTTGTACATAAATAAAAAAAAAGACAAATATTAATCCTTTGTTGAAAATAGAATGTTTATGTAAAAAAGTAGTTGATACTATTGATTTTGCTTAAAAATAAAAGGGAAAATTAGATTTAGATAACCTGAATTTTGACATGTGATAGACTAAATAATCTGAAATTTAAAAATATCACTGAATAATCTGAACTTTGACTATATTGGATTACAATAGTATGTTAACCTTAATTAGTTACCAAATTCTCATTTTTTTCAAAAGAATATGAACTTTAACCATATTGGAATTTAAATAAATAAGGAGAATAATTAAAAATAGAGAGAATATTTTTAAATAAATGAGGATTAGGTAATTAATAATTAATGCTAATATGATACTGTAATCAAATATGGTCAAAGTTCAGGTTTTTCAATGATATTTTTAAAGTTTACATTATTCTGTCTATCATGATCAAAACTCATATTATTTAAATCCAAATTCCCAAATAAAAATCCTAACTGCCTTGGCCCTGTTCTTTTTTGCGGTTAGCAAACTGCGGTGCCACAACCTACCGCAGTTTGCCATAACCCACCACAAAATACCATTCTACCACAATTCACCACAACCCACCACAAAATACTTTTTCACAATTACCAATACAATATTTATATATATATATATACAAAAAACCCACCACAACATACCAATAACCCGCCACAATTACACCACAACCCGCCACAATTTCACCACACCATACCGCGCCATACCGCAGAATACCGCATAAAAGAACATGGCCTAAATAATAGTGCTACTTTGGCTCATGGTGGATGTTGGCGAGTCAGTGTAGTTAAAGTTATTTACTTTTCAGTTGTTTCTCTAGATAAGTTAAATAAGTTCAAGATAAATTTGCAAAATAACTCTTTCAAATGAATTCAAATAAGATCTAACAGCTAAGTTCAAATTAGTTCAGTATAATAAGCTCAGAATAAGTTTAGATTAGTTCAACTTATAATAAGCTCAATAATTAAAGAAAGATAAATAGGCAAATAAGAGATTATACAACAATTAGTGTGTTGACTTATGACATAAAAATATAATAAGTTATGGAATTGGAGGGAAAAGTAGGTACATATTGATACTCTTGGTATAATATAATGTAGTAATAGTTTTTTTAAAAAGAAATTGAATCTTTTCTAAAGAAATAGAGATGATTAAATTTAATATTATACTTTATACAAAATATCAAAAAATATAATAATTTTAGATAACAATAATGAACCTAAAAGAAATTTAAAAAATATGTAATAATATAATGTAAATTAGGGAAAATAGAAACCCAAAAAATAAGATGAAGTAAATGATGGTTCCTATGTGAAAGAGGGAATAGAGAATATATATAAAAAAATATATTAACTAAACATATAGTGGTCTAGTGGTATAGAAATCAGAGGGTTTTTCTTTGCATAATTTTTTTAATATAGATGTTGATTTGATATATGTGTAATGTGTGTGCCAAATAAATTTATGTAAATTTATTCATTTATATCTTTTTCTTAAAAATATTATAGTATTTATGATAATAAGAAGGAGAAATATGTTGTTACATCTTTTGCGAAAGATAATTTAGTCATTTATATTAAACTAAGGAAAGACTAACTAAGAATTTAGTATAAAAGGAACTATTATCTTGGTAAATAAAGACAATTAGATGGAATTTGTAAGTCGTATTTTCTTTTTTTCCAATATATATTTTTGTATGTCACCCATGCAAAATGTTTCCCTCCTTTTGTATATTTATGTTATTTAAAATGATCAAATCCATTAGCATGAGTCTGACAACAAAGTTAAAAATATTATACGTGTTTATTAAAAAATATTTGATTTTTTATTTTTATTTTTGAATTATTTATTAATGTGTATACATATTTGCTGACTTCTTTTTGCATCTTTCAAACTTTTGACACCTAAGAGATGTAGAATTTGTTAGGGTTCACTTTTAAAACACTTTAGGGATTATTTGCCAATTTTATGAATGGTTACGTTGTAAAATCACCTTGTCTTTACTGTGTGCATTTCGTGAATAATTAAACTAAACATTAGAAGCGCACATCCATTTGTTTCCACTCCTTAGGATTAGTTCAATTGGCTCATAAATTGTTAATCTCAGCAGAAAGTAATTTATGCAACACTATTTTAAAACATGCAAAAGCACCGTAAAGTTGTATCAGTTCATTGTAAAACCATGATAAACATGAGTTATGCAATCTCGATGTGTTTTAGTTAAAAGGAGTTGCAACCTGATCGATTTTTTAAGGAGAAAAACCAAGATAAAACCGAAAAAAACAAAGAAAGACTCCACCTACGAACCAAGAACTGAGTTCGGGGGTAAGGTTACGAACTCGAAAAGTAAAGACATTTGAGTTCACCTCTCACTTAGGAAAGACTATATTAAAAGTTTGAAAATGTGCTTTGAATAAATTTTGGAAGGGAAGTAGATTTAAACTTTACATGATTAATTAATTCATTAAACATGCGGGAAGAATGAATACTTTACAACATAAATTCAAAGAGCACTTTACATTAGAAAATAAACGCACGAAAGAGTACCTATATGATGTTTTCATGGAGAACCTTGTCTAGCCTTGCTTGAATGCTTGATTCTTGTCTTGAAATCCGGTTGAACTTGAGTAGAGAAGGTTAAAACACCTCCTTGTTGATACAAAATAGAACCAAGCTTAGGATAGGAAAAGGTTAGAATGAGCTTTTTGTGAGGGTGTTTATAGTGTTTTGGTTAAGGTTTTTTGGTGTTTTTGGATGTGTTTTGGTTAGGGTTTTTTTTGGTGCTTTTGTATGGCTTAGGAAGTTATGTATTAGGCTTGGGAGAAGGATTAGGAAGAAACGAAAATGAGGATAATGGTGGTATGTGAGATTAGGGGGAGGATGTAAGAGAATTGAGAGATTAGGGGTGAGTTGGGAGGCTAGAATAGTGTATTTTGGTCTCTTGCTTCGAGCTTAGGGATTGTATTCATAGGTTAAGGGTGCTAGATGGGGGAATGTACATGCATGCATTCGATTACTTTGGTTTCCTCGAGCTGAAGTCCGATTGGACTTGAGACAATGCACCACATGTCACTCATGTTCGACAACTTGCATAGGAGAATAACTTGGGTGTGAAAGCCTTGAATGCCAATCAAACTTGGAGGAGAGGTGGATGAATCTGGCTTTGGTCAATGCATCATGTAGACGACAACATGGTGTGAGCTCATTAAAGTCTGGTCCAACTTGAGCTACATAGTGCATGTATTTCGGCTTAATTCACACTTGGACGGTGTGGTGTGAATGTGTTGAAGTCCGATCGGGCTTGGGATGATTGATGCACATTTTTTAGCTTAGAAAACTTGGTCAATGATGCTTCTGAGCAGGCTCGAACTTGGATCTCCCTGAAGCCTTTGCATGTCAACTTTACGTAGTTTGTTTTGGTCTAGTTTTGAATTTGACCTTCACATTGTGCCAATGAAGGCCGGCAGCCTACCGTATGCCTGCTTGATAGGGGCACTTTCGACCTTCAGATCTTTCTTCTGGTTTGGTTTTGAATTTCATCTTCACACTGTGCCAGTGAAGATGGCCTACCGTATGCTTGCTCAATAGAGGCGATTTCGACCTTCAGATTTTTCTTCCGGTCTAGTTTTGAATTTTGATCTTCACACTATGCTAGTGAAGGCAGCCTACCGTATGCCTGCTTGATAGGGGCGATTTCGACATTTAGATTTTTCTTCTGGTCTGGTTTTAAATTTGATCTCCACACCATGGCAATTTATGCAACCTACAGTATACCAGCTCTGTAGGGACGATTTCGACCTTCAGATCTTTCTTCCATTTTGATTTTGAGTATGACCATCACATTGTGCCTGTGAAGGTAGGCCACCGTATGCCTGCTCGGTGACGATGATTTTAACCTTTGGATTTTATCGTCGAGTCTAATTTGAATATGATTTTCACACCATGCCAGTGAAGGCGGCCTATCGCACGCCTGCTCAGTAGGGGTGATTTCCACCTTCAGATCCTTCTTCCTGTCTAGTTTTAAATTTGATCTTCACATTGTTCCATTAAAGGCAATATATCATATGCCTGCTCGGTAGGGGCGATTTTGATCTTTAGATCTTTCTTTCGGTCTGATTTTAAATATGATCTTCACGTTATGCCAGTGAAGGCAACCTACCGCATGCCTGCTCCGTAGGAGCAATTTCTACCTTTTGATCTTTCTTTCGATCAGGTTTTGAATTTGATCTTCACACTATGTTAGTGAAGGCGGCTTACCGTATTCATGCCCGGTTGGGGCGATTTCGACCTTCAAATCTTTATTCTGGTCTGGTTTTAAATTTCATCTTCATACTGTGATAGTGAAGGCGACCTACAGTATGCCTGTGCAGTAGGGGTGATTTTGACCTTCAAATCTTTCTTTTGGTATGGTTTTAAATATGATCTTCACACTGTACCAGTGAAGGTGCCTATCATATGCCTGCTCGGTAGGGCTTATTTCTACCTTCAGATCATTCTTCCGGTCTGGTTTTAAACTTGATCTTCACACTTTGCTAGTGAAGACGACCTACTATATGTCTGCTCAGTAGTGCAATTTCTACTCTTCAAATCTTTCTTCCGACCTGATTTTGAATATGATCTTTACATTGTCCCAGTGAAGACGGCCCGCCAAATGCTTGCTCGGTGGGGGCGATTTAAGTTTTATCTTCACCATTCGTGTCTAGCTGATTAAGAGGCATGTCGTTCTTGTCTAATAATGGTCGTTCGTCTCTAGCCGATGAATACGCCTATCATTCTTGTCTGACAATGGTCGTTCGTGTCTTGTCGTCACCATTCGTGTCTGGCTGATGAAGAAGTTTGTTGTTCTTGTCTTACAATGGTCGTTCATTCCTGCCATCACCATTCATGTCTGGCTGATAAAGAGGTCTGTCATTCTTGTTTGATAATGGTTGTTCGTGTCTAGACGTCACCATTCGTGTCTGACTAATAAGGAAATTCATTTGTGTCGGAAATTTTCCATTTATATCTACTTGTTCTCAAGAGGTTGTCATTTATGTCTGACATTCGCCATTCGTTTCTGGCTTATTCTGAAGAGGTTGTCATTCGTGTTAGACATTTACCATTCATGTATGGTTTATTCTGAAGAAGTTTGTCATTCTTGTCTGATAGTCATCGTTCGTGTATGGCTGGATTGATACAGTTGTCATTCGTATCAGAAAGTCGCCATTCGTGTCTGGCTGGAGCTCGATTTAATGACTGAAGTGATTTGTCGCTGGCTTGGGTGATTTGCAGCAACTTTGGCTTACTTGAATCACCGAGGCAACATTGGTTGACTTAAATGATCTATAGTTGCCATGGCTACCTTGGATGACTGTTTTGGTTGATTTGGATGATTTGCAGCAACTATGACTGACTTAGATGATTTGCAATATCTTTGGGTTGACTATAAATGTTTTTGATATTGTGACGAAACTAATTCAGTGCTTTAGAGTGTGATCAAAGACACCTATCAATCTAATACAACTCTTTAGGGTCATGTTTGAGTCCCTAATTGAGGTGATCTCCATAATTCTCACAGGTTTGAGTTGATTTGCTTGTTGCCGCTGCTTTACTAGAATAATCAACGGATATGTAATTTGTTAGAGTGTGATTAGAGATCATTCTAATCTTGCTCTTGGTGACTTGAGGTAGTGTTTGTCTCGGGATGACGATTTTCGGGCCTGGCTAGCCCCCCACTGTGCATTCTTGAGTGATGCCTTGGCTATGTTTCACTTGTCTCCCTTTTGCTTTGGCATTGGTTAGCCTTGTGTGTTATCATGCTAGTGTGGATGTAATTGGTCTACTAGACTGTGGACTCTTTAGACAACAGATGATGTAGTATCTGGACTTACATGGTGATGCATTTATGTGTGACTTTTGACTCCATGCACGACTTTGACACGACTCTTTTTGTTTTTTTTTTTGGCAACCCCTACATGACTCAGAGAAAATGCGACTCAAATGCATGATGTATGCAACTCTACATGCATACAACTCCCCAACCCTAAAATTATTATAATGAAATCCTAAGTATCGAAGTGACTTGCTAACAAATTTCATGGCAAGACAAGATAGGTAGGCTCGGGGTATTGAATTATCTTGGGATAAGAAGGGACACTAGAGATAATTGGCATGGATGACTTGCTACCCATGGTAGCCCACCTCTATTTTCTTGTTGTTGTAGGAGCAGAAGGCTTATTGGTTTGATTTGAGAGTGAGACTTAACAGACAACTATGTAGGCACAAATTTTCCATCATTCCCAAGGAGGAAAAATCGAAGTGGCCTACATTACTATTGGACAAGTCGAAAGAGTTTGCTTAAGCTTAAAAAGTTTACCTAAGGGACAGTTTTAACCATTCTTAGGATTCATTTAAATTTGGCGAATCACATCATCGAATTCGCCTGAGGAATTAACTATAAATAATTACAAAGAATAAAAATGAAACTAATTAAAATAATAATGTTAAGAACGGGCAAAACTGAAAAGAAAAATTCGGAAAACTCAGATCGTAACTGGCCGATTACGGTCTAAGTCTAGCGAATGTAACTGGTCGACTGCTTATACACAAACTAAATCCTACATAGCATAACCGGTCAGTTACGCTCAGGAGAAGTCAAATTCCTTCCGGTTGTAACATAATTAAGAATTAGTTCTATTTTTATAAATTCTAATTATTCATAATTAAATTAGTAAATGAATTTAAGGACATGATTAAGCAAATTAGCTAGATCAAAGAGTCACTAGTTAGTTTAAAGGAAAACTACCAAACTTAAATAAATAAATGAGAACCTAGATCAGGTTCGGGGGTAGGTTTGCAGATCCAAGGCAATCGATTCCTCGAGCCTGCCTGCTTTAACTAACACGACTCATACTAAACTGAATTTATTAAGAAGATGGGAGGAACAAGTAGAATTTATTTACTTCATTAATTTAGTTATTATGCATGTAGAATAAAAGAGAAAATAAAGAACCAGAATAAAAAGAATTACATTTTATACAAATATAAATCATCAGAATAAGGGCTACATAATTGAATCGAAATAAAAGCATAAAAATAATAATAACGATGCTAACCTCAAAGCAGTAATAATGCAGATAGCACACAAGGAAAAAGGGGGAGAAGTGAGAAGAATTTCCAAAGTGTCACTACACCTGAGAAATTCTAGGGTGAGGTATAGTGGAGGCTGCAGGGCCCTATTTATACTGGTGATCGATAAATAAAATAATGAGAAATAACGGTTTGTGGATTAAAGAGTTTGAATTCGAGTTGGATTTGGAAGTGGAATTTGTGCCGAACTATACGGAGCATACCGATTTGTTAGGGAACGCCAGTTACATCTATTCAGGTTCTATGGGCGTAACTAGCCGATTACGGATTTTTTTTGGAATTTTAGGACTTAACTAGCCGGTTAGAGCCTGGACTGGACTACTCAACGTAAAACGCCCATATCTTCCTGATCCGGACTCCTACTGACCTGATTCAAAAGGCATTCAAAAGCTTATGGAGTTTACTTTCAGGTCACAAAAGGAAAGGTCCAAAAGAAATCTTTAGAATAAATGGTATGAGCCTGTGTACATGGGAAGGATGGTTTTTGGCTTAGAAATGAAAGATTCTTTTGTAGGAGGCTCAGAAATGGAACAAATAGTGAAGACTCTTTGGATTATTTTTATGTGATGGAAGGGATGTGTGCTATCACATAATTAATTGACTCGATTTATAATCTAAACTAAAATTAAATAAAATCTTACAATATATTAAATGAAACCAGGACAAAATCTGGTGTCTACATTACCGGTAATCGGAGTGACAAATAATAGCATCAAAATCTCAAGAAATCCAATAATCACCTATACACACATGCTCCAAACATCAACCGACACCATAACAACACATTCAATAACACCAACATGACAAAAAGACTACCATAACTCCGAATGACAGTCCAAATCACAAAAAAATCAACCAATACAATGCCCAATCAATTGTCCCAAAAATAGTAGCAAAATAGGGTCAAATGTAACCAAAAGTCAACACAAACACAACCAATCTAGCTCTCATAAGCTCCGATAGCAATTTGTTGTATACAAAGTATGAAAAGATTCATCTTTAATAACCAAACCAACTCCCAAGGATGACTGCATTAACATTACAACAAGATTGATTTCAACCAACCAAAAATGATTCCCAAACATAACAATACAACAAAATAATCAATAACTTCACCAAAACGAGGACAAATCAATAGAAGAATATGAACACATGGAAAGAATACTCACCCAAGTGCACTAAGAAGGATCAAGGCATGCATAAAGGACTCATCCACTAACACAACTCAACCATTCAAAGCTTCTCACCAAAACCTCTCTAAACTCCAAAGATTCACATAGTAGTTTGTGTAGAGAAGGATTTCAAACACCACCAAATAAGATAAAGATAGAGAAAGAGGATTCTGAGATTAGGTCTTAAAAATATCCTGGATTGGGAGGCATTTGTTGTGTAACCCCCAAGAAAACTGCTAATCAAGGGCCCTTAAGCAACCCTATTACAATCCAATGGTCTTGATTATAAATTTAGTTACTACATTTGATTAGGAGAGCAGGAATTAAGGGAAAAGTACATGGGAAAATGGGGAAAACCCAAACAAAGAAGATAAAAGATTTTAGCGTGAAAGAACAATTGTGATCACAATAATGACACGACCGTTTTAGGCACTGACACGTTCGTGTCCTTTGTCTTAAGGAAAAGTGGAACAAATTTATCTTGGGGACACGAGCGTGTCATGGGTCAACATGGTCATGTCCCTTGCTGAAACGGGTGTCACGAGTAAGTTAAGCCCCGCCACAATCGTGTCTCCTAATCTTCGAAAGCCTTGATGCTCTTATGGTTGACAAGAGCTTGTCGATATTCGACATGGGTGTGTCACTACTACTTTTTTTCAAACTTTGTTTTTCTCTCTTTATATAACAATTCCATCTCTTCCCATGTTGAACCCTAACTCGCGTAATCACTCGCCTAGGGTACTTAGCTCCCTAGTGTCATGGGAATATGCCAAGAGCTTACGAGGGCTAGAGTGGAGCCGTGATCACTAGGCCCGAACCGAGTAAAATATTTATTTGAGGTATTAACATCTTGAGTGGACGGCTTTATCATGGAATTATGTACACCCGAAAAAATCAACGACGAACATTTTGTTTGTGGGTGCTACTTAGGAATTAAGAGTAGAATGAGGTGACTTAATCCTTAAATACGGAAACTTTAAGAAAAGCTAACATTTCTTAAGAATCAAAAGTTTGTAAATTCAATTTGGACATTTAACCTATTTGAAATAATTAGTCTCAACATTTTGCTCGAAAATCACCACGCAAGGTACCATATGGGATCAAAATGGGTCAATGGACTGACCCTAGAGGCCAAACGACCTTCACTGGGTTAGGCCAATAATACACTGATCATTGGACCCAAAAAGGGGCCTGAAACAAGGCCAAGGCCATTTGGCCTAGGCCACTATTTTTGCCCATTTTCTCTTCTTTGGACCTTGCTCCTTGATGGTCGAGGAAAGTATTGGATTAATCAAGCCAAATGGAGGAAAAAGTCACAAACCAAATTAGCAGAGTATAATTGAAAGAGTCGCTAGTTGATTTTAAGGAAATCAACGAACCTTGAAAAGAAAACTTCAACCTATGAACGTAAAATCCAATTTCAGGTGTAAGGTTATGAGTCCCAGAGTTAGAAAACTCTTGAATTCACTTGTTTTGAAAACAGACTCTACTAGAGTAAATTTGAAACGAAGGAGAGCAGGAGCAAGTTTAGAAGAATTTCACAAGAATATGTTCATATCGTGCATGTTTGAACTTTTTTTACAAAATGTACAAGTGTAACAATAAGATAGATTGTATGATTAAACCTAAAAGACCAACATGATAACTCTAACCTTTGTTAAAACAAGTAGCACGCAAGAAGAGACCTTAGAGAGAGAGAGAGAAGAGAGAAATTCTCGAGGTCAATACGTCAAGGGGTTTCTTGGTTGTCTCAAATGGTTGGAATGAGGGGGTATTTATAGGTAAGGTGAGGGTGGATCAAAGGTAGAAACCGAGAACATGATCCACCATTCACCCCCCAATCCCCTTATTAAGGTTGGTTGGCCTTGGTCCTTACAAGAGGTGATTATGTAAATGCACAGACCATGGGATTTGGTTGACTTAATTTGCTCGCGGATTGATGGCATGGCAGCTGTTAAGGCGGTTTGGCCTAGGGTGTGTTTTCCTCACACATATTGCTGACTTGCCAGTCTAAAAACCAATTCAAGGCCAAACGACCTTTAGTGTGTTTTCTCACACAGACTGAGTGTGTTTTCTCACATAGACTGTTGACTAAAAAGCACACCAAGGCCAAACGGCCTTGGATGCATTTATGGGTTGTTTTTTTGTGTTTAGACTTGACTTTTGCCTGCTAACTTTTCACATCGGGTTGACTATATTTGTATAATTTTATCTAAAATAATAAGTACAAAATACGGTGTCTACAACTCCTTATAGATGTCAGGTAAGCGAAGCTTGACCGGAGCTATTGGGGTAGTGGGGCATGCATCACATGCGATAGGAACCATCCTTCTTAGGAACAAGGAGAGTCGGAACAGAGCAAAGAATCATGCTCTCTCGAACATAGCAACTAGAAATCAACTCATCAACTTGCCTTTGAAGTTCCTTTGTCCCATCGTGGTTACAACGATATGAAGGTTTGTTGGAGAGAACAAAACCCCGAACCAAGTCAATTTTGTGCTCAATGTCTCTAATAGGGGGAAGACTAGGAAAAAGTTCTTCACAAAGAACATTAGGGTATCGGGAGATGATAGGCTTTATTTGTTGAGCCAAGGGTACCACATCCTCATATTTGTTGCACTCGAGCAAGAGAAAAGCCAAAACTTGCTTACCCTTATCTCTCTATAACCCTATTTCACTCATGAGATGACTTCTCTTCTCACTTTCCAACCTCGTTTGATTTTTGTGGATTTAGTTAGGATGGAGATAGTTGAGTACAATCTTTTGTTTCCCTATAAACAAAAAATAAGTATTCTTCAAACCATCATGCATAACATGTCTATCAAATTGCAAAGGACGACCAAGCAATAAATGTCGTGCATCCATAGGAACAATATCCCACAACACAACATTTCTATACGATCTAATAGAAAATGAAATAAGAGATTATTGTTTTAGCTTCAAGTTGCCGTTATCTTTAAGGCATTTGAGAGAATAAGGTTGCAGATGAGAAATAATAAGAAGACTCAGCTTCTCCACTAAAGTAGTAGAGGCGATGCTGGTGCAACGACCGTTGTTAATAATCAACTTCCATACCTTGTCCTTACTAGATCATCGAGAGTGAAGTATCATCCTCTATTGAGATTTTTCCTAAGGAACCTTGTCATTGTTAAGGAACCTTCTATGGACTAAAACATCACCATCATCGACAAGAACCTCAATAACAGTTTTATTATCCTCGAGGTAATATGCAACATCACCTTGCTCTTCAACTTCCTCAAAAACCACTTTTTTGATCTCTTTGATCTATTGGAAAGTCATGACCCGCGTGGTAGGGAATTCGAATTGGAAGTCCATAGCCATGACGCTTGAAGCATTTCTTTCCTTTTAGTTTCTTATGGTGTTCCATAGGAGTTGCTTAAAGTGAGATGGAGGGCCTAGGAAATGTAAAAGATGGGTTACCCTTAGTCGTCGTAGCACTTTCCTTAGAGAAGGATCCATTGTTCATAAAGTGTTTGAAAACACCCTCCTTCTAGGTTCATTGCTTCTCGATAAGGGTAGATAGATTGTAGAGTTCATCAAGAGACCAATAATTATGAAACTTAACCTTGGATGCAATCTTTGGGTCAAAACCATTTAGAAACCATGCCATAAGTTGCTCTTGTTGCTCTAGGGAGTCACATCTCTACAAAAGATGTTAAAGTTCACGAATATACTCCACAACACTCCTAATTCCTTACTTGAGACAAAATAATATGTTGTAAAGATCTTGCTTGAAACTAGACGGAACAAATCGTTTCTCCATGCACTTCTTGAGTTTATCCCAAGTTCGCATTCTAGACTTGCCTTCTCTTGCCCTTTGCTTCTTAATGTTTTTGAACCATAAGGAATCATACTTAGTCATGTTAAGAGTAGGCACCTTGAACTTCTTATGGTCATTGTAATCCTTGCTCTTCAAAATCTACTCCATAACTTGCACCCATTCAAAGTAATCATTGCGATTCAAGCTTCCATCGAAAGTAGAAGGCTCAACAATGATACCGCCCAGTTCATCTCGTTGTCTTCTATGCTGAGGAGCTCCAATACTAGAAGCATAACTCGATTCATCACTCAAACTTCCATCAAAAGCAACATCTTCATGAACCTGAGGACCTATAGGTGGTACACCACCTTCAATTCTAGGGGGCAGCTAGGGAATCTCATCATTACTTTCTCATATGTAGGGGCGGAGACCATCCATAATCCCTATAAGGTCACCCATTTGTCATTACATCGCTTCTTAACTATTAATGAGTCATTGCATTGACATTTGAATGCTTGGTTGGAGTTTGAGAGTAGGTTGAGTAGGGGTTTCATGATCGCTACCGCGACTTGACGTCGAGGCCATTTTGTGGAGTTAAGGATTCTTTTGTGGTTGAAGAAATCAATGTAGGATGAAGGCTAGGTTCTTTGTGTTTATGGGATTTTGTCGAGTTTTGAGAGGTTAATATATGTTTAGGATAATGTAAAATCCAACAATGAGTAGCAAACAACACAAATATCACAAGAAATCCAATATTCACCCAACAATCTTGCTCCAAACAACAACCCACACCATATCAACACATCCAAAAATAATACCACCATATAGACCCCAAATAACACTAATAGATAGCCAATACTTCAAGCAAATCGCCCAGACAACTGTCCAATTTAACACCAATCACACCCATAACAATATAGCACAAAATTTAATAAAAAATAAGGAAGAACACAACCAATCTAGCTCTCCTAAGCTTTGATACCAATTTGATGCATGGTAGCTTTAAAAAAAACTCAACTTTATAATCAAAAACATATCCCAAGGATCAACTTTGCATGAAGTTCAACAAAACTCTATAGAAATTTATTCAATGACACCCAAAACAGAGTATGTCAACAAACTAATTAAAACAAGGGAAAGACAATGACAAAATAAATAAATATGATCACTTGTACAGGATTGCTCCACCAAGGATGACCTACGACCTCAAGAGCATGCATAAAGGGATTCCCACCAGCTAGCACTTGAACATCCCAATGTAGAATTCACCAAGCTTAAAATAAAGAAAAATCACCATTCAAGCTCTAAAGAAAACACCCACTTGCCACCATGGATATGGTTAAAGATGTGAGGTTTCTGGAAATGTTTTTAAATACCTAAATATCATTAATTTTTAGCAGTTACCTTTTCCCTCCAAAAGCCCAGAAAAGGCATTCCGATCAAGGCTCATTAATAGCCCTAATACAAGCCAAAGACTAAGATTAAAATAGAACTAAAACATCCCGATGGGAGTGGGAGCGTTAAGGGAAAATTACATGGTTAATGGGGAAAACCATTAAAAGATAAAGAAATTAGATTCTGTCGAACATTGCTGAAGCACGCATATGACATGGTCAAATGACTATGTCTGTCATTGACGCAGTCATGTCCCTTCCTCTGGATGGGAGGTCGTGACCATATCAAGTGATGACACGGTCGTGTCCCTTGGCTTGATGAAGGGGACATCGACCTCAACTGGGGGTAGACTTATTCAATGGGTCGAGGACCCGCCAACCAACCCAAAAATTTGCGGGTCAAGGGTAATTTTTTTCATGTCGACCTGACCTAAAAGTCCTCAAACATAAACGGGCCAGGTTTGGGTCAAGGGTTAATGACCCAACCCCGACCAGATTGAAGATATTAATATTTAAAAAAACGTAACTTTTATTTGGCAAAATATTATGATAATTTGAATATTGAATTTTTATTTAGTCTTCAACTTTTATTTGTTCTTGAACTTTATATTAGTCAAGTGTTTTAAACTTGTAATAATTAGAGTACTCTACATTGGAACCTTTTTTTATGCAGATTTTGAAATGTTGAATTTTATTTCCAGGTGGTTGTGTATTATTGAATTTGGTCAAGTATTGTCGAAATAAGGTCTAAAGTTCATGAAGTTAAGTATTTCCAGGTTATTTTCTCAAAAAAAAAAAATCTAGGTCACAGGGTCGATCAACCCGTTGATCCGAAGCACGACTCATTGAGTTAGGGTTTGGGTCAGAGATGCCTGACACGAGGGTCAGGTCGGGTTCAGATCGATCAGTGGGCCACGAACTACCTACCTGACTGACTAGACCTGACCCGATTGATAAACAGGTCTAAATGGGGGTCACGGGCCTGTCCGAGGACGACCGATGGGACCACCCTACTGGAACTTGAAAGGGGTATCATGAGTGCGTCCTTCCCAGAAACGATTCTGTCTTCTATTCCTTACTTTGCTTGTCTTCTTCAGTAGGAATACACAGGCATGTCACTTAACCTTCTTCTATCCACTTTGATCTTCTTCTTTGTAATTTTCTTCCATCTTTTCCATGTTTGTTAAACCTCGTCTAATTAGCATTCTGAGGGTACTTAGCTTCCAAGAAACCCTAATGGATCTCGGTAGTACCCCAATAACTCAAAGGGTGAAAAGAGATCCTTGATACTAGGCCCGAACCGAGTATAAAACTTGGTTAGTGTGTATATGTTTTGTTTAATGCATGCCCTCGATCATGGTCTATTCATGATTGTTCGGTGCACTAAACTCTTTGGTGGTTGCTAAGGTTCTAAGGCATGTATCAACTATGATAATAAAGCAGCACAACGCACAACCAAAAACCCGATTTTTGATCAAAGAACCAAGTACCTATGCATTGATTGTCATCATACTCAAGTTACTTGAAGGCTTTTTAGAAACCTCTCATGTTAACTCCAAAGAACAGTTGGTTGATCTTCTAACCAAATCCTTGGCCAAATTTCAAGACAATTTCTTAACCTCAAGGTTGGGATGGGTCAATGTACCACTATATCCACCTTGTGGGGATGTGAGGAATACAACCTAATACAAATAAAGGGACCATATTGTTATTGTTGACAACTCATTAAATATCCTTGGCCCATATAACTTAGGTTGAATGTATGGTTTATTTTCTAGCATCTGTAACCTAATTCTATCATATACAATTGAATAGTGTTATATTGAAAACACTGCTGTTTGTCTCTCTACTTCTTTATCTCATTTACTCCCTCCATTTTTTTAAATTGTTGTCTTGGTAATTGTGTTAAAAACTTTGACTGCTAATATGTTAATTAGTACAATGATTTATCATAGAAAATTGATATTGTTAGATTCGTTATAAAAAATACTATTAGAAAAATATAATATCGTAGATTTTTATAAAAATATTATGGGTGAAATTGTTTATTAAAAACGGATCTCAAAAAGCGCGAAAGACAATTAAAAAGAAATGAAAGGAGTAATTCTTTCATTCAAATACCAAAATTTCACAAAAATGAAACATGAAATCGTTGGTAGTTGCAACCTATTTTTCGTGACACAAGAAATTCGTCAAATATCACAATACTTTCACAACCCTAAGCCAACCTATTTTTGCATTTGCTGGATGTGTCATTCTTTTTCTTTTTTTATCTTTTTTTTTGTGTGAAAACAACCAAAAGGCATTTTTCAAGTGGGCCAAGTGACCGTGTAGTGTGTACGGGCGGGGGAGTTTTTACATTTGAGTAGGACGGATAACGAACACGGACATAACTCATTAATTCATGTGGACAAATTGAGTTGGACCACAAATAATTATTGGAAGAAACAAGCTTTGTTTTGCTTTGGTTGTTTGGCCAGCTGGGAAGACAAGGTGGAATGCCTAATGCCTAACATTCCATATCAAAATTTATTAATCATCATTAGAAAGGTGATGATATGCACAATAATTATACGGATTTTTGATGGAGATATTGAGCTTTGTTGGGTCCAAGAAATCATGAATTTCTGGGTGTGATTAATGGCCATGATATTATTAGGATTAAGGGTTATTGACCCCAAAGGATGGCTCAAAAGGTAGCATGAGCGATTAGGATGACAATGAATTTTCAAATTAAAAAATATGTGGGGATCATTAAGGCTAATTTAGGCCCCTTTTTTTATGCGATACTGCAAATTACCATACCGTAATTTTACGCAACTTACTGCAACCTACCGCAACTCACCACAAATTACCATTTACCTTTTTATTTAATATATTTTCACAAAATCCGCAAAATTATTTCCACCGCAACTTACCGCAATCCACCGCAATTCACTGCAACTTACCACACTGCAAATTACCACACCGCAAATTCACTGCATAAAATAACGGAGCCTTAGCATGATTTTTTTTTAAAAAAAATTATTTATTTTATTTTCCCTGCACTACCCTGAAAATTTACGTCAAAAAATGGTCATGGTTTATTGAAGTCGTAACCATGTTTTAACATTGAGTGTACACATTAATTATTCTACCACGACATAATTTCAACAATGGTGGTGCTGCCTTCCATATCCATTTTCAATCTTTGTTCTCCCATCAATAAATTAAACAAAGAAAAAAAAAAGATTCATCTATCATATTGTTAGATTAGATGGGTGTGTTTGGTCAAGCTACTACTTCTTCAAAATAACTTTCTAAGAACAATTTTATAGAAATTGTTTCTCCAAAAAACTTTAGGTGTTTGATAATTAATGTTATGAAAGTAACTTGTGTTTAAAAGTAGAAACTATTAACTAGTGTTAGATTAGAATTTTTTTTTAAAAGTGGAAAATAGATACTTAATTTTTACTTTAAAACCCGTAAATTGAGTATCATATTCTTTTTATGTATTTACTTTTGATAATTTATAATACATATTTAATTTTTCTAATAATACTATTTTATTTCTATTTTCTAAAACAAAAATTATAATACACATTTAACTTCCTTCTTTACATTATTTTATTTTCTAGTTATTTTTATAATCATCGTGGTTCTCCTTCAAAACCTTTATGTAATTCATATGAAATAATTAAATTGAACTCTATTTGAGCAATAAAATATGATTATCGAGCATTAGGTATTTTATACTGATAAATATGAAAAATTAAAATCAAATAAGAAATAGGGTTTCCTCACAAAAAACTAAAAGTATATTAAAAATAAAAAAATACATATATTTTCTTTCCTAGGAAAGTTAAAATATATTTGTGTAAAAAAATAACTTCCTTAAATTTCCTTAGTAGCTTTCAAGAAACTAGAAGTACGTTTAAAGCTACAAAATGTAGCTTCAACTTCTAGGGGTTTTGAAAGCTATTTTTAACTTCTACAAGGTAGGAAACTATTTTAGAAAATCTTCATTTTTACCAAATTTCAGCTTTTTCCATCTAAATATGCACTTAAGTCAACTACAGACAACCTCAAACGTAATTAAACACTCCTCTGCCAGAGATGGATTGTATGTCGGAAAGTCAACACTTTGCTTCTGTTTTGGAGTTTAAGAGAGAGAGAGAGAGAGAGAGAGAGAGAGGGCACTGTTTATATAAAAGAAGGTGGAATATAATTAGCGGATTGGGTGATACGAGATGTTAATATCATGTACTGAAATTAAAGGTGCTCGAAATTACAAAACAAATTCCATATGCAAATTAAATTATTGTACGAAATTGAGTTGGTACGAAACTTCGGGGGTCTCGTACAATTATAATACCAACAATTTTACTAGACACTATATAGCAGTATCAACTATAGACCTATTTTCCGGCAATGGTACGAAACTGAGTTGGTATATATTTGAGTTACGAAAAGACAACATGTTGCCTAATTGTCTGAGTTGGAGGCCGGAGCAAGTGGCAAAATGGTTGGTTGTTACTTTTTTTTGTCAACTAAGCAGTGTTAACCAATTTAACTAAAAACAATTAAAGTTTTATTTTGATATTATTGTTTAGCTAAGTTGTTTAATATTACTTAGTTGGCCTAAAAATGTAGCTGTTAATGTTTTTCAACTGGGTCTAACCTCTAGTTCAGACAATTAGGCGATGCATCATCTTTCTACTAAGTCAAACACATACCAACTAGGTGATGTACTATTGCGAGAAAATAAGTTCATAGTTGGTATTACTAATGTCCAACAAAATCGTTAGTATTATTGTTGGTCAATAACCCCAAAGTTCATATTATTAATGTCCAATAATCTACTTTTAAATATATAGTTTATGAATTTTTAATAAGGTATTGTGAGTAAGGTAAGTCACCCCACTTATTAAACACATGAATTTTTAAATATATATTGTACGATTTTTGGACGCTAATATACTGAACTTTTAGGGTATTGGACAATAATACACTGAACTTTGACCTTGGACAATAATACACTGTACTTTAGGGTGTGTTGGACAATAGTAGACCTGGAAATATTCCGACGATGGCTAACTTGGTGGTGATCCTACGTGGCAGCATAGTTATTAAAATCCCGATCCTGATCTATGATCCTACGATTTTATAATCCAAAATCCTCGATGTGCTTGTTGAGTTACTTTTAATTAGTATTATTTTGATGCAAGACAAAAAGCATAATTTAATTATGGATCATAGTGAATATCAAAGTTAAAAGAATTTTGAGTAACATACAAATAATTGATGCTCTTGAAATCAATTACTATTATAGATATTGATTTATTTAACTACTTAATTAGTGGGAAAATTGATCACATTATTTGTGAAACATATGTGAAGATCATCTATGTATGTATAGAATAAATTGCATGCGTGGAATAATTTAGATGGAAATCACACATATCGTATTATTTATTCTCCCTTTCAAAATTAACAATGCCCAATAAAACCATGAAGATATGGGTGAGATTTGTCAATTATGTGATTATCTATACATTTATTACCTAATTCAATTTATATGCCCTATCTTGTGAGTGCTTGCAGAGAAAAAGGGATTACAAATTTGAATCATACTCTATCCTTCTTGAAGCAAGATAGCCACGGCAATATCATGCATGATCAAGACAATCACATGATGATTATGCATATCATTATTTTCCATGGTTGACGAGAGAAACATGAGCACACTCTATCATACAAGAATATCAACACTTGCCTTTAGCTTATTTGATTCAATCCTAACATTTCATGGGAAGTTCAAGTATAAATATAAGGAGTCTTGATCGTTGAAGGAGACAAGAAACAAGACAAGCGTACTACTCACTTAGCGTTCATACTATTTTTTGTGAGATCAAATAAATTATTGTATTACATTTCTACTAGTTCTTTGAGCCAAGAGTATTAGGGTGGGGACTAGGAGTTGAGAGGAAGATTCCTCCCACACTTAATTGAGAGGCGATATTAAGTGGTGGGTTAAATCTTGAGAGTAGAGGAGGCTCTAAGATTGTCTACGGTTCATCCTAATAAGAGCTCGAGATTCAATCCTAGAGTTGGAGAACTCTAGGTGGTGACGTACTCCATTGGGAGGAACATCGTTAATAACCACCGTGTCATTTATCCTTTATTTTTCGCATTTTATTTTCGCAATTTAATTTTGCATTTAAATTTACGCATCTTAATTTAATTAATTTTTTGTTTGTAATTACCCTATTCACCCCCCCCTCTAGGGTAATATTATTTATCAATTGGTATCAAAGCCTAACCTATTTGCGTGACTTAACCGTCTATAGGAACGATCATGGCTTTCTATAACACAAATATGGAAGGTAGATCAACTGTTAGACAACCTCTCTTTTGCGGAAAAGATTTTGGTTATTGGAAAAATGCTATGCGAATATTTATTGAATCCACTGATATGGAACTTTGGAGGATTGTTGAAAAAGACCCTTATGTTGTCCCAAAAATTAGAAATAAAGAAAATGAATTAGTGGATAAACCCGAAGAGGAATATACCCTTATGTTGAATGGGAAAAACTCTCAAAAAATTCTAGGGCAAAACATATTCTTTATTGTGGTTTGGTTACTAATGAATATAATCGTATTTCTGCTTGTGATACAGCTCAGGAGATTTGGAACAAGTTGGTGGTGACCTATAAAGGTACAAGTCAAGTAAGAGAAACCAAGTTGAATATGTACGTGCACTAATATGAGTTGTTCAAAATGGAGCCTAGTGAGTCAATTAAAGACATGTTCACACGATTTACCGACATCACCAACAACCTAAAATCCCTTGGAAAAGTATACACAAATGAAGAAATGGTGAAAAAAGTGCTCCGGTGCCTTCCCAAAAATAAATGGGGTCCTAAAGTTACCGCTATAGAGGAAGCACAAGATCTCAAGAAGCTTTCACTAGATGATCTTTTGGGAAAACTTCTTACCCATGATATACATCTAGCCGAAGAAGAGAAGGAAGCATCCATCAAGAAAGGTATTGCCCTAAAGGCCGCCAAAGAGAATGGTGACTCATCCGAAGAAGAAGGAGAAAGTGAAGACAATAACGACCCCCTTGCCTTGGTGGTTCGAGGTCTTCGAAACATGGCCCGAATGAACAAGCACAATTCTAGAGAGAATAAAAACAAGGGATCCTCATCAAAGAGAAGTGAAAAAGCTTCTAAAGGTAAGTCCTCCAACTCTAATAAAAATGAAACTAATAATGTTTCTTGTTATGGATGTAGTTTGCCAGGGCATATGATAAAGAATTGCCCATTACTTCAAAAGTTGGAAGAATACCGAAAACTTAAACCAAAGAAAGACAAAAAGAAGGCTATGGTCGCCGGATGGAGTGATAGTGACTCAAGCGACAATGATAGCGATGAGGAGTATACGGCCAACTTATGTCTAATGGCCATAGAAGGAATGGACAATGATGAAACCGAGTACGAAAGCTCGGATGAGGTAGAACTCTCTCCCCTTCATGAATATTCTAAAAGTGAATTAATTGATTTTTTAATTGAGTGTGCAAAAGTAGAAGAAAAACAATTATCTAAAATTAAAGAATTAAAAAGAACAATACAAGAGTTGAATGAAAAACTCTCCACCTTAGAAAAGGAGAATAACAATTATTGCAAGAGAATAGAAAATCTTGAAAAAGAAAAATGTGACTTGCAAAATAAATGTGACGATCATAAACAAATAATCTTAAAATTTACAAAAGGACAAGAGAATTTAGATAGGCTAATTTGCACTCAATGAGCATCATTTAATAAAGAAGGGGTTGGACACAATCCAAATAAAAAGAAAAATTATAATAATTTCTTTAGACCTTCATCACATAAATCAAGTTCGAGCAAGTGTAAATATTGCTTGAGAAATGGAAATCATGCATATTATTGTCATAATAAAATTTCAACACCTAGAATTGTTCAAATTTGGGTTCCGAAAGGAACTAAACCCCCGAACATGGTTCCTAGTAATTATTATGTTACTTTCAATGTCAAAGGAAGTAGAAGGGTTTGATGTTTTATTTTGTAGGTGCCCTTGAAATCCAAAGAAAAGCTATGGTACCTTGATAGTGGATGCTCAAGACACATGAGTGGAAATCCTTCACTATTCTCCGAACTTAAAAGAGAATTTCATGGAACCTTCACCTTCGGAGACAAAAGTAAAGTAAAATAATCGGCGTTGGAAAAATCGGTAAAAACTCTCAAAACTTATTAGATCATGTTTATCTCGTTGATGGGTTAAAATATAATCTTTTAAGTATATCTCACTTGTGTGATAAAGGAAATCGTGTATCTTTTCAGTCTACTCATTGTCAAGTAGAGGACATAAAAACCGGCAAGATTAATCTCCAAGGACCTAGAATAAAAAATGTTTATGGAATTAATCTAGATGACATGTCATCTCAAAATTTATCTTGTCTTAAAACATCTCATGATGATATTTGGCTTTGACATCGTAGATTAGGACACGCTAGCATGCATTCTATTAATAAATTAGTCAAACATGAATTAGTACGTGGTTTACCCCCATACAATTTCGAAAAAGATCATATTTGTGATGCATGTACTAATGTAAAACAAACCCGTAGTTAATTTAAATCAAAAAATTACATAAGCACATCTAGACCATTAGAATTGCTTCATATGGACCTTTGTGGACCTATCTCCATAAAAAGTTTAAAAGGTAGCAAATACATTCTTGTCATAATTGATGATTTCTCACGATTTACATGGGTATCCTTCCTAAGAGAGAAAAATGAAGCCTTTAAAGAATTTGCTAAATTATGTAAACAAATTCAAGTTTTTAAAAATTCACAAATTGTTGCCATTAGAAGTGATCATGGTAGGGAATTTGATCAAAAAGATTTTTATGAATTTTGTGCTAATCATGATATTAATCATAATTTTTCCGCCCATAGAACCCCACGACAAAATGGAGTAGTAGAAAGAAAAAATCGCACTTTAGAAGACATGGCTAGAACAATGATTTGTGAAAATAATCTACCTAAATATTTTTGGGCCGAAGCGGTTAACACAGCAAATTATATTTTAAATAGATGTCTCATCCGTCCAATTTTGAAAAAGACACCTTATGAACTCTTTAAAGGACGTAAACCTAGTGTCTCATATTTTAAACCTTTTGGTTGTAAATGTTTTATTCACAATAATGGTAAAAATAATTTAGGAAAATGTAATGCTAGAAGCGACGAAGGAATTTTTGTAGGATATTCATCTCATAGTAAAGCATATAGAGTTTTTAACAAAAGAACTAAAATTATAGAAGAAAGCATACATGTTGTTTTTGATGAATCTAATGATGGCACGCATAGCACCTCTTCTTTTGAAAGAACTCACATTAAATAAATATAATAATGATGAGGAAGAAATTTTAAACAATACACCTCAAATAAAAGAGACCTCTCATGAAATAATTCCACCACACGAAGAAAATATTACTCATGAAATTGAACAATCCATACATGAAGAAAATATACCTCATGAAAATATTGATGAACATGTGTCTCAAGAAAATGAAAAAGGGTTTAAATTTAAATCTTATCATCCTAAGGATAATCTTTTAACCGATATTTTCACAGGAATAAGAACTCGTTCATCTTTACGAAATTTTTGTGCATTCTCCTCATTTGTTTCTCATATAGAACCTAAGAATCATCAACATGCACTAAGTGAACCAAGTTGGATTATAGCTATGCAAGAAGAATTAAGTCAATTTGAAAGAAATCAAGTATGGACTTTAACTCCCCGACCTCAAAATCATCCCGTAATTGGTACTAAATGGATCTTTAGAAATAAATTGGATGAAAACGGAAATGTAGTAAGAAATAAAGCAAGATTAGTTGCTAAAGGGTATAATCAGGAGGAAGGTATTGATTTTGATGAAACTTTTGCTCCGGTTGCTAGATTAGAAGCTATTCGTATCCTTCTTGCTTTTGCCGCTTATATGAATATTAAACTTTATCAAATGGATGTGAAAAGTGCCTTTTTAAATGGATATTTACAAGAAGAGGTATATGTAGAACAACCCCCCGGTTTTGAAGATCCTGATTTTCCTAATTATGTGTTTAAATTGCAAAAAGCGCTTTATGGATTAAAACAAGCCCCAAGAGCTTGGTATGAACGTTTAAGCAAATTCTTATTGGAAAATGGTTTTCAAAGAGGTCAAATAGATAAAACCTTATTTACTAAGACTAAAGGAAAGGACTTTATAATACTGCAAATTTATGTTGATGACATATTATTTGGTGCAACTAACACTACTCTTTGTGAAGAATTTGTCTTCCTTATGAGTGAAGAATTTGAGATGAGTATGATGGGAGAACTTACATTCTTTCTTGGTCTCCAAATCAAACAATGCAAAGATGAAATTTTTATTAGCCAAGGTAAGTATGTTTCCGAGCTATTAAAGAAATATAAATTGGATCAAGTAAAACATGCTAAGACACCTATGGCCACAAATGAAAGATTAGATCTTGATAAAGAGGGCAAAAATGTTGATGGAAAATTATATCGAGGCATGATAGGCTCCTTGCTTTATCTTACCGCAAGTCGTCCAGACATCATGTTTAGTGTTTGTCTATGTGCTAGATTTCAATCTTGTCCCAAAGAACCCCACCTTACATGCGTCAAAAGAATCGTTCGCTACCTTGCCGGTACGAAAAATCTTGGTCTTTGGTATCCCCGAGGGGGAGATTTTATTTTAGTTGGATACACTGACGCGGATTATGCAGGATATAAAGTAGACAGAAAAAGTACATCAGGGACGTGCCAATTTCTTGGACAATGCCTAATTTCGTGGCACTCGAAAAAGCAAAACTCTGTAGCTCTATCCACCGCGGAAGCCGAATACATCGCCGCCGGCGCAGGTTGTGCACAACTCTTGTGGATAAGACAACAACTTCATGAGTTAGCTATGAACTTCAATAATGTCCCCATTAAGTGTGACAATAAGAGTGCAATCAACATAACCAAGAATCCGGTTCAACATTCTCGAACTAAATATATCGAGGTACGACATCATTTCATTCGGGATCATGTTGAAAAAGGTAATGTAACTCTTGAATTTGTTCCAACAGATTTTCAATTGGCGGATACTTTTACTAAACCTCTTAGTGAAGATCGATTTAATTTTATTCGCCAAGAACTTGGTATGATAAACATGGATGCATTTGTTGAGGGGGAGCCTTCCCTTAATTGTTAATACATTGGACACATTACTATATTTCTTTATTTTCTTTTTCCTAATGTTAAATCTTGACAAATTAATTGTCATGATTTTTCATATGGATTGATATGTATAAAGATTGTTGAGCACTTGAGTTGGAGTTAATTAATCAATAATTCTCTCCTACTCAAATTCACAAGGGAATCATTTTATATAAAAACTTACTTCAATTTTTTTAATTTGATTTCATTGCCATTTTTTTTTGTACGTGTATAGTGCAAATTCTTTTAATGTTAACTCACTTGTACGTGTATACGTGCATAGTGCATACTTGCAACTCATATTCTTGATCTTATTTCCTTCTACGTGTATAATAACCTTTTTATTGATTCAAAATCTTCCATTTATTTTGGGGATTTTTTATTGTTTTTCAATCCTCCAACATATTTTCTCTTCCTTGCTTCCCTTTTTCTCCTATATTATTCTTTCCCTAGTTTTAGCAATAACATTGATTCACTTTTTATTTTTTCAACCTTGTTTTTTTTTTTCATGTTAGCTCGAACATTTTGCCATCTACTATATGTATCTACTATTGAATAAGAGGACTTGATCAAATTTAATTTTAGATTCATGTCTCTTTCCCTTCGTATATATCTTTTTGATTCAATACAAAAAGGGGGAGAAAAATATACATTTCTAAAGGGAAAAACAATAGGGTTTTGTCTCACATAAAAAATGGGGAGATTGTTGAGTTACTTTTAATTAGTATTATTTTGATGCAAGACAAAAAGCATAATTTAAATATGGATCATAGTGAATATCAAAGTTAAAAGAATTTTGAGTAACATACAAATAATTGATGCTCTTGAAATCAATTACTATTATAGATATTGATTTATTTAACTACTTAATTAGTGGGAAAATTGATCACATTATTTGTGAAACATATGTGAAGATCATCTATGTATGTATAGAATAAATTGCATGCGTGGAATGATTTAGATGGAAATCACACATATCATATTATTTATTCTCCCTTTCAAAATTAACAATGCCCAATAAAACCATGAAGATATGGGTGAGATTTGTAAATTATGTGATTATCTATACATTTATTACCTAATTCAATTTATATGCTCTATCTTGTGACTGCTTGCAGAGAAAAAGGGATTACAAATTTGAATCATACTCTATCCTTCTTGAAGCAAGATAGCCACAGCAATATCATGCATGATCAAGACAATCACATGATGATTATGCATATCATTATTTTCCATGGTTGACGAGAGAAACATGAGCATGTACACTCTATCATACAAGAATATCAACACTTGCCTTTAGCTTATTTGATTCAATCCTAACATTTTATGGCAAGTTCAAGTATAAATACAAGGAGTCTTGATCGTTGAAGGAGACAAGAAACAAGACAAGCATACTACTCACTTGAGCGTTAATTCATACTATTTTTTGTGAGATCAAATAAATTATTGTATTACATTTCTACTAGATCTTTGAGCCAAGAGTATTAGGGTGAGGACTAGGAGTTGAGAGGAAGACTCCTCCCACACTTAATTGAGAGGCGATATTAATTAAGTGGTGGGTTAAATCTTGAGAGTAGAGGAGGCTCTAAGATTGTCTACGGTTCATTCTAATAAGAGCTCGAGATTCAATCCTAGAGTTAGAGAACTCTAGGCGGTGACGTACTCCATTGGGAGAAACACCGTTAACAACCACCGTGTCATTTATCCTTTATTTTTCGCATTTTATTTTCGTAATTTAATTTTGCATTTAAATTTACGCATCTTAATTTAATTAATTTTTTGTTTGTAATTACCCTATTCACCCCCCTCTAGGGTAATATTATTTATCAGTGCTTATACTATCTACGTTCCGATCCATGATCCTACGTGGGTTAATTCCGATCCTAACTACCTCTAGATCCGAGTCAGGATCCTGATTTTAACAATCTTACGGTGGCAGACGACCCACGTAGGATTGCTACCAAGTCAGCCACCGCTGGAATTGCTATGAATGCATTATTGTGCAACACCCCCTAAAATATAGTGCATTGTTGTCCAAGGTGAAAGTTCAATGTATTATTGTCCAATACCCGAAAGTTTAGTATATTAGCGTCCAAAAACCCTATATTATATAACATAGGTAATATAGAGTAAGGATAGGTAAAATAACATAAACAAAAATAAAAAAGTAAAGATAGATAAGTAAAATTTTATTTATAAGTTCAATGAACTATGGCATAGAATGAATAACCATAAACAATGGTATGTACATAATAGTAATTTTGTACATGAAAACTAAAGGAAGATGTCAATATTGTTGGGTGTTGGTGCCTATCGAAATATTTGGGTATCCCTCTAATAGTCTTTCGAAATAAAATCAATCAATTTGCCTTCCTGATTAATACAAGCTCTAAATGTCTACAAGGATGGTGAGCGTCCTTATTATCAATAGTAGCTACACATGTTGCTTTTAATTAACGTAGTGTTAGCTGCATTGCATCAACACATTTTCTTAGTTTATCAAATTTCACAATAAAATATCGATAAAATAAATGCTTTGATCGTGCAATTTTTTTGGTTAAACTCACGAGGGGAGAAATTTGACTGGATATGGTGGGAGCATATGTTCCAACCAAAAGGGCTGGTTGTTTTAATCAAACACTCCTTATGCGTGGCCATACACTACTTGGTCGAATATGGGAAGGCGAAATATAAAGTCCACCCACCTTACTCACTCTAGCTAATTATAAGACACAAGGTACATCATATGCATGGCGGAGCCTATGCAAAGCGGTGACTTTGGTACGGGATAAACTAAGATGGAGGGTTGGAAATGGACCTTCTATTCAGATGACAGATTCAAGGTGGTTAGCTGGAGGAAATATTAAGTTAAATCCACGGATCAAGATAGAGATTCTTCAATAAAATGTTGTTGATTTAGTTAATGACGATGGCAATGTCAGAAGATGGAATTGTTGGGTGTGGAGACCAAATGAGGAGAAGGAGTAAGCAAAACGGGAAGACGAGGAAGAAAGGGAGAAGGAAGAAGGAGGAGGCACCACCAGTGCCTGGGAGGCGCCACTAGCGCCTCATTCTCGAGATGAAGAATAATGACGTTGCCAACGTCGTAACTCCCGCGGCCAGCGCCTCTTCCAGAGGTTGGAATTTGGGACACGCGACCAGCGTTTCTGGGCACTTCCAGCGCCGGTATCGGTCGCGATTTTCCTTGGACAGTGCCAAGATATTGTTTCCTTTCTACTGTTGTTTCCTTTTCTGCGGTGTTTCCTTTTGCTGCAGATTTCCATATTTTTAGGTTACTGTCATATTGTAACCTAGGTTTTTCCTTGTACCCCTATTATATATTGGGGGTTAGGTTCTCCTTATTTTTGTATTCCAGAGTGGATCCTAGAGTGTATCCTTGAGAAAATTGGGATCAGGTGCGACAGAGAGAAACACAAAGTATTGTAATCCTTATACTAATAATGCATCGATTCCGTGGTTTTTTTCCTGCTTTGGGTTTTTTCCACGTTAAACCTCTGGTGCCAAATTTCTTATTTCTTTTCCGCTCTTATCTTTAATTGTTTGGTATTGCTTGAGTGCTCTTCTATCCTAACAACGGGTATCAGAGCCTACATGTTGCTGAAAGAGAACTCGCTTTCAAACAATGTCAGGAGATAAGTATGAAATCGAGAAATTTGACGAATCTGACTTCACCTATTGGAAGCTGCAGATTGAGGATCGATTGTATTCGAAGTCGATGCATGTTTCGATGCTGGAGCAAAAGCCTGATGACATGAAGCAGGTCGCGTACGATCTGCTAGATCGGCAAGCAGTGTCCCCGATCAGATGTCGTTGGCTCGGACCATCAAGTTTAACGTCTTGGAGAAAAAGACAACGAAGAAATTGTTGAAGTCACTAGAGGAGATGTATGAGAAGCCAAGCGCAACAAATCAGGGATATTTGTTCCACAAATTAACCAACTGTAAGATGGCTGAGGATGGTGATGTGACTAATCATATTAATGAGATTACTAAGATTTTATCACAACTTGCTTCAGTAAAGATGATTTTTGCTGAAAATGTCAAAGTTTACATATTGTTATCTTCTATGCCTGATTCATGGAAAACTCTTGTAACTGTTATTAGTAGTGCTAAGAGTATAGGCGAGATGAAATTTAATGAGGTCAAGTCTATTTTGCTTAATGAGAGCCTTCGTAGGAAGAATTCTAGTGGTGAATCTTCGCGAAGTGCCTTGAGTGTCAAGGGTAGGAAGAGCAATAGGAACTCTGATAATTCCAGGGGGCGGTCGAAGTCCAAGGGAAAAGGCAAGCCTAAGGACATGAGCAATGTTGTGTGTTATGGTTGTGGTGATACAGGACATTTCAAGAGGGATTGCCCTAAACCTGGGAATGGGAAGGGTAATGATGACTGGGACTCTATCAACTCTGCGGAAGACCTTTGTGAAGCCCTAGTTTTGAGTGTGTCTAGTCCTGAAGGGTCATGGATAGTTGACTCTGGTGCATCCTTTTATGTTTCCTCCGATAGGGAGTTATTTCATAATTTCAGGAGTGAGAATTTTGGCAAGGTGTATCTTGCCAATGACAAGTGTTATAAGATAACCGGTAGAGGATACGTGACGATTAAGACTACTCATGGTAGTCTTTTGAAGTTGGAGGATGTGAGGTATATTCCGGGAATTAAGAGGAATTTAATTTTAGTGAATCAACTCGATCAGATGGGCTACAGTGCAGGCTTCAGAATGGAAGATAGAAGATCGTGAAGGTGTTATGGTAGTGGCGAAGGGATTGAGGTCCGATACTTTGTACTCAACCAGGGATAACACTAACATTATTTCTAATGCTTCTTGTTCTAGCTTATGGCATTGCAGGAATGAGAAGAGGGTCAGTTTCACCAAAACTAATGGGGAACCTGAGGAGGTATGTAAAAAGAAGCAAGTGGGAGCTGAGGCGGTCAAGGTTTCTGTTAGGCTTGGTGTGCCTAGGAGGGAAATAGAGCAACCACAGGAAGCTCCACAGGTACGTTGCAGATCAAGCTGTTAAAGGACCTAAACCACAGGAGCTAGGTGAAAGCTCTAGTGATGATGAGAACACTCCACCACCAACTGTGAGAAGATCCATAAGGGCTACCAGAGATGCTGGTGAGCCAGAGTCCTATTCTAAGGTTGTACAGGTAGAGGCTCGGTTCAAGTGGGAGCACGCAATGGTCGATGAAATTACGTCACTTGAGAAAAACAGAATCGAGGAGCCGGTTAGGTTGTCTGCAGGGAAGAAAGCCGTGAAGAAGTGGGTCTACAAGATCAAGGATAAGTGGATGTTGGAAAATTGAGGCCCGATGCGGTCTTAGAAAGCCTCTCGAACTGATAAAGAGGCCATTCGATGCACGAGGGGAACTTATGGAAAAAGTTGAGGATTGTTGAGGTTTGGTCTCCAAGTGGGAGAGTGTTGGGTGTGGAGACCAAATGAGGAGAAGGAGGAAGTAAACGGGAAGACGAGGAAGAAAGGGAGAAGGAAGAAGGAGGAGGCGCCAGCAGCGCCTTATTGCGCCACTAGCGCCGAACATCGACACCACCAGTGCCTCATTCTCGAGATGGAGAATAATGGCGTTGCCAGCGTCGCCACTCCCGCAGCCAGCGCCTCTTCCATAGGCTGGAAATTGGGACACGCGTCCAGCGTTTCTGGGCGTTGCCAGCGCCTGTGTCAGTCGCGATTTTCCTTAGACGACGTCAAGATATTGTTTCCTTTCTACTATTGTTTCCTTTTCCGCGGTGTTTCCTTTTGTTGTAATTTTCCATATTTTTAGGTTACTACCATATTGTAACCTAGGTTTTCCCTTGTACCCTTAGTATATATTGGGGTCAGGTTCTCCTTATTTTTGTATCCTAGAGTGGATCCCAAAGTGTATCCCAGAGAGAATTGGGATCAAGTGAGATAGAGAGAAAGACAACCATTGTATTGTAATCCTCATACTACTAGTGCATGATTCCGTGGTTTTTTTCCCGCTTTGGGTTTTTTCCACGTTAAATCTCTGGTGTCAAATTTCTTATTTCTTTTCCGCTCTTATCTTTCATTGTTTGTGATTGCTTGAGTGCTCTTCGATCCTAACAGGAATCACTCGTGTATTACTGAAAGCTTTATTTATAAGGAAACAACCCAACATATTCTCTCCTTACATGTCCTAGCAGAAGGAGAGAGTGATTCATTATGTAGGGTGAGCAGTTATCTGGGGAAGTACATAGCAAATCAGGATAATAGGTTATAGGTCTTAAAAATGAATTGCTCCAGTCTAACTTTATCCAACGAACAAGAAAGGTTATGGCATCGATTTTGACACTAGGAATTGTCGCCAAATTGGAAAATGTTTATTTGGAAGTGTGGAAATCAAGCTCTGTCATTTGGATCAAGAAGACATGAAAGATACATGAAGGAAATCTTTGTTGGAGCACTTCAGAGATAGAAACAAACACTCATTTATTTCGAGATTACAATATAGCTAAGCACCGTTGGCTGGCTAGTTTTCTTGGACTAAGAGATCTGAGTACTGATTTAGAATGGCGAAAATGGCTGGGAGATTGGTTAAAATATCTAATATATATACAAATAACAATGAGGGTAATAGACTATTGATGTTCATAGCAGTGTTATGGGTAATTTGGAATAGTATGAATTCGTTGAAGTTGGGACGGGCTAGCATAGACCAAAGAAGCCTTGAAAATCTGCTGACAATGGCTAAAAAGCAAGGTTATCATTGGAAGTACTCAAGGAAGAGGAACAAGATACAAGTAAGGACTAGAATAGCTATAGGGTTGGTACACAATTTTTGAGACTCGGATATGGATGTGTATATGTATAAAGTAGATGTGGCTTTGTGTTCGGCAACTCGGAAAAGGGTCGCCGCCTAGATATGTCTACAAGGGCAACATGAACATATGTGTGCCTAGAGATGTGCGTGTTTGTGGGTGCGATCAGCTGTCTAAGTGGAACTAGAGGTAATACTTTTACAATTGCAGGAGGCAATAAAGACGAACATCTCGTTTGTGGATATAGCTATAGATTCGAAGTTGGCTATGTGAATTTTAGCATATCCTAGTAAATGTTGGTTTGTTGGTTACCCTTTAATCTGTAATATTAAATGAACTTGTCTCAGGTTAGTCAGGTATAGGATTAAAAAGGTGTTTATGCAACAAATTTAAGAAGAATGCATCCTTGCGTAGCCTTTACTTAAGTAGCCTCCATGTCCGTATTTAGTTTTTAATTAATGAATGGACTATTTTGGCAAAAAAAATAATATGGTGGCCTGCAAAATAATATAATTTGTAGGAAGGATCAACAATTTCACTTTGTATATTATTTAGGTAGGTGACAATTTTTAAATTTGGCCTTTTGATCGTAGATTATATGTTAGCTTTTAGGGTCCGTTTGGACCTAGGAAAACAGCATGGAAAAAAATCTCGTGGAAAAAAAAAATTGGAGGAAAAACTTTTTTGGGGTAAAGTAAATTTCTATCTCTTGTTTGGTATAAGTAAAATTTTGAAGGAAAAAAATTGATTTCTATTATTCAACTTTCTTTTTCTTATTTGGTTTGAAGAAAAATGCATGGAAAAATAAAATTTGCATGAAACTTTTAAATGTCAAGGTTCATTTTCCTAGATTATATGATGTGATTTGGAGGAGAGAGAGAGAAGAGACATAGATAGATAGATAGATAGATAGATAGATAGATAGATAGATAGATAGATAGATAGATAGATAGATAGATAGATAGATAGATAGATAGATAGATAGATAGATAGATAGATAGAGAGAGAGAGAGAGAGAGAGAGAGAGAGAGAGGAGCGTGGGAGAGAGGGAGCGTGAGATTGAGTTAGAGAGAGAGAGAGAGTGAACCGTGTTCGGTTAGGACCGAGCTTCCTTGCCCGGGTTTATGAAAAGAGACTCGAGGGATAAAAACCCGACCCGGCAATCTCAAACGAAACCTAACCGACCTCTAGCATTCACAAATCGATACATCTTTGTAAAGGGTGGGGTGATGAGTGTCACGATGGAATGGCTTAGGCAAGTTGCACATTGGACGAGCTTGGAGGGGCTCGAGACTTGCTTCTGACCCGGAGGCCTCGGGACCGGATTGGGTCGTCCCGGGAATGAAGGGCGAGGTGGTATCAAGTCTCGGAAGTAACCCAAGTTAATAACTTGCAAGGGGGAAGCCAATCAAAGGTTCGAAATACACGTGCCTTCACTATTTGGGTCATAACTCCTCCAATACATCTCTGATGGGTCTCAAGTTTTTGGTGCTTTTAGTACACACTGAGAGCTTTCCAACGATATCTTACGGGTCTAAAGCAGAGTCCGGGTGAAGAAGTTATGCGCGTTGGAAGTCGGCAGGGAAAAGCTGCCAGAAGACTGACTCGCCCGAGCCGGCTTTCTGTCGCGCCCGCGAAGCCCTAGTCGCGCCCACAAACCCTCCTAGCCAGCGACTGGACATAGCGAACAGGCGACGGACTCGCCCGAGTCAGTTTTGGCTCGCCCGTGCCATCCTTCTGTGACGGATGCATTGTTTCGTCATTTTGTTCTGTTTTTAACCTAAATTCTTGTTTAGTAGAAATAGCTCGCCCGAGTCATTTTGTTTATGAATGATTTGCTAATGCAATGTTAGGGTTTCTCCCTTTTCTCTCCCAAAATCTTGTTCTTACTTTATCCATTTGTTAATGGTGGTGTTAGCAAGTCATTCCTTTATTGATTATCTAGTGGATTACCTATGATAGTCATGGTGGGGTGTGAGGCCTAGAGTTGTTGATTACCTAGCTCAAGGTCATATCCTTCCTCTACTATTCAAGCTTTGATCGATTGTTGTTTCAACGATTCAAACTCAAGCTAAAATTCATCAACACTCCCACCGCGCCACGCTCCATCTGGTATCAGAGCTCAAGGTTTGCATTAGCTTGAGTTTCTGTTCATTCCTCCATTGTTCATTACTAGTAGAGTTGATTTTTGTAGATTGTATGCAAATATTGGTGATCCCCATTCCCTTTGCAATCCAAGAGTATTGGAATACTTTGTATTGTATTTGTATTTGGTGTTTTTGATGCATATTGGAGCTTTGAGGAAGAGTTGGAAATTTGTGCCCACAAGGTGTTCGATAAAATGCCCAAGTGAGGAAAACACAAAGAACCCTTAACCAAACACAAGCCAACTACAAGAAAACCCCCAAACTCCACAAAATATCCCAAACACAAACCATCCCATACCCTTCCCTCGATATGGATGATCACGATGATTCCGATCGAGAGGAACCTAGCCACCGGTGAAGTCCTAGAGTCCAAGGAATTGAGGACCGACTCGCCACGATCGACGAGAGGTTCACCTCCCTTGAGAATCGTAACGCCAACATCGAGCGGACTCTTCTGGAAATTGCGGCACAAATGAACAATTTGACGGTGCAACGTCAAGGGCAACCACAAGTTGAACGTCAAAGGCATGCACAAAGCCCTATCCATCCTCCTCCAAACTTTGAGTCGAGCGACGATGCTAGAGGCTCTCCTCGACGTCGAATTCGTCGGAACGTGCATGATCAACCCCCTCGTGACGATTTCCAGGATGTTAAGATTGACATTCCCGAATTCAATGGTTCCACTAACCCGGATGACTACATCGAATGGATCCAATTGATGGATAGGATCTTCGAGACTAAGGAGTATGATGATGAGAAGGCTTATAAGATCGCGAGCTTGAAACTCCCCAAGGCCGCTTAGCTTTGGTTTGAGAATATGAAGGTACAACGGGTTCGTGAAGGAAAGACAAGGATTTCTACTTGGACACGACTTAAGCAAGTGATGAATCGTCGCTTCTTGCCAAACACCTACCGGCAGGATGTTTTGAGGAAAGTGTATGCTCTTACCCAAGGGAAACGAACCGTCGGTGATTACATTTCGGAATTCGAGCAACTTCTTATTAAAAGTGGCCTTCAAGAGCCGGAAGATCAAACCATGATGCATTTCTTAAATGGTTTGGACTCCACGATTGCTAAAAGAGTTGAAATCCAACCATACTATTCCATGGATGAATTGTGTAGTTTGGCTCTCCGAGTTGAACGAAGAAGAATGGAAAGGTCCAACACCAAGCCCTTGTCTAGACCCGTCTACTCGCCTTCTAGTCGGCCCCCTCCGGATTTAAGCACTCCGAAGTCTAACTAGACACCCAAGTCCACACCAACCCCAAGAATTGACAAAGGAAAGGGACTTGCTTCGGAGACTCCAACGGAACCTCCTCGACGGATGGAAGGCCGAAATAGCTTTAAGTGTCATGGGTATGGCCATTTTCAAGCCGATTGTCCAAACCGTCGGACTTTGACACTCCAAGAGGTCCACGACATCTACGATGAGCTTCGAAAGGCTCAAGAGGAACCCGAAGTGTTGGTAGAAGATGCGAATACTAGTGATGATGAGGATGCCGCTCCCATTCCCCCCGTGCGTGGAGGCGCACTTGTTGTGAGAAGAGCTTTGCAAACCCAAGAGACTCTTCTCGACAAGGCCCAAAGGGGAATGTTGTTCCAAACATGTTGCTTCGTAGGTGGAAAAGTGTGCACTCTTGTCATCGATGGAGGAACTTGCACGAATGTCGCATCTACCACTAAGGTCGAAAAGCTTGGCTTGCCTCTATTACCGCACCCTCGACCCTATTCACTCCATTGGCTCAACGATCACAACGGCATCAAGGTAACTAAGCAAGTCTTAGTAAATTTTTCTTTTGGATCTAACTATGACGATTCCCTTGTTTGCGATGTTGTCACTATGAGCACTTGTCACATTTTATTGGGCCGACCATGGCAATATGACAAGAAAACGGTGCACAATGGGTTGAACAACACTTATACATTCACCCATAAAGGCAAGAAAGTCAAGTTACTTCCCATTTTGGCGCCGTTGCCGGGGACTTTGTCCCTAGCCAGCCATTGAACGAATACCCTAAGGTTGCCTAAGTCATTTATTTTATGTTTTGATTTTCCTTGGTGTTTTGGTTTTGTCTTGCCAGGTTTACTCTACGTGCATGCAAAAAGCTCAACTCTTCGAGTTTGATCCTGAAATCGAAAGAAATTTTCGCTCCCGGCGAAAGAAGCAAAAGTTAGAGCACGCCCGGAGAAAGCAAGAAGAGGACTCCAAGCGAAAGAACGCCATGTCTGGCGGTGGCGGCGAGCCTAGAGTCACGCTTGGCTCTTATGTGATGCCCAACGTCACAAATCAACCCTCTGCCATAAATCCTCCAAATGTGGCCTCTAATGATTTCGAGCTGAGGAGTTCACTCATCAATTTGGCGAAGGCCAACCTATTCCATGGCCTTCCCAATGAAGATCCCAATCGGCACCTTCGCCTTTTCAACCAAGCATGTGAGACATTTAAGGCAAATGGTGCAACGCCCAATGCAATCAAGCTGCGATTGTTCCCCTTCTCACTTGAAGGGAAGGCGTGGGAGTGGTTGGACTCTCTTCCATCAAGCTCCGTCATCACCACTTTTGACCAACTTGCTAGCGTATTCTTCACGAAGTACTTTCCTCCTAGCAAGTTGACGAGCCTCCGGAATCAAATTTCAACATTTTTCCAAGAGCTGGATGAGTCCCTCTATGAAGCATGGGAGAGGTTCAAGGACCTCTTACGTCAATGCCCCCACCATGGATTCGAACCATGGGTCCCGATACAAGCCTTCTACAACGGGGTGGATGACAACTTGAGGGCCAACATCTTGGCGGCGGCGGGAGGCAACATTATGTCCAAAACAGTGGCAGAACTTCAAACTTTGATTGAGGAAATGGCGATCAATAGCTACCAGTGGTCAAAGCCCCGTTCCAAGAGGACGGGAGGTAAGTATGATGTTGATGCTATTTCTATGTTGAATGCTAAATTGGATGCCATGACTGAAAAGATGGATATGTTGAATGTGAATGCTCCCCCTCCCCAACCATGTGCGTCGTGTCAATTATATGAGCATGAGACCTTGAATTGTCCTAGTGGGTTGGTTAGCAATGAATCGACAGAAGTGGTTAACTACGTTGGTAACCCTTCTAATAGGCAAAACTTTGACCCTTTTTCCAATACTTACAATCCCGGTCTTAGGTTCCACCCGAACTTTTCTTACCGGAACAATAACCAAATGGGTCAACCCCAAGGGCAAAGACAAACCCAAGCACCTCCACCACAAGCTTCCCAAAAGCCTAACCTAGAGGCCATGATACAAGCTTTGATGTTGTCTCAACAACAACACCAACAACGGCAACTTGAGCATCAACAAAAACAAGATGAGGTGATTAAGGCCTTAGCTACTAAAGTTGACCTTATGAGCACCCACACTCAAATGCTTGAGAACCAAATTGCTATTCAAGCTAGTACCTACACACCCTCTCCGAATGCTTCCTGAAAGCCCATACCTAACCCTAAGGAACAATGTCAAGCCATAACCTTAAGGAGTGGGACACAATTGGAGGGGCCTAAAGACCCTAGGATTGAGCATGTGGTGATTGATGTGTCTAAGGATGTTGAAAATGTTGTGATTGATGCTGAGAATGTTGTGGTTGATGAGGAGGTGTCTCCACCCTCCAATGATTCTGTGATTGATGTTGATGTGCAAAAAGAGAAAGGGGTTTCTAATGACCTTCCGAAAACTCCCCAAAGGATTTATACTCCGCCCGTGCCTTTCCCTCAAAGATTGGCTAGGGCAAAACTTGACAAACAATTTGGAAAGTTCTTGGAGGTCATCAAGAAGCTCGAGATTAGCATTCCATTCACCGAGGCTTTGTCTCAAATGCCCGCCTATGCCAAATTTTTGAAAGAAATTTTAAGCAACAAAAGAAGGCTAAGATACGAGACAATGGCTTTGACTGACCATTGTAGCGTCGCGATCCAAAACAAGCTTCCTCCTAAGCTTAAGGATCCCGATAGCTTCACCATTCCATGTGTTGTAGGGAATGTTTTTATTGATCGTGCTTTGTGTAATTTAGGGTCAAGTGTGAACTTGATGCCTCTTTCTTTGTCTCAAAAACTTGGTATGGAAATGAAACCCACTACCATGTCCCTACAACTTGCCGATCGTGCTCGTGAAATACCCCTTGGGTATACTTGAGGATGTCCCTATCAAGGTGGGTGACATCTTTGTGCCTGTTGACTTTGTGATACTTGATATGAATGAGGACTTGCGCACCCCAATCATTCTTGGGAGGCCTTTATTGGCCACTTCGTGGTGTTGTGTTGATGTGAAAAATGGCAAGATGACTTTTGATGTGGGAAGTGATAAAATTGAGTTTAATGTGAATAAAGCTTCCAAATTTCCTTCTATTTCCGATGATTGTAATTTCGTTGATTCGATTGAGGGAATAGATAGGGAATATGAGTCTAACCAGTGGCCAAGTGATGATCCACTTGAGCAATGTTTACTGTTTTGTGAATCTTTGCAGGATGACAACCTCGAAGTTGCTATTTGTGCCGAGTTGTTGGAAGCATCCTTACCCATCCCACCGGGGTTTGCCAAGGTTGAGAAGTTGGAGGTGGAAGAAGAGCCTACACATGCTGCGAGAAAGGCTCCAGAGGTAGAATTGAAGCCTCTCCCATCTTCTTTGAGGTATGAGTTTCTAGGTCCTAATTCCACATATCCTGTCATTGTGAATGCAAACTTAAACAAATCTGAAAACCATAAGCCATCTATTGAGCATCAAAGGAGGCTTAATCCTACCATGAAAGATGTTGTGAAAAAAGAGGTTTTGAAATTGTTGAAGGCCGGTATTATCTACCCTATCTCCGATAGTGAGTGGGTAAGCCCGGTCCATGTTGTGCCTAAAAAGGGGGGGTGACTGTTGTGAAAAATGATAGAAATGAATTGATCCCCACTAGAACGGTCACTGGTTGGCGAATGTGTATTGACTATAGGAAATTGAACAAAGCCACCCGGAAAGATCACTTTCCCCTCCCTTTTGTAGACCAAATGCTAGAAAGACTTGCAAAGAATTCCCATTTTTGCTACCTAGATGGCTATTCCGGATTTTTCCAAATCCCGATTCACCCAAAAGACCAAGAGAAAACCACGTTTACTTGTCCTTATGGAACCTTTGCATATCGGAGAATGCCATTCGGGTTGTGTAATGCACCCGCTACCTTTCAAAGATGTATGATGGCTATATTCTCCCAATTTATTGAGGACATAATGGAGGTTTTTATGGATGATTTTTCTGTTTATGGCACCTCATTTGATCATTGTTTGAATAATTTGAAAATGGTGCTAAAACGATGTGAAGAAGTTAACTTGGTTTTGAATTGGGAAAAGTGCCATTTTATGGTGCAAGAGGGGGTAGTTCTTGGTCATGTTGTTTCCTCCAAGGGCATTGAAGTTGATAGAGCAAAGGTGGAGGTGATTGAAAAATTGTCGCCACCAAATTCTGTAAAGGGAGTGAGAAGTTTTCTTGGACATGTTGGTTTTTACCGGCGGTTCATAAAAGATTTTTCAAAAATTGCAAAACCACTCACCCAATTGCTCATCAAAGATGTGCCCTTTGACTTTAATGAAGAATGTTTGAGTGCTTTTCTCAGGTTAAAGGAAGCTTTGATCACCGCCCCCATCGTACAAGCACCGGATTGGGATTTTCCCTTTGAAGTGATGTGCGATGCAAGCGATCATGTGGTGGGGGCTGTTTTGGGCCAACGGAAGGACAACAAACCCTATGTGATTTACTATGCAAGCAAGACGTTGGATGGAGCTCAAGCTAATTATGCCACCACCGAGAAGGAGTTCTTAGCGATTGTCTTCGCTTTGGATAAATTCCACTCTTATTTGATCAATTCCAAGGTGATTGTGTTCACGGATCATGCTGCTCTACGGCACCTCTTGACTAAGGCAGATTCTAAGCCTCACCTCATTCATTGGGTCCTCTTACTCCAAGAGTTTGACCTCAAGATCCGAGACAAACCCGAATTGCAAAATGTGGTGGCCGACCATCTTTCAAGATTGCAACTTGAGGCTCAAAGTGATGACGACATTCCCATTGATGATTCCTTTCCACATGAGCAACTTTATGTTCTTGCTCATCAAGTTGTCCCTTGGTATGCGGATATAGTGAACTTCATTGTTAGTGGTGTACTTCCCCCGGAGATATCATGGCAACAAAAGAAGAAGTTCCTTTCCGAGTTGAGAAGATATGTTTGGGAGGAGCCTTTACTTTATAAGCTTTGTGGGGATGGAGTGTATAGAAGATGCTTGGCAGAAGAAGAGATTCAAGGTGTGCTCCACCATTGTCATGCCGCTACTTGTGGTGGTCACTTTAGCACCGACAAGACCATTGCAAAGGTGCTCCAAGCCGGGTTCTATTGGCCTACACTCTCCAAGGATGTGAGGAGTTTTGTACTTTCATGTGACAAGTGCCAGAGATCCGGAAGCATTTCCAAGGGGAATGAGATGCCACAACACTACATTTTAGAGGTAGAACTTTTTGATGTGTGGGGGATAGACTTCATGGGTCCTTTCCCTCCTTCTCACAATAACCTCTACATTTTGGTGGCGGTCGATTATGTTTCAAAGTAGGTTGAAGCAATTGCAACACCCACCAATGATTCCAAGGTGGTGATAAAGTTCCTCAAGAAGATTTTTGCAAGATTTGGAACTCCACGGGCCTTATTGAGTGACAATGGCACTCATTTTTGCAATCGGCCTCTTGATGCTCTTTTGGCCAAGTATGGGGTGACACATCGAGTTGCTACACCATATCATCCCCAAACTAGTGGCCAAGTGGAGCTTTCTAACCGGGAAATCAAGAGCATATTGGAGAGGACGGTCAACCGTTCGAGGAAAGATTGGTCTCTTAAGCTAGATGATGCATTGTGGGCCTACCGGACCGCATACAAGACTCCGTTGGGAACCACCCCATACCGGTTAGTATATGGAAAAGCTTGTCATTTGCCGGTTGAGATGGAACACAAGGATTTTTGGGTTGTTCGAACTCTCAACTTCGACCTTGCCAAGGTTGGAGAAAAGAGGATGTTGCAACTTCAAGAGCTTGATGAATTGAGGTTGGAGGCCTATGATAGTGCCAAGTTATACAAGGAGAGGACTAAGAGATGGCATGACAAGCACATCTTCAAGAAGAGATTTGAAGAAGGAGACCAAGTGTTGTTGTTCAATTCAAGGTTGAAATTCTTTCCGGGCAAGCTTAAGTCCCGATGGTCGGGTCCTTTTCGAGTTTTGGAGGTTTTCCCCCATGGTGCGGTTGAGATTTGTGGGGATAATTCCGAGCCATTCATAGTCAATGGGCATAGACTTAAGCCCTATTTGGTTGGTCAACCTCTTGAAGATCGCCAAAGCTTCAACCTCGCCGATCCCGGTACGGTTTGAGAGGTACTTGGTCAAGCTTAGGACGTTAAACAAGCGCTTCTTGGGAGGCAACCCAAGTTTTAATGCTTTATTTTTATTTTTATTTTTATTTTACATATTTTTTATTTTTATTTTACATTTTTTTTAATATTTTTTTTAGGATTTTTAGATTTTTCGTAATTTTATTTTTTCAACTTTTTAGGATTTTTAGAGATTTCTTTTCTTTTGTTTTTGTATTGAAGAATTTCTTGGAAAAAAACACAAAAAAAAGAAAGAGAAAAACGAGAGAAGAAAAAAAGAGAGAGTTGAAAAATAAATGAGTGAAGAGAAAAATTTTGAGTGGAAAAAGGATGGTTTGTAAAATGAATGAGTGAAATCCAAAAGAAGAAGAATGAGTGAGAAGAGGAAAAAAGTTTTGATTGAGGGTTGTGGGATTCGAACTCAAGACCATACAAGGTGAAAGAAAGACAGGACGGGTAGTGCCTACTGAGGCACGTCTCCAGCAACTCCACGATTGATCAGGTAAAGGAGACACAGTCCGTGCCCATCTGGCACTACCCGTGTCTCCATCGAAACCCTAAAAATTTTAAACACTCATCTTTCTCCCTCCTTTCTCCCTTGTCTTGGTCCGTGTCTTCCTCCCCTCCCTTCTTTTTCTCCTGCGCGCAGCAGCCCTTCGCACACACCCTGCCTCGCCACAGCTCTTCTCTGCTTCCATTCTCCATTCTTGTTCTCGCACGCTTCACCCCTCTCCCCTTCTCGTTCGCCCAGCGCACGCCTAGCCCCTGGCTGCTCTTCTTCTCGTGCGCCCAGCCACACCACCCCACTCTCGTTTTGCACTCGCCTAGCCCAGCGCCTCTTCTCCTCGTGCGCCCAGCCACACTTCACAGCCACCACACTCCATTCTTCAACCCTCAACCCTACCACTCCAAACTCTCTTCCTTTCTTCTCCATTCTCTTGTAACAGGTTTGATTCTTGTTAATTTTTAGTTTTCTTTGCTCAATTTGCTAAATTTTGAGATACATTGTCTTGGTGTACGTTTGAATTTAGGGTTTATTTGTGCTTAATTGGTTTGATTTGGTGGATGCCCTATTTGATTCTTGAGGTTAATTCGAACCCTATTGCTAATTTTGTTTAAATTGTTCAACTTTGATTTCTCTTATCTTGGTTGAATTGTTTGGAGAGTAATTGCTATGCTTTGGGTTTGGTTTGGTTGTGCCTTTGGTGTGGTTTGTCTCAAGAATTAGTGTGTTTACTTGGTTGGATGTATATACATTGAGTTTTGGTGGTAATAATTTAGTCCTTGTGTATAGCTAACCTTGTTCTTGCTTTAGTTATAGTTTCATTTAGTTGTAGTTACGAGTTGTGGTGCTTTGTATATACTTTGTCATCCACCATTGTAGTGTTTCTAGTAGTGGTGCTCTTGATTTTGGTTTGTTTAGTTTGGTGGGTTGTAAATATTGTTTTAGCTTACCTCTTTACTAGACTTTGTCTTAGGAGTCTTGGTTTGTGTTTCTTTGTTTTGTTTTTTGAGTATTCGATGGTATGTACAAACTAACTTCACCATCGATTTTGAGTCTTTTGCACTTTTGTATATAACTAACGATGTTGTCGACTCTTGTTGTTGAAAAATGGCTAGGGGACGCGGTCAAGTTCAAGAGGAACCTTCTTCAAAGAGGAGGAAAGCTGATGCAAGCACGGGTCGGGATAAAGGTGCACGTTCTTCTCGTCAAAGCCGAGGTAACAATCCCTTTAATCTCGATGAGAAATGTATGATCGTTATCTTGCTTTGAGCAAGCGTAGAGTTGTGGCCACTAGGTATATGCATGAACCATTTTTAGACTCAACTGGCATGTTAACTGATGTTGAATGGTTGTTAAATAGATGTGGCATGTTACGCTTTGCTCGAATGAGAGAACCAACTTATAGAAACCTGACCTTGGAGGTGCTTAGCACTTTTGAAGTAGATTTGGCCACTAGGGATGGTTTGATAAGTTTTAACATTGATGAAGAGACCCATTCCCTGACTTTGGCTGAATTTGTTGAGATTTTTCAACTTCCTGTTATAACTGACCGTAGGAAGAGAGAGGTGCCTAGTGATGATGACTGGAACCCCAAAGCCTTGTAGGCCCCGCGACTCAAAGTGCACTGTCATCCGCAATCCGACTTTTCGGGTTACTCAGCGGATTTTATCATGTGGTATGTTTGGTCGAGGTGACAGTATGAATGTGGCTTCTAAAGCCGAATTTTATGTGCTGTGGGGGATGTACTATACTCGCCCTGATGTTAATCCCGCTGCCCTTTTTGCTCTTCATTTAGCACGACATGCTAGCCTTGGGAAAAGGGATATTGTTGTGAGGGGTTTGCTTACTGTGTTAGCGAGACATTTTGGTTGGGACCCTGTTCGCCATCAAAGAGATTTGGTTGGTGGACCTTTGCCTTTAGATGCCAAGACTTTTTGTTCTGTGAAAATGTGTGCATTGGACGGGGCTGCTGTTTTGTGGCGGTACCCTAACAATGAGTTGATGCGGCTTCCCCATGATAATGTGTCCATCCAACATGTCCCTAACATCCTCTTTCTACCTCCTTTGGACCCGAACCAGCCTGCTCTTGCGGGTCCACTTGCCATCCGCGAGGATGAAGAGGGTGGTGAAAGTAGTGATGATGAGCCGAACGATGAGGGAGTGAGTGAGCCTACCTTTGAAGAGAGGCTTAACGACCTCCAAGTCTATTGTGAGCATGAATTTCAAGCCCTTCGGGACTCACAGGGTAGAATTGAGCATACCCAAGCTGAAATGCTTGCCTTGATGCGCTCCATGCGTGATTGGCAGCTAAACCATACCTGTGGTCCATCCCAACCTCCTCCTCCTTGATTCATCTATGTGGTTTCCTTCTCCATCCCTCCCTTGTTTCTAGTGTTATGTTCTGCATTGCGGACAATGCTAGGTTCAAGCATGGGGGGGTTTTCTTATCCATCTTTGTGTATATGTGTATTTTGAGTCTTTTTATTTTGATTTTTACTTGTTTTGAGTCTTTTTGTTTTGATTTGGTTTGATTTTCTTTGTTTTTCTAGTTTAGTTTCTTCTTTTTCATAGTTTGTTTTAGTTTGTTTTTATTTTTTTATTTTTTTATTTTCTTTTTGAGTCTTGTAAAGTTTTTGAAAAAATTGAAAAAATCTCAAAAAAATTAGAAAATCTGAAAAAAGTTTTTAAAAAAAGAAAAGTTTTGAGTAGGATTAGGCGAGATAGTTTTCTTTTGACTTGATTTAATCTTCTATAGCCCATTTGTGAAGTTCTGTGAATTGACATGAGTTGTGAAGCTAAATGTTGTGAGAATTGTGCCAGGAAAATGAGACCGATTACCTTTGTCACTATTTTAAGAGAGAATTGTGCATATGCATATCTTTTAAACTGGGTATTGATTGTTGAGCATTACCCTTGAGTCCACATAAGCCTAAAAGAAAAGACTAATCGTTTTTATTGGTCTTATTTCCATGAGTGGCTCACCATTGTGGCATCCTCCTTCATTTGTTTTGCATCTCCTTGAAATTGCCATGCGTTGTACTTTGACAAGATGATAGAGGCATTAGGAATGAACCCGCAAGCCTTGGCCACCTGTTTATATCATAATATCCGTAGTTAGCCCCTTCTAGCCTTGACCATTTCTTTTCTTGATAACCCGCATTATAAGCCACTGGCCGATTACATAATTCCTATCCTTAAGCCATTGCTTGAAATGTTTTGAGTTTGAAGTTGGGTTGATCGTTGTTACTTTTGTGGTTTGGTTTGAGGCGGGGATTGGTTTGAGTTGTAAATATTGGTTTGATTCCCCAATTGAGTTCATTGAGGTTGTTGTTAATTGGAGCTTGCCTAATGTGTTGTATATGTGTGTGAGTGTTTCAATCAATGAAAAAAAATGGAAAAAAACAGAAAAGGTGTGAAAAAAAGAAAAAAACAATCGGAAAATTCCGGAAAAATGAAAAAAAAAGAGAATAAAGTGTTTAGCATTGTGTTTCTTTTGTTTTGAGGCAAGTTTCCAATTGATTGTGGGGTTGATTTGTTGATTTGGATTGATTATAAGTGGTGAGAATGATAGTATGTTGAATTGGTGCGGAATAGTTTCAAGCTTTAGCTTTTAGCTCCACATATCCCAAATATTTTCCACTTCTTACCCTTTAACCCTAGCCCCGTTACAACCCTTGAAAGCCCTCTTGATTGTCATTGTTGCATTGCATTTTCGCGGTGGAGAGTTGAGATTCTTAGCAAGTACGTGGTTGGTTGTTGTTTTGGTTAGAGTAATGAGAAAAACAACATCTTTATATGTTTAAACACATGAGCGCAGTGTTTACCATGTGAGGTTTGCTCTCAAATCGTATCTAGTTCCATGCTTAACATGTGCATTCTTTTCTCATCGGTGAATAAGGGTGATTGATTGAAAATGATGAGTACTATTCTTGTATAATTTGTCTTCATTTACTCGTGTAAATTGGCTTTGTCTTCATTCTTGGGCTGTACTATAGATTAGATTGGGTTGATTGAATGTTCTATCAATGCCATCCTTAGGAGTTGTAATTAAATAAATATTTTCGTTTTTATTTTTATTTTACTTTTGAGTCTTTTAATTTTTCTTTGATTTGAGTTCTTTGAGTCTTTTTGTCCCGGTTTCTTTTATTTTGTTTTCTTTTCTTTCTTTTCATTTTCTTTCAAGTCTTGACTTGCTTAGGGACAAGCAAGGGCTAAGCATGAGGGATTTTGATAAGTGCTTCTTGTATATATGAGAACTTGGTTGTTTTGATGAGAATTTGGGGAATATTTGATGTGATTGTATTATTTATGCCTGAATTTCCCATATTACGCTTGGTTTGAAGTTTGGTGAGTTTTGTAGGAAATTTGTAAAGAATTTATGTAAACCGAGCCAAAAATCAAGTGTAGATCCAAGTTGTGTGCATAAAGGACCAAGAAGTGTGAAGTTGGATCACCCAAGGCCCAAACAATGGCCCAAACAGCTCCTAGGCCCGAGTCTGCAGTGACACGGGTGGTGTCAGCAGTGGCACGAGTAGTGCCTATGACAAGAAAGTTTGGAAATTTGTGCAGTGCAGCGACACGGGTAGTGCCTAGGGGGGCACGGTCCGTGTCACTAGGGGCACGGTCCGTGCCACTAGGGGCACGGTCCGTGTCACCCCTAGCGCGGTCCGTGTCGCCTGCGTCTTTTCGTTTCCGGCGGTTTCAAGTTGGAATTTTCCTATATTATTGTGATTTCCGGCTGTCTTTGGGGGCAATCATCATCCTACCATCCTGCATTCCATAACCTAACCCTAATCTATATCATTCATCATCTATAATCCATCCACCATTGAAGATTGAGAGAAGATTGAAGATTGAAGAGCAATTTGAACACACTTTGAAATGGAGGAGCAAAAGTCCTCCATTGTTGATTCCTAGCAAGATTGTTCTTCCCTTTGGTTTATTTCTCATTCTCTCATAGATTTTCATATGCTTTCTAGAATAGATTTCAATTGCTTTGTAGTTGCAAACATGAGTAGTGAGTAGTTCTTTTTAGTTTGGGGGATGAACCTTTGAAGTTGTTTGATGAATTGACTTTGTTGGATTGAATAATCATGAATTTAGTTTGTTGCAATCTATGTGGCCTTTGAATTGAATTGTTATTGCTTTTGCTTGATCATCAATTGCATGTAATTAGGTTGTTGAACGAAGCACCGAAAGGAGAAGTTTGATATCCCGAAAACCTAGGCTAAACTAATTAAAAATTGTCTAGACATAGAAGTTTTTAATTAGGGTTCTTGAGATAATTAGATTTATAACCTTGATTAAATCAAAATAACCACGAAAGTAGGTGATTGGTTTGTCTTGGCAATTCGCTCTAGGGACAAAATCTCATTGCGAAGTATTCTATGCAATTATCGAACCTTGATTGTGCAAACTAATGAAATGAGTGTTTAATCCATATCGTTGATTCGTTACTTGACTTAGGTTTTATCCCCTGAACGTCTTTTTCTTATTGATAAATCCAAGTAAATTGTGTGAATATTTGTTTGTTCGCTTTGAGTAGTGAATAGAAATAGAGTTAGTTGCTTCAAACAAAATCCCGATCGGCTTAGCAATCAATTAGGAGGCTAGTTCAGTGCGTTGAAAGGAAAAGTCCCTGTGGGAACGACCTTGATTCGTGCTACAATTTCACCCGTGCACTTGCGGCCTATCAAGGTCTTAAAAATGAATTGCTCCAGTCTAACTTTATCCAACGAACAAGAAAGGTTATGGCATCGATTTTGACACTAGGAATTGTCGCCAAATTGGAAAATGTTTATTTGGAAGTGTTAAAACCAAGCTCTGTCATTTGGATCAAGAAGACATGAAAGATACATGAAGGAAATCTTTGTTGGAGCGCTTCAGAGATAGAAACAAACACTCATTTATTTCGAGATTACAATATAGCTAAGCACCGTTGGCTGGCTAGTTTTCTTGGACTAAGAGATCTGAGTACTGATTTAGAATGGCGAAAATGGCTGGGAGATTGGTTAAAATATCTAATATATATACAAATAACAATGAGGGTAATAGACTATTGATGTTCATAGCAGTGTTATGGGTCATTTGGAATAGTATGAATTCGTTGAAGTTGGGACGGGCTAGCATAGACCAAAGAAGCCTTAAAAATCTGCCGACAATGGCTAAAAAGCAAGGTTATCATTGGAAGTACTCAAGGAAGAGGAACAAGATACAAGTAAGGACTAGAATAGCTATAGAGTTGGTACACAATTTTTGTGACTCGGATATGGATGTGTATATGTATATGTATAAAGTAGATGGGGCTTTGTGTTCGGCAACTCGGAAAAGGGTCGCCACCTAGATATGTCTACAAGGGCAACATGAACATATGTGTGCCTAGGGATGTGCGTGTTTGTGGGTGCGATCAGCTGTCTAAGTGGAACTAGAGGTAATACTTTTACAATTGCAGGAGGCAATAAAGACGAACATCTCATTTGTGGATATAGCTATAGATTCGGAGTTGGCTATGTGAATTTTAGCATATCCTAATAAATGTTGGTTTGTTGGTTACCCTTTAATCTGTAATATTAAATGAACTTGTCTCATGTTAGTCGGGTATAGGATTATAGCCTCCATGTCCGTATTTAGTTTTTAATTAATGAATGGACTATTTTGGCAAAAAAAAAATGTTGTGGCTTGCAAAATGATATTATTTGTAGGAAGGATCAACAATTTCACTTTTTATATTATTTAGGTAGGTGACAACTTTTAAATTTGGCCTTTTGATCGTAGATTATATGTTAGCTTTTAGGGTCCGTTTGGACCTAGGAAAACAGCATGGAAAAAAAAATCTCGTGGAAAAAAAATTTGGAGGAAAAATAATTTTGGGGTAAAGTAAATTTCTATCTCTTGTTTGGTATAAGTAAAATTTTGAAGGAAAAAAATTGATTTCTATTATTCAACTTTCTTTTTCTTATTTGGTTTGAAGAAAAATGCATGGAAAAATAAAATTTGCATGAAACTTTTAAATGTCAAGGTTCATTTTCCTAGATTATATGATGTAATTTGGAGGAGAGAGAGAGAAGAGACATAGATAGATAGATAGATAGATAGATAGATAGATAGATAGATAGATAGATAGATAGATAGATAGATAGATAGATAGATAGATAGATAGATAGATAGATAGATAGATAGATAGATAGATAGATAGATAGATAGATAGATAGATAGATAGATAGATAAGGAGAGAGAGAGAGAGAGAGAGAGAGAGAGAAGAGAGTTAGAGAGAGAGAGAGAGGAGCGTGGGAGAGAGGGAGCGTGAGATTGAGTTAGAGAGAGAGAGAGAGTGAACTGTGTTGGGTTAGGACCGAGCTTCCTTGCCCGGGTTTATGAAAAGAGACTTGAGGGATAAAAACCCGACCAGGCAATCTCAAACGAAACCCACCCGACCTCTAGCATTCACGAATCGATACATCTTTGTAAAGGGTAGGGTGATGAGTGTCACGATGGAATGGCTTAGGCAAGTTGCACATTGGACGAGCTTGGAGAGGCTCGAGACTTGCTTCCGACCCGGAGGCCTCGGGACCGGATTGGGTCGTCCCGGGAATGAAGGGCGAGGTAGTATCAAGTCTCGAAAGTAACCCAAGTTAATAACTTGCAAGGAGGAAGCCAATCAAAGGTTCGAAATACACGTGCCTTCACTATTTGGGTCATAACTCCTTCAATACATCTCCGATGGGTCTCGCTTTTAGTACACACTGAGAGCTTTCCAACGATATCTTACGGGTCTAAAGCGGAGTCCGGATGAAGAAGTTATGCGCTTGGAAGTCGGCAGGGAAAAGTTGCCAGAAGAATGACTCGCCCGAGCCAGCTTTCTGTCACGCCCGCGAAGCCCTGGTCGCGCCCACGAACCCTCCTGGCCAGCGACTGGACATAGCGAACAGGCGACGGACTCGCCTGAGTCAGTTTTCGCTCGCACGAGTCAGTTTTCGCTCGCCCCAGCCATCCTTCTGTGACGAATGCGTTGTTTCGTCATTTTGTTCTGTTTTTAAACAAAATTCCTGTTTAGTAGAAATAGCTCGTTTTTCCTCTTTTCCATGCAGCTTTTGATTATGAATGATTTGTTAATGCAATGTTAGGGTTTCTCCCTTTTCTCTCCCAAAATCTTGTTCTTACTTTATCCATTTGTTAATGGTGGTGTTAGCAAGTCATTCCTTTATTGATTATCTAGTGGATTACCTATGATAGTCATGGTGGGGTGTGAGGCCTAGAGTTGTTGATTACCTAGCTCAAGGTCATATCCTTCCTCTACTATTCAAGCTTTGATCGATTGTTGTTTCAACGATTCAAACTCAAGCTAAAATTCATCAACACTCCTACCGCGCCACGCTCCATCTGGTATCAGAGCTCGAGGTTTGCATTAGCTTGAGTTTCTAATCATTCCTCCATTGTTCATTACTAGTAGAGTTGATTTTTGTGGATTGTATGCAAATATTGGTGATCCCCATTCCCTTTGCAATCCAAGAGTATTGGAATACTTTGTATTGTATTTGTATTTGGTGTTTTTGATGCATATTGGAGCTTTGAGGAAGAGTTGGAAATTTGTGCCCACAAGGTGTTCGATAAAATGCCCAAGTGAGGAAAACACAAAGAACCCTTAACCAAACACAAGCCAACTACAAGAAAACCCCCAAACTCCACAAAATATCCCAAACACAAACCGTGCCATACCCTTTCCTCGATATGGATGATCACAATGATTCCGATCGAGAGGAACCTAGCCACTGGAGAAGTCCTAGAGTCCAAGGAATTGAGGACCGACTCGCCACGATCGACGAGAGGTTCACCTCCCTTCAGAATCGTAACGCCAACATCGAGCGGACTCTTCTGGAAATTGCGGCACAAATGAACAATTTGACGGTGCAACGTCAAGGGCAACCACAAGTTGAACGTCGGAGGCGTGCACAAAGCCCTATCCATCCTCCTCCAAACTTTGAGTCGAGCGACGATGCTAGAGGCTCTCCTCGACGTCGAATTCGTCGGAACGTGCATGATCAACCCCCTCGTGACGATTTCCAGGATGTTAAGATTGACATTCCCGAATTCAATGGTTCCACTAACCCGGATGACTACATCGAATGGATCCAATTGATGAATAGGATCTTCGAGACTAAGGAGTATGATGATGAGAAGGCTTATAAGATCGCGAGCTTGAAACTCACCAAGGCTGCTTGGCTTTGGTTTGAGAATATGAAGGTACAACGGGTTCGTGAAGGAAAGACAAGGATTTCTACTTGGACACGGCTTAAGCAAGTGATGAATCGCCGCTTCTTGCCAAACACCTACCGGCAGGATGTTTTGAGGAAAGTGTATGCTCTTACCCAAGGGAAACGAACCGTCGGTGATTACATTTCGGAATTCGAGCAACTTCTTATTAAAAGTGGCCTTCAAGAGTCGGAAGATCAAACCATGATGCATTTCTTAAATGGTTTGGACTCCACGATTGCTAAAAGAGTTGAAATCCAACCATACTATTCCATGGATGAATTGTGTAGTTTGGCTCTCCGAGTTGAACGAAGAAGAATGGAAAGGTCCAACACCAAGCCCTTGTCTAGACCCGTCTACTCGCCTTCTAGCCGGCCCCCTCCGGATTTAAGCATTCCGAAGTCTAACTAGACACCCAAGTCCACACCAACCCCAAGAATTGACAAAGGAAAGGGACTTGCTTCGGAGACTCCAACGGAACTTCCTCGGCGGATGGAAGGCCGAAATAGCTTTAAGTGTCATGGTTATGGCCATTTTCAAGCCGATTGTCCAAGCCGTCGGACTTTGACACTCCAAGAGGTCCACGACATCGACGATGAGCTTCGAAAGGCTTAAGAGGAACCCGAAGTGTTGGTAGAAGATGCGAATACTAGTGATGATGAGGATGTCGCCCCCATTCCCCCCGTGCGTGGAGGCGCACTTGTTGTGAGAAGAGCTTTGCAAACCTAAGAGACTCTTCTCGACAAGGCCCAAAGGGAATGTTGTTCCAAACACGTTGCTTCGTAGGTGGAAAAGTTTGCACTCTTGTCATCGATGGAGGAACTTGCACGAATGTCGCATCTACCACTATGGTCGAAAAGTTTGGCTTGCCTCTATTACCACACCCTCGACCCTATTCACTCCATTGGCTCAACGATCACAACGGCATCAAGGTAACTAAGCAAGTCTTAGTAAATTTTTCTTTTGGATCTAACTATGACGATTCCCTTGTTTGCTATGTTGTCACTATGACCAATTGTCACATTTTATTGGGCCGACCATGGCAATATGACAAGAAAACGGTGCACAATGGGTTGAACAACACTTATACATTCACCCATAAAGGCAAGAAAGTCAAGTTACTTCCCATTTCCCCCCAAGAAACCAAAACTTCCAAAACCGGGATGGGTAGTGAGTTGAGGAACCTTCTCATGACGAGCGAAACACGGGAAGAGCATACTCTGGGCAAGGATGAACTACCTCTTACTTTGTCTTTGCCTTGTAGTGAGCCTAGTGAGGTTGAGAGTTCCCAAGCACCACATAAATTTCCTTTACCGCCCTTAACCCTTCACCTCCACAAAACAAGCCTCCTTCTGCTTTCTTGCATATGGATGATGGGTACATTGCGGGATTTGAAGATTGTGGGTTGTCAAGCATAATTGTTCAAAGCGTTCGGGAAATTCTGAGCTTCATGGAGACAATAGATGAAGAATGCTTCGGTTTTAACCCCCAAGAGTTGAGGGCAACTCATTTTCAAGAGGGGGAGCATGAACCGTGTTGGGTTAGGACCCAAGCTTCCTTGCCCGAGTTTATGAAAAGAGACTCGAGGGATAAAAACCCGACCCGACAATCTCAAACGAAACCCACCCGACCTCTAGCATTCACGAATCGATACATCTTGGTAAAGGGTGGGGTGATGAGTGTCACGATGGAATGGCTTAGGCAAGTTGCACATTGGACAAGCTTGGAGAGGCTCGAGACTTGTTTCCGACCCGGAGGCCTCGGGACCAGATTGGGTCATCCCGGGAATGAAGGGCGAGGTGGTATCAAGTCTCGAAAGTAACCCAAGTTAATAACTTGCAAGGGGGAAGGTGATCAAAGGTTCGAAATACGCGTGCCTTCACTATTTGAATCATAACTCCTTCAATTCAACTTCGATGGATCTCAAATTTTGGGAGCTTATAGTACACACTGAGAGATTTCCAACGATATCTTACGGGCCTAAAACAGAGTTCGGATGAAGAAGTTATGCGCATTGGAAGTCGGCAGAAAAAGCCGCGGAAGATCGATTCGCCCGAGCGACTTTACATCGCGCCGCGAACCCTCTGGCCGATCGACATAGCGAACAGGCGACGGACTCTCCCGAGTCAGTTTTGGCTCGCCCGAGCCATCCTTCTATTATGGACGTGCCGTTTCGTAATTTTGTTCTGTTTTTAACCTCAATTCCTGTTTAGTATAAATAGCTCGTTTTTTCCTCTTTTCCATGCAGCTTATATTTATGAATGATTTGCTAATGCAATGTTAGGGTTTCTCCCTTTTCTCTCCCAAAATCTTGTTCTTACTTTATTCATTTGTTAATGGTGGTGCTAGCAAGTCATTCCTTTATTGATTATCTAGTGGATTACCTATGATAGTCATGGTGGGGTGTGAGGCCTAGAGTTGTGGATTACCTAGCTCAAGGTCATATCCTTTCTCTACTGTTCAAGCTTTAATCGATTGTTGTTTCAAGGATTCAAACTCAAGCTAAAATTCATCAACACTCCCACCGCGCCACGCTCCAGAGAGAGAGAGAGAGAAGAGTGTTAGAGAGATTGAGAGATTGAGAGAAAACAGAGTTAGAGAGAGATAGAGAAAGAGAGAGAACAACGTTAGAGAGAGATAGCGAGAGAGAGAAGAGAGTTATAGAGAGAGAGAGAAGAGCGTTAGAGAAAGAGATTCGAGAGAGCCGCGAGAGATGAAGTAGAGAATGTTGACTTTTATGTGCAAAATTTTTCTCTCAACTTTCCTTTCATTTTTAAAGGGAAAATCTTTTGTTCTTTGTTTCCCCAAATTTTCCATGTAGATTTCCAACTATTTTTTTTTCCATTCATTTTTCTTCAATCCAAACAAAAGAAAAATTCTCATTTTCCAAATTTATTTTTTTCCATGTTGTTTTCCTTGTTCAAAACGGACCCTTAATGTTAATTATTGTTAAGTAAATTATAGAGATATTCACATATCTATAATTCAAATTAAGAGTTTTACACGGTACAATAATAAAGTAAAAATAAGTAAAATGAAATAGCAAAATCAATTAATACTCACAACTTCATCATTGGCTTTCAGCAACACTATAGCACCTTCGATATATGTAGGGATGACAATCAGATCCGAATCCGAAGCGAATTCAATTCGCTCCGAAGCAAAAACTCCGAATCCGAATTCGACTAAAAAAATCTGACTCCGAATCCGATTAAAAAAATATGAATCCGATTATAATTGGGGCAGGTATGTAGGTGAACACCTCCGATCCGATTAAGTCCGATTATAGTAATTAATATAAAATTTTTTTAAAAAAATTAAAAATTAGAAATCTAAGTTTTATTTTAACAAGTATGATTTTTTAATCGGAGGTAATCGAAGTTAGAAGTAATCGGAGTCGGAGGAAATCATTTTACAAAAACGTATAAAAGCTAACCGGATTCGGAGGTAATCAAAGGTAATTGGAGTTGGAGGTAATCGGAGATAATCGGGTCGGAGTTGGAGTTGGAATTGGGTAGCTTCGATTAAGTTTGGATTTGGAGGTCCACCCACCTCGATTAATTGGATTTGGAGGTGACTTCCACCTCTGATTATTAATTGGAGTGAACGTGAAGGTGAATATCTCCGGTTCGCCTACGACCCATTGACATCCCTAAATATATGTCCACGAAATACCTTCACATAGCACTGGTTGCATGTCCAAACTCATTATATTCCTACACTTTCCAAGATTTACTTATTATATACCTCTCTTTCTTTTAGCAAGTTCTTCTTTAAAAACCTTACTGTTGTCTCTTGATTATCAATAGTCTTCAAGCTTAAAGCTAAGTTATTGATCTCCACAGTTTTGGTGCTTCGAGATCCATTGCTGATTTTTACTTTATGTTTCTTGACAATTCATTGTCAACTAAAAAAAAGTATTTATGAACGGTATTCAAATAACACCTTTAATCATATATAAGTCTCGTCTAATAGTATGTGTGCAATTGGTGGGGGTAGTTGTGTTGGAATAGTCGATTTTAAAACTTTTTGTGAAGTGGTTTCAAACTGTCAGATCAGTAATTTGATTTTTTGTGTGGTTTTGTTTTGGAAACTTTTCTTTTGGTTTGGATACTGTTTGCTGATGCTCCTAAATCGTTGTTGGGTGCATTTCTGGTGTCTTCCATTGAAGGAGATCATTTCTCTGAATGAAGAGTTGGTCTTGGTGGGTTTGGGTATTCTGTTTGAATGATTTAGATTCCTCTTAAAATCAGTTTGAAGCCGGACAAAGCTGGGAGCTTCAGGTTATTTTTGTCTCTTTTGTTTTTCTTGAAAGGTGTTCTCATGTGGTGCCTTGTTTTGGAGTGAGAAAAATTATGCAGTTGTTCAAGGAGGATTTGGGGTGGTTTGGCTTAATATAGGTTTAAGTCTGATTGCAAGTTGGTACTTCTCATTGAAGTCAGAGTGTGGTTTGATTTCCTTGGTTGAGAAATGATGAGTCTTTGGATGTAATTCTTTCCCGTCTCTTGAGGTCTGAAAGCTTAAAGATGGGGGCTCTTTGGTTGTAACTGATGCATCTATCAGAAGGTAGAAAGTTAAATGCTCGGCTATTTTGGTTCTAATTGCTGCAGTATGATCTGTTTTGATTAATTGCACTCTGCATTGGAAGTATCTTACGGGCAGGTGATGTTCTTGTGGAGTGAGGTTGTGCTTTGTTTGTGCTGGTTTCATCATTCAGCAGCAGTAGTTTCGCATAATATTCAGATTGTTGATTTTATAGGGTACCATTTCTTTCATCTGGTGATGCTCTTTCATCAATCTCATCCTTTTTTCTACTAAGTGTGGTCTGATGCCATTGTGGTCTTGGTTCCATTGGTCTGCAACTGTATAACTCTACTGAGGTCTAGGTGTGAATGTCAATCTCTGCTGTGTGTTGTCCTGTGCTGTGGGTTGACTTCAATGGTTTGCTTTTTATCATTTGGATGGTGTTCCTATGGTTTTCAGGGTTGTTGTGTAGTTTCTTCATTTCTCTTCTTTGAGATCAATTTGAGTTGTAAACTCTTTGGTGTGCTCTTTGGCACCTTCCTTTTGGATTGAATAAAAGGGCTCTTGTGGCCGTTACTTATCAAAAAAAAAAAGCATGTGTGAGTTTATCTATAAACACAAAATTTTAGAATTGCTAATAAACTTTGAAAATATGAATTCAATCAAGGGAGATTGAGGAACTATCCACTCTTCACTTTTATGATTTATAGTCAGTGGAGGATCTAGGATTCAGAGTCAGTTGCATTGGCAAAAAAAAATTAAAATTATAATCATACACAAAACACGCCTCATAAATCTACGAACTAACAAACATCATTCAAACACTTAAGAATATCCTCAATTTCACATAAATAGTACTCTCTTCGTCTCTTTTTACTTGTCCACTTAACTAATTTTTTTATTCCTTATTATTTGTCTCATTTAAATTTTGCATAACAATTTTATACTTTTACCCTTAATCAATGACTTTGAAACCAATAACTTAATTGAAGGTAGTTTGTCATTTTAATTTATTTCTACCTAGATTTTTGCATTTAGAGTGTGTAATAGTACTGATCATCGATCATCGAAACATTTATTAACGGTTGTCGTTTAAGTAAATAAAACAACAAAAAGAGCTTGAACTAAGTCAAACCCCTAACCTATAACCATAGATACAACTTGACACATGAGGATGTTTTCAGTGAGCCACCCAAACTTGGATGAACTTGTGTGGTGTCAAATGCTATATTTTCAATATATTTATTTATTTATTCCTTCAAAGCATTTTTTTTATAAAAAAAGCATTAGTGATGTCAATTGACACCACAAGTCTCAACATAGATTTGACCCTGTACACCATCATCATTTAAAAGTTTGAAAACTCTAACATTTAAAACTTATAAAAAATCGACTAGTGGATATCCTTCATTTTGCGGAAAGTATTATTGAGGGACAATATTTTTAAAATTAATTTTGAGGGACCCTATATTTTATGGTAAGTATTTTATGGGGACATTCCGGTACTATCTTAATAGAATCCCGCGAGATTGTTTGAAAATTACCAAATTACACTTCATTTAATTTGAAATGGTGAAGTTTTTTTTAAAAAAAAAAATTGTCCAAAGTGTTTAACAGTTGGGTTTCTTTAAAAGGATACATACGTTTGTGTTCATGGCATTAAAAATCATCTGCGTGAATATTTCACTCTGTCAATCTACAGACTCCATTTGTGCCCTTGTTGTCACTCCTTCAAATCTGAGTCCCAGAATAAAGTAGTCCCAGAATCAGTAAACCCAAATACAAACTACCATCAGATAGGTATTAAGCCAAATTCTGAATATCGAAAAAAAAAGAGGGAGAGATATAATGTGGTGGGAAATTTGCTTACGGACAAAGGAGCCTGATCTGATTGATGACCAGAGGAGAGAAAGAGAGAAAAGCTGGGTGAAGGTGGACAGAGGAAATACATAAGGAAATACATGTCACAGAAAGAAACCAACCATACCAAATTATTGCTCAATTTTTTTAACAGCCGACAATTAAAACGGACAAACTTGGCCCCGTTCTTTTATACGGTATTTTGTGGTATGACGTGATATGGTATGGTGAAATTATGGCGGGTTGTGGTGTAATTGTAGCGGGTTATTGGTATGTTGTGGTGAGTTTTTTTTGTGTATATATATAAATATTGTATTGGTAATTGTGAAAAAGTAATTTGTGATGGGTTGCGGTGAATTGTGGTAGAATGATATTTTGTGGTGGGTTGTGGCAAATTGCGGTAGGCTGTGGTACCGCAGTTTGCCAACCGCACAAAAGAACAGGGCCTTAATGGACTTGTTTTGGTCGCTTGGATTCAGAATACAATAAAACAACTTAGCATGGTTGATCTTCTTCAACATGCTCCTTCAATCTCTACGTTTCGCATTTGTCGACCACTGTCTCAATTTACTGTCGCATTGATGAAATCCTAGACAAAGGGTTGAAGAAGTTCAACCGTCTTCGACTGTTCCAGCAAAAACACTCATCAGTATCTCTCACTCTTTTTTTTTAGGCGGCTGATGGGAATAGGCTTAGGCAATTAAATGGGGGAGGGGCAGTTTTGTAATTAACTTCACCATTTCATATTAAATGAAGGGTAATTTGGTAATTTTCAAACAATCTCTCCGGATTCTATTAAGGTATTACCGGAATGTCCCCTTAAAATACTTACCATAAAATATAGGGTCCCTCAAAATTAATTTTAAAAATATTGTCCCCCAATAATACTTTCCGCAAAATGAAGGGTACCCACGAGTCGATTTTTGAAAACTTATACATAAAAGTAAGATTATACTTATCTCAAAAATATAAAGAAAATTTTGTTAAAACAAATAAGTTACATATAACTAAAAGTTTTTCCTACAAAATAGTTAGAAGAATTAGTTTATCCTAAACTAGGCCTCAATCTGTGCGATGCACGGAATAAACTAAATTAGTTAATTTTCAAATCATTACTATTATTACTATTATTATTATAACTATTATTATTATTATGGTACAAACGTACTATTCTAATTTAAACCGGCTGACCCAAAAAGACTGGACCAAAAACTTGGAGCAAAAACTTGTTCTTCTCACCTTCGTACCTAAACTTTCTTCCTACTGGATCCATTGCCATATTTATGGACGACATCAAATTGTGTCATATTGTTAGATATTCTACCATAATATCATAAATATCTTTTTTAATTTAAATCTTACAAATTAATGAATGATTAAAATTTATCAACCAAAAAAATATTCTATCCTAATCTAATGATTTTACCCTTAAAATTTTGACATATAGTCATCCTAGTCCAACTTTGCATAAATTCATGTACGTGATAATTAAATTTTATCCAATTTTGTATATATTTTTGTGTGACTACCTATGTAAATCCAATCTAAAATGAATGGGATGAATTTTCCCAAAAAAAAATTAGAATAAGTAATAGAAATACAAAACCTTCTATAAAAAGAAAAGAAAAAAACCCTGAATGAAAACTCACTAATTCAATTGAACATTGAAGAGCTGTTGAATTTTGAGAGAGAGAGAGTTAATGTGGATTCAGAATTTGTAGTAATGAAAGAGAGAGAGAGGAGAGATGCATTATTTCCAAAAGAAAGAGGGAAATTAGAATCAAGTTTAATACAATGGGCAAATAAGTATTTGGGTGGCAAATTATGATCTGTGTATATTATTCATCTGAATTTTTATTTGCCAAAAAAAATTATGTGCGTTTTGATTGGTCGATATCCCTATAATCACTCTCCTTCCAGTATTTGGGGTAGCCCACAGCTTCGTCATTAAATATTATATAGATTCCAAAATAATTATAATTACTGATAGCTGCAACAAAATAATATAATTTAGCATTTATCTACTTTCTTATTGGAAATCCCTACAATTAATCTCATTCCTCCATTCAGCGGGACCAACAAACTTTACTATTAATATGATATAGATTATTATTATTATTATTACTATTATTATTATTATTATTATTATTATTCCAAAATAATTATAATAACTAATAGTCGTAACAAAATAAATTAATTCAGCATTTATCTACTTTCGGATTGGTGGAAATCCCTACAATTAATCTCCTTTCTCCATCAGCGGGCCCATAAACTTTACTATTAATATTATATATTATTATTATTATTCCAAAATAATTATGATTACTGATAGTTGCAACAAAATAAATTAATTCAGCATTTATCTACTTTCTGATTGGTAGAAATCCTTACAATTAATCTCCTTTCTCCATTCAGGGGGAACCACAAACTTTACTATTATTATTATTATTATTATTATTATTATTATTATTATTATTATTATTATTATTATAGGCAACATCAAAATAATAATTGTTATTTGCACCAAAATAATTTAATTCAGAGTCCAAAATAGTCAAGGATTAATGATATTTCTGGTTTTTTAAATTTTAATATAAAATCCAGATTGAAAATAAGAAAATTGAAAATAGAAGAAAATTTAATTTGCTACTACAGTCACTCTGACAAGGCCGCAAGCGCACGGTGTACGTAGTAGCACGTCAAAGTCGATCCCACAGGGACTCACTTAGCAACTCAATAAACTAACCTCTAGTACGATTGCTAAGCTAATCAGGATTTGGGTTTTGGAAAAGGTTAAAAAAACAAACTAAAACTAAAGAAAGCAAGGAAATTAATCAAAGATTCAAATCAAGAGAGAAAGATTTCTAGGGAGATGCTAACCTAACAACGAAGTCGATTATTAAAACCTAGCTTACACAATCATACATTCAAGAACGAATCAAAAATCGACAACCTCTGAATTCTATCGTCCTTTCAATGCTAAATAGAATTATTCTAAACAACCTAATCAACAACTTTCGTGTGCCTTTTGGGTTAAACAGAATTAAAGATCTCAAAAAGTCAGGTTATCTAACGATTCCCTAGTTCACTACTCCTTTCTCAACTTTCGCAAACCTAGGTAAACAGGTTGGTAGTCAGATTACCCTAATTCACCTTTCTATACTTCTCAGGTTAATCTCAAACATACAAATATTCAAGGCCTTAAGAATACTCATAAACATGGAAAACACAACCTTCTATTGATTCTAATCAAGAATTCATGCACAAACTAATAACAATCAATCAAACTACATTACTTCGGGTTGCGAAACCCTAGAATTCAAATAAACTATTCACTCATGTTCAATGAAAAAGTACGACACAAGTTCCAAACATCATGATTAATTCTCAAAACAAAGAAGGAATCGGAAAGAAAAAAAATAATTACAAGAATTACAACCGTCGAGAATTTCGATCCCGGGGTGATGTCTTCCTCGCAAGTATTGATGTTTTCCTCCCGAATCTGGAACGTCGCTTCTCTTCGAATCAATCATGATCTTGAATCTTGATGGAGTAATTAATGAGTAATGGGATTATTAGGGTTTTTTCTCTCCTTAACGGCCTTAGAACGAAGACAGAATGATAGAATAATGAATTCTCCCCCTAAAAACCGTCGCTGCCTTGCTTTTCTACTCGCGAAAATAACCGACTTACACACGCAGTCTGCCTCGGTCCGTACAATCCATACATGGACCGTGGTGAGCCCCACGGACTGACCATGGTGGCCTCTGGTTGCCTAGTTTCAGCTCTGTTTATGTTGAAATTCATCCCACGCCCTGTTCTTGACATTTGGAGGTCCGTGGTGCCCTGGAATCTGCCAAAAATATTCCCAAAGCTGGTGTTTTGTTCCCAAATTTGCAAGTTTTCATCAAAAACAACAACACCGAAAATAATATAGAAATAGGGGGTATAAATCAAGATTTACATATAAAATTATCCATAATTCACTATCGAAAACCCTAAAAAACATAGCCATAAAACTCAGTTATCACACTCCCATGACTCTATTTCTTGGGACCCACAATGATTTCTATTATAAATATATAAATATTATTATTATTATTAATATTATTATTATTATTATTATTATTATTATTGTTATTCCAAAATAATTATAATTACTGATAGTTGTAACAAAATAAATTAATCTTCTTTCTCCATTCAGCGGGACCCACAATGATTTCTATTATAATATATAGATTATTATCATATAGATTATTATTATTATTATTATTAGTGTTATTATTGTTATTATTGTTATTATTATTATTATTATTATTATTATGCCAAAATAATTATTGATATTTGGACCAAAATAATTTGTTTCGATATTTATCTATCTTCTGATTAGTCGAAGTCTCTAGTATTAATCTCCTTTCTCCATTTAGTGGGACCCACAAACTTTACTATTATTATTATTATTATTATGCCAAAATTAGTACTGATATTTGGACCAAAATAATTTAATTTAGTATTTATTTAACTTTATGATTGATCGAAAATAGAAAAAATAATAAATTTCTATGTTGTGATTGGCGAAACCCCTACATTCACTCTCGTGGCTTTATTTTGTGAGACCCACAATGATTTCTATTATAATATATATAGATTATGATTATTATTGTTATTGTTATTATTATTATTATTATTATTTTGTCAAAATAATTACAGATATTTGGACCAAAATAATTGAATTCAGTATCTATCTAACTTTTTGATTGGTCGAAAATAGAAAAAAATATAATTTTCTACATTGTGATTTGACAATTCCCCTACATTTACTCTCGTGGCTATATTTCGTGGGACCCACAATGATTTCTATTATAATATATAAATTATTATTATAATTATTATAGGCAACACCAAAATAATTACTGTTATTTGCACCGAGATAATTTAATTTAGAGTCCAAAGCAGTTAAGGATTACTTTTTATTTTTTTTAAAAATAAAATCCGGATTGAAAATAAAAAAATAGAAAATAGAAAAAAATATATAATTTTCTACGTTGTGATTGACCAATTTCCCTACAGTCACTCCCGTGACTCTTTTTTGTGGGACCAACAATGATTTATATTATAATATATGTATTTTCATTGAATCGAATCTCCGTTACATTTAAAAAAAAATTGAATTATATAAAATTTCACCAATATCTAATCAATACCGTGCATATTTGAAATATCAAGATGTTAGTATTATAATTCCAAGCCATGCATCAAACTTATAAACTCCAAAGTCAACCAATCAATCAAATTAATTATGCGAACAAGTACTTCATAAAATACCTACCCTATATCTTATGAGTAGGAGCAAAGTCAAGAAGGTTTGACCATTAGAATTATTGTGCTCCTTTTCAAAGAAGATATGAATTTACAAGTGCAGGTGAAATGAATCCTATCAAATAACATTACTTTACTTGAGAGAGTGGGGCATATTGGTTTTCATATTATACACACCTCTTCTCTAGATTGTCTCCCTTTTTCTAAAAGAAGAACAACTTTTACCACTCCACTACCATTCCCCTCAAATCGCAATCATTGCTTTCCATATGCTTTGCTTCTTTCTCTTTCCGTACCAAATTCGCTAACTTGTTACTAATCATTCGTCCCACATGATACATCCACTACACAAACATATCGATATAGAAGCGTTTCTTTTTCTTTTGTTATAAATAGCGGTCAATCGACATTTTTATTCAGAAACTAAAAAGGGTCAATGGACTCAGACTAGCAGCACAATGTGCTTACAAGCTGTAAAAAACTAACTGAAAACAAACCACTATCAATGTTATCTGAGCGAATCAGTACAAGAATGATAACACCAGCTCTAGATACATCAGATGAAACTAGAATAGAGGGCTACTGAGTAATATATTAAAACACAAGCTTCTAAAGAAAATTCAACCCTAAAAAAAATAATTTAGAAGGTTTGATGAATTCTAAAACAAATTCTAAACCTACATAATTTATTACTACGTTTATAAATATAATATTAATAAAAATGAAAAAGGAATACCTATAGTCATACATAAGTTACTAATATTTAAAGTGTAGGCAATTAGAACATTTAAATTTTTTCAAAAAAAAAAAGAAATGCATAAGGTCATACATACATAAATTATAAATATCTAATACAAAACTAGAGCAATTTTTACTTTTCTTTTCATCAATTTACTATTATAGTATTGTAAACACAAATTTCGGATCTAAAATAAATAGAGACAAGAAATAAGTGCACAAATATAATTTTATATAATTGTATTAATTTCAAAGAATTCTAGGTACAATCTCTGTATTAAATACAATAAAGTAGTCCTCTGATTCGATCTCCTGAAATCTGGGTGAGCCGAGGGCGCGGACGCTTGATCTCGATCTCAAATGCAAGTCTAGCTGAAGAACTCTTGTAGCGGTTCTTGAGCTGAAGGTCTTGAGCGTTGATCCCCTTAGTGCTTGGTAGCTGGGGTATGCTCGAAGTTTAACCGTCTGAAAGTTGACTGTTGGTTGTAGTTCTCCTGGTTCTTGGATGCGAAGGCTTAATGCTTAATCTCGATCGATGAACCAAACGAAGAAGATGACTGCAGTCTTTGATGTGAAGGACAGAAGTTGTTGAACTAGCCGACGTTGGTCCTTGGTGCTTGGTAGCTAGAGAGCGTCTGTAGTTCGATCTTCTGAAGGCTTTGCAGGTCTTGCTGAAGAACTCTGAAACAGTTCTTGATCTTGACGCAGTAGAGGCTTGGAGACTCGATCTTGAGCTTTTGCAGACTTCGATCCTTGGCGCTTGGTAGCTAGACACTGCTGACAGTTTGATCTTCTGAAGCCTCTGGAGTGTAGAATGTCGAATGCCGTCGGGGTAGACTGCAGTGTGTGTTGAAAATGAGGGAGAAGACCCCTATTTATAAGCTCTGGAGACCTAGGGTTGCCTAGGGTTTGAGTCGACTTTGGGCTTGAGCCCAAATTAATTAATTATCCCTTTATTTAAAATAAAGAAATAATTATGATTTTCTCCATCATAATTGACACGTGTCGCGACGTTATTGGCCATAATATATTTCTATTTAAAATTTAATTAAATGGACCTCCTAATTAATTTAACACGTGGCAGCTAAATAAATTTAAATTATTTTCCACGTGTCATTTTCTGATTTGCCGACAAATTTTTGCCTCCTACAAGTATTATGACCATAACCTTAGAAATAAAATATAATAATAGATATTAAAGTAAATGTTTCATGAAAAATCTATACCATTGTTTCATATTTTTTTAACTTCTACTATATATAATTTTACCTATAAAAAAAATTAAAATTATATGTAACCTACCAAAAAAGAAAAAGAAATGGGAATAAATATAGATTAAAAAGTTAAAAAAGAGGTTAAAGCTACAAATATAAAATGAAAAAAAATAAGAAAATGGAATTGTCGCGTAGTTATTGTCGTAACAATTTACAAACATCCTTCTTATGTAAAAAAAAATAAAATTAAACCATTAACCCATAATTGTCATGATTATGAAATAAAATCTACTCAAATGATAATTTATTACATAAAAAAATAATATTTTTATGTGATTAGATTAATAATTACTAGAAAATTACTTTAGAAAATAAATAACGTAAATTATTGAAAAATTATTCATGCATCGCATGGGATATTAGAAACTAGTTAAAAATTATATCTAGATAAAAGTGTTTCCTAGGCAAATTATATTATCTCAAAATATACGAGAAATAGTCAAGTAATAGATCGGTTCACGCAACCAATTTATTTCAAGGACAACAATGCGTATTTTGAATAGTTAATAATTATCTTAGATGTTGGGATTAACTCATGAGTAAAAATGTCTCACATCGAAAAAATAAAGAAAAAGGACATGGTATATAAGTCAAGTGTGTTACTCCTCTTAACACCAATTGGTTTTAAGATGGAACCTCACTTAACTTGTGTACCATGGGCCTTGATTGAAGTTGGCTCCCCCCTTAGATCTCCCCAACAAGTGGTATCAAAGCCGATGGTTCGTTCGGCTGGGTGCGTGCAAGGTGCGGGAAGATCACCATGGACAGGAGCATGGACCATATCGCGTGCGCGGCTGGGTCTCCTGAATGTGCAGAGTCGTGGCTTGCTCAAGTGGAGTAGGGTGCGGCTCTGTGGAGTAAAGTGCGGCTGAGACTCTTGAGACAGAGTGGTGGCATGAGGGTCAGGTGTTGTAGGGTGCGACTGTGTAGAGTAAGGTGCGACTATGATGGGCTCCTGATGGTAACTTGAAATAATTATGATTTTCTGCATCATAATTGACATGTGTCGCGACGTTATTGGCCATAATATATTTCCATTTAAAATTTAATTAAATGGACCTCCGTAATTAATTTAACACGTAACAGCTAAATAAATTTAAATTATTTTCCGCGTGTCATTTTTTGATTTGCCGACAAATTTTTGCCTCCTACAGATGCCCCCTTCGAGGGTCAGCCGCAGACACAAATTTTGGGTGTTTTAAGTGGTTGAGTCTCGAATATTTAAGGAAAATAATTTTTTTATCACAACTTTTCAGTTTGGATAAAAATTTCATCAGAAATTTAGTCGGATTAATTTTTGGCAGTCGGAGTTGAAGTTGGAGTTGGAGTTGGAGTTTGAGTTTGAGTTTGAATTGGAGATGGTGATGGTGATGGAGTTGGAGGCTTGACTGAGAATTCTAATAGTATCCTAAAACTTGGCCAATCAGATACTATATAAACGCACCATTCTCGCCTCTTCCATTCATCTGCTGTCCCTCGTCTTCTCCTTGAATCTGCAAACTCACAGGTTTTACAGTATCTTTTCTTTCTTTCTTTCTTTCTTTCTTTCTTTCTTTCTTTTTCTTTTTATTTTTTTCCATATAATTTGAGCTTTTCTTTTTCTTGTTCAATTTTTTTTTGCCATGTTTTCTGTACAGAGAGCTGAGATTAATTGTCATTGTGTGCTTGAAATTGTCCTTCGTCATCATCACAGTCTTGCTTACTCCTCAGCGTGCTGACGTAGAATAGTCTTAGACTATTCTCTTCAGGACTGTCTGGGTCGACAGTGTCGCCCTCTCGCTTCCTTGAGCTACTCCTCAGCGTACTGATGTAGAGTAGTCCTAAACTACTCTCTTCAGGACTGTCTGGGTCGCCGGTGTCGGCATCTTTGCTTTCGTGGACTATTCCTCAGCGTACTAACGTAGAGTAGTCCTAAACTACTCTATTCAGAACTATCTGGGTCGACAGAGCCGCCATCGCATTTACTCCTCAGGGACGTTCTGATGTATTAGACATCTTTGAGGTGTCTCTTTTTAGAACTTACCTGGGTCGACAGAGCTATCATCGTGTTTACTCCTCGGGGACATTCTGATGTATTAGACATCTTTGAGGTGTCTCTTTTCAGAACTGATCTGGGTCGACAGAGCCGTCATCGTGTTTACTCCTCAGGGACGTTCTGATGTATTAGACATCTTTGAGGTGTCTCTTTTCAGAACTGACCTGGGTCGACGGAGTCATCGCTTGGCCACAAGTGGATTACTCCCTTGGTTGCTGGCGTAGAGTTGTCATGGACAACTCTCTTAAAAACGACAGTACATTCAGGGTCGACTGGATCATCACTTCGCCGGAACACTCCTCAGCGTACTGACGTAGAACGGTCATAGACTTACTCTCTTTAGGACTGTCTGGGTCGACATGGTCATCGTCTCACTACGAGTGGATCACTCCTCAGCGTACTGACGCCGAGTAGTCCTAGACTACTCTCTTCAGGACTGTCTGAGTCGACTGTGTCGTCTTCTCTGCTTTCCTGGGCTACTCCTCCTGGACTTTCCGTCGTCTACAGGTTGTGAAGAGAGGGCTTGAATTCTCTATCGAGTCATGGTGAGACACCAGAATTTCTTCTGAAGGTCCATGACAAGCCAGCAAAATGTTTTCTTGGGTGTGAGCGTCATGGAAGGTCACGAGGACATCGCCCGCTAGCTTGCCCCCAGTATTGGCCTGAATGAGACGTCGATATCGCCAGCTTGGAAGAGTCTACCACTTAGCCAAAGGAGTGCGCCGCTCTATTTGAAGGACGATGGCGTTGTCTTGGAGCGGAATTCAAACAACACGGTTAGGATGCCCCCACATTGCATGCTTGAAGGAAGTAGTCAGCCTGAGTATTTAATTGATGGTGCTGACTTGAAGCCAACCACTGACATGAAGATCTTGGCAAGCTAGAGTGCGGCTTGAAAGCCTACAATCATAATGACTTGGAAGTCGGTCTATTTCTTGTACTTTTGACTTGAGAGTCTTTATTGTGATGACGTAAAAGTCTTTAAAATTTGATTTTGATGACTTGGTAGTCTTGAATTTGGTTGACTTGGACATCTTCAATTTTTGATGACTTGGAAGTCGATGGGTTTGATAACTTAAGAGTCTTGAAGTTTGTTGACTTAAAAGTCTTTGGATTTGCTGACTTGGGAGTCGTATGCATTGTTGACATGGAAATCTCGAACTTTATTGACTTGGGAGTCGTGATTTTTTTTCTTGACTTGTGAGTTCTTATGTTTTGTTTATTTGAATTTGGTTGACTTGTAAGTCTTCATTTTATTGACTTGGGAGTCAGTAGACTTGTTGATGCGAGATTTGACTGACTTGGAAGTCTTTGTCTTGTTGTTGACTTGGCAGTCAAGGGACCTGGTGACTTAAGAGTCTTGAAATTTATTGATTTGAAAGTCTTGATTTTTTTTTTCTACTTGGAAATCTTTAAATTTTGCTGACTTGGAAGCCGGTGAATCTGGTGACTTGAGAGTCTTTTTTTTTTTTGACTTGGGAGACTTTAACTTTGGTGACTTGAGAGTCTTTGACTTGAAAGTCTTGAACTTTGACCTGTGAGTCTTGAATTTGCTAAATTGTAAGTCCTCAAAGTTTGTTGACTTGAAAGTCTTGGAGTTTGTTGACCAGGAAAGTCATCAAAATTTGATGACCTGGGATGATTTTTTTCTTTGGGTATGATTGTATTTGGGTCTAGACGCAGATTGCCTACGTACCTTAAGTGATAGAATAGCCATAAGGATCAAGCCAGACGTAGTTCAAATTTAAAGATGGAGAAATAAAAATTTTATTTATTAATTTAACCGTACATAGTTTATATTCTTGCGGGCCAGGAGTATTACAATGATAAAACTGAAATGAACTAAAGTGCAAATGAACTGAAAAGGAAACCTTTTTTTTTTTTTGGTGAACAGTTTAGGCTCTTGCTCGGGAGCTACATCTTCACTCTCCTAGATTTTAACTTGGGAAGAAGAAAGCATCTCCTCTTGTCCAAGCTCTTCGTTGGTATTGTTTTTACTTTGATGACCGGTGAAGATCACAGTGCGTCTCTTCACTCTCAAGGATCCTTCAGTCTTGACCTCCAATGTTGAACAACGCTTCATGCGAGATGGGATGGAGCTTTGAACTTCATAGATGAACCCAAAGTGGCTGAATGCGGAGCTCTGTTCCTGGTGGGGTGTTGAGCTTGACACATCTTCAGCTTGTTTGATCCTTGATAATACAAAAGACTCTGGTCTTGAACCATCTTTGATCCTGTTGAAGACCGAGGCTTTGCGCTTTCCTAGACACCCTATTCGCTCAAAGACAGATGCTTGTTTGCGGGAAGCTGGCTGTCCCAACCTATCGAACACGGAGAGCTTTGACTTAGGCTGATACTCCATTCCTTCGCTATCATCTTCTTCGATCTCTAAGCAGGAGACCATGTTCACAGCTGCAACATTGTTAACTTCTCCAAAGAAGTACTTCGGAAAGTATTCCTCCAACATGATAGGAACATGAGGGCCTCGCTCAAGCAACTCAGTTGAACCCACTCCTTGTTTCTTGACGACTTTAATCCTTTTGCTCTCCATCGAAGGTTGAGGATTGCTACTTCTCCTTTGTTGCTTACTTTGATGAGGCGATGTTGTTTGGACTTCACTTTGCCCCCTAGTCTTCCTTCTAGACACCGAGCTCCATCCTTCCTCTTCACCAAAAGCTTTTGAGACTTTCTCATGTTCATATTGAGGGGCCTTCACTCGTACAGAAAGTGGAACTGGTTTTTGACATCTGAACTGAATCATCAAGAATTCATTTCTCTTGGCTGGAATCGGCTGTGCTGAAACATAATTGGCTTCAACGTTGTCATCTAAGTCCAATATGATCTGTCCTTCCTCAGCTAGCTTCATGATCCGCTCCTTAAGTGTGACACACTTCTCAAGAGGGTGACTAACTACCCTATGATAGCGACAATATCTTGGGTCCGTGGTGCTTCCCACTTCTTCCGGCCTCTTTGGTTGTGGGAGTTCGATAACTCCTGTCTCTAATAGGTTGTCGAGCATTCCTGAAAAATCCGAGTCTGGAAACGGGTACTTCTTGTCTTGAAGCTCCTTTAGTGTAGGACACTTCCTTTCAGCTTCTTTTGAGGAATTAACTATCTTCCTTTTTGGTTTGGGTTTGGTAGAGATTCGCACTGGCTCACACATTGTAATAGCCATGGACTCCTTTGTTGACACTTTTGACGACTTACCATTCTTCTTATACACACTGCCATTCTTGGATCCAGATGAAGCGGAGGATCTTCCTTGTCGACTTGCGATGGTTATCTCCATGTCATGTCCCTTGGTCACCAACTCCTGAAAGGTTTTAGGCTTGACCATCTTGAGGACGTAGAGTAAGTCCCAGTGCATACCTTGAGCGCACATATCGACAGCTGAAGCTTCGGTGAGGCGATCCTTGCATTCTAGACTAAGAGCCCTCCAACGATGGATGTAGTCAAGGACTGGCTCACCCTCCCACTGTTTTGTGTTTGTCAGTTCTGTCATACTAACGACCCGTTGAGCGCAAATAGAACCTATTGAGAAACTCTTTCTCCATTTCCTCCCAGTTGTTGATAGATTCAGGCTCTAAGTCCGTATACCAGTCGAATGCGATCCCTTTCAAAGAACGGACGAATTGTTTCACTAGCCGATCTCCTTCTATACCGGCATTGCTACAAGTTTCGATGAAGTGAACGATGTACTGCTTAGGATTACCCTTCCCATCAAATTGATTGAACTTTGGGGGTTGATATCCTTGCGGCATTTGAAGGGCGTTGATCCTCTTCGTGTACGGCTTCGTGTATAAGTGGGTCTTGTTTGATCCCTCTCTGAGTTGAGCCCTCACTGCATTTGCCACTAAGTTTTGAATCTGCTCCACAGTCAGTGATTCTGAAGATGAGTTGCTCTTCTTGTCTTCCCCATCGCCATCACCCTTGGAAGACTCTTTGTCAGATTCCTCTCTGTCAGAATCTTCATCGGAGTCTTGATACGGGCGCTTCTCTATCTTCTTCATCAGTTTTGTGATCTGCTCACTTTGTTCGCTAATCTTCTTGTCTTTCTCTTCACTTTCCCTGGCGAGCCTGTTTAACATAGCCTCAAGTTCAACTATCTTTCCTTCCATGTTGACGGCCTTCACGTCGCTTGAATCGAAGGTCGAATTTGACTTCTTGGAGAAAGAGATGAGACGCAGAGATATCCCACCGAGCGTGCCAAATTTGTAAACAAAAATTTCGGATCTAAAATAAATAGAGACAAGAAATCAGTGCACAAATATAATTTTATATAATTATATTAATTTCAAAGAATTCTAGGTACAATCTCTGTATTAAATACAATAAAGTAGTCCTCTGATTCGATCTCCTGAAATTTGGGTGAGCCGAGGGCGCGGACGCTTGATCTTGATCTCAAATGCAAGTCTAGCTGAAGAACTCTTGTAGCGGTTCTTGAGCTGAAGGTCTTGAGCGTTGATCCCCTTAGTGCTTGGTAGCTGGGGTATGCTCGAAGTTTAACCGTCTGAAGGTTGACTGTTGGTTGTAGTTCTCCTGGTTCTTGGATGCGAGGGCTTAGTGCTTAATCTCGATCGATGAACCAAACGAAAAAGACGACTGCAGTCTTTGATGTGAAGGACAGAAGTTGTTGAACTAGCCGACGTTGGTCCTTGGTGCTTGGTAGCTGGAGAGCGTCTGTAGTTCGATCTTCTGAAGGCTTTGCAGGTCTTGCTGAAGAACTCTGAAGCAGTTCTTGATCTTGACGCAGTAGAGGCTTGAAGACTCGATCTTGAGCTTTTGCAGACTTCGATCCTTGGCGCTTGGTAGCTGGACACTGCTGGCAGTTTGATCTTCTGAAGCCTCAGGAGTGCAGAATGCCGAATGCGGTCGAGGTGGACTGCAGTGTGTGTTAAAAATGAGGGAGAAGACCCCTATTTATAGGCTCTGGAGGCCTAGGGTTGCCTAGGGTTTGAGTCGGCTTTGGGTTTGGGCCCAAATTAATTAATTATCCCTTTATTTAAAATAAAGAAATAATTATGATTTTCTCCATCATAATTGACACGTGTCGCGACGTTATTGGCCATAATATATTTCCATTTAAAATTTAATTAAATGGACCTCTGTAATTAATTTAACACGTGGCAGCTAAATAAATTTAAATTATTTTCCACGTGTCATTTTCTGATTTGCCAACAAATTTTTGCCTCCTACAAGTATTATGACCATAACCTTAGAAATAAAATATAATAATAGATATTAAAGTAAATGTTTCATGAAAAATCTATACCATTGTTTCATATTTTTTTAACATCTACTATATATAATTTTACCTATAAAAAAAATTAAAATTATATGTAACCTACCAAAAAAGAATAAGAAATGGGAATAAATATAGATTAAAAAGTTAAAAAAGAGGTTAAAGCTACAAATATAAAATGAAAAAAATAAGAAAATGGAATTGTCGCGTAGTTATTGTCGTAACAATTTACAAACATCCTTCTTATCACTACAAAAAATCGTCACTTGTGCCACGAATTATGCCGCGGGAAATCTAAAATCGTGGCAATTTCTTAGTCTGGCCACGGGAAAATTTTATGTGGAATTTGATGTGTAAAAATATGCCACGGACTACAACTCCCGTGGCAAAAAAATACTTATGCCACGGGAAAATGTTACCCGTGGCAAAAAAAATACTTATGCCACGGGAAAATGTCACCCGTGGCAATAACATGCCACGGACTAGAACTTCCGTGGCAAAAAAAATATTTATGCCACGGGAAAATGTTACCCGTGGCAAAAAAATACTTATGCCACAGGAAAATGTCACCCGTGGCAATAACATGCCACGGACTAGAACTTCCGTAGCAAAAAAAATACTTATGTCACGGGAAAATATCACCTGTGGCAATCACATGCCATGCGAAAAGACGGTTTTGCCACGGGTTTTCTTCAAATTAGCCCTGTGGCACAAGTGACCGTGGCAAGGGTCTAGCCACGAGAAATTTACTACCGTGGCTAAATGAAAAATCGTAGCCACGGGAGCTCCCGTGGCAAGCACTGTCCTTTGCCACGGGAAGACCCGTGGCAATCACTTTTCTTGCCACGTGTAGTCCCGTGGCAATCACTTTTGTTGCCACGTGAAGTCCCGTGGCAGCCAATTTTCTTGCCACGTGTAGTCCTTTGGCAATCACTTTTCTTGCCACGTGAAGTCCCGTGGCAACCAATTTTCTCGCCACATGAAGGCCCGTGGCAATCACTTTTCTTGCCACATAAATTCCCGTGGCAATAACTTTTTGGGCCATGTTACAATTAGCATACATTGTACCTTAAACTAGAATAATTAATATTGATATTAATTGATATAACATATATAATATAACTAAGAAATGTAATAATTGTCTCATAATATAAAAAGAAGAAATTATATATATGTATGTATGTAGTAATCAATAGATATTCCAAAAGATATTCCACAATATACCTGAATAGTTTTTTTTTAAAAAAAAGGAAAGTCACACTAATACCTAACACAAAATTCAACTAGCTAAGCAAAGTTCATAAAATAAATCTGCACAACTTCAATTTTTGCATGGTCTGCAAGATGACGAATTGTTTTCCTGGAAAAAAGAGAACATGATAGGAAAAATAACAACATTAGCATTATTCAAAAATTTGTAAAACACAAATAATAAATCACAAGAGTTCTAGTTAAGAATCCTAACACTTGTTTAAGAATACTTATCCATATAGAAAATATAGCACAAATTTCAGCAAAACCTCCTATATTAACTTAGCTAAACAATAGTTAACACTAATCATCAAACACCTACAAGTTAAAAAATGTTCATAGCTATATTAAAATGGGTCACACAACCCTATAAATTGAGCAACCCAATGGTTAACACTGTCCATAAATCACGTGCAAGTTAAAGTGCGTTGATAGGTATATTAAAACGGGTCACACCCATATGAAAATATTGAAAAAATTTTGATAGTACCTCCCTTGTGAAATGAGATACCCACTGGCTAACACTAACTGTAAAACACCTGCAAATCAAAGAACATTGATAGCTATTAAAATGGGTCACACACCCATATATTATAATCACCAATAAACACATTTATTGAACTTCTATTTTGATCAATAACTAAACCCAAAACCAATTCACAGTAATGATTGTCTTTCAAACCGTAGTCCTTGTGGGAAATAAGCCAAAGTGTCATTCTTTCAAATGACAACATGCAAAGTGTAAACATAACCCAAAAGTAGAGAAGGGTAGAAATAAGCACACATTTAAAAAACTTACCAACAAATATCAACAATTTCTTCCCATGTCACCACTAGCAGAAGATGTGAAGAATTGATTCATCATGTTCATCATCTTTTTTTCCCACAACTGATTGTTAGCTTCAATCTTGGCATCCATTTCTTCTCTAATCATCTTAGCTTCTTGCTTAGCTTCTTCAACTTCTTTTCTAGCTTGCTCCGCTTCTATTCTAGCTTCTTCAGCTTCTTTTCGAGCATCTTCAACATCTTTCTTAGCCTTTTCAAGACTTTCATCAGCTCTCTTCTTATATTCAATAATATCTTGAGCAAGGTCCAAGCGAGAAGGCTTTACTCCAAAATAGTTGGTTATGCTCTTGCCCGGTCCATATGCGCGCAAATATCCATGAGTATCTTTACCGAGTACCTCTTGGAAAATTTGTTCATCTGTCTTGTCATTAAGGCCTTTTTCTCTTTCATCTATCAGTTTCTCAATTTCCACCTACATTGGATATCAATTTGTTAAATACATATAATACTTATGCTTTGAAAACAATCATGAAGCTTTTTTTATTTATTAGCAACAATCATGAAGAATAAGAAATCAATAATTAATACTCACCTTTGCTTTCATGTTGTTTGCAAGGGTTTCAGCATTTACTTCTTTATCAGATTTCCTTGTACGAAATTTAAGAATCAAATCAAGCCTAGAACAATCTTTGTGGTATTTCTGCTTCTATAACATTTTTGAAAAAGATTGACAACAACGACAAACTGTTAGTCAAATTTCAATCATTTCTCAAAATTATTAGTCTTGTAATAAGTTCGGACAAGATTAAACTTAAATTAATACTTACAAATTCATGTCTCAAACGAGCATAGCTCTGAGTGCCATTATAGTGAGGCATTCGTTGCAATGCTTTACTTTCCCGAGCTTTACCACTTTTCTCCTACGAAATTTTTAACGTATATAAGCAATGGTAACTCCAATTCGTAACGTATATTATAAGTATATATTACCTGAAATTCGTTAGAGCTCCATAAATCAACTAAGTACTCCCAATCTCCTTTTGTCATATGCTGAGGTCTGTTTCTCTTGCGCTGTGCTTTTGTTGTGAGCTTTGCATCATCAAAATACTTACGCTTCAACTTATGCCTACTATCCCTAAATATACTTTTTGCATGTTTAAGGACAACAACTCTCTTTAGCTCCGACCCATCAAAGGTAAATACCTCCTGAAAAATTGTATTAACGTTACTAATGAGCAAAGTACTAAAATATTTTTCACTTTATAAACCAAGAATGCTCATTAGCTACCTGTACACAAGTCCACAAATGCTCCAAAGCCTCGGGCTTGATTTTATCCCAACAACTTACTTGAACAGGAATACCAGTTCGATTTCTAACTTGGTTGCCCAAAAAATGAGAAAAAATTGATGCATTCTCACCGACAAGATTACCATCATCATTAAACTCCAATGTTAGCTTTTGACCAGGAGGCAACCCAGTTAGCTTTCTACAATACACAACCCCTCTTGTTTTCTTCACTGTTCCTAAAGAAAAGAAAATACAAAATCTCCACAAATTAGGTTAAATCGGTTTGAGATCATCAATGACATATTTGATTCTTTTATTACCACCAAGAAAAAGTAAGTACCAGGAATGTTAGGTTGTGTTCCTTCATCATCAACTTCCTTATTTGTAGGTGATAAAATTTGATCTTCCACTGGATGCTCATCAGTACACATCCCCACAATTTGTCTATTTTCATTTCCTATAGTGAATTTCCTACTCACTGTTAGTCGTGCTTTTAATTGAAAAAACAATATTTTATAAAACAAATTCTAGCAATAAAGAAATACCAAGACTGATAGGTGATCCTTCATTTCCAGAAGACAACGTCTGATCTTCATTTATAGGTCTTGTTGCACTCCCTATTTAAATTTGTCACACCAAGATTACGTTTTTCCTCTAAGAAAAGCAATCTAAAACCTAGTTCTCATTTCATGACTAGTGACATGTAGCACAATTAAATTGTAACTAAGTATGATACAACATTAACTATTATCGAGATTGTACCTTGGTCTGCTCCACCATTATCAAGAAGCTGATGATCACCACCATGATTGTCAAAACCTTGTGATTCCTCTGATCCTTCTATTAATGATATTAATTAAAAATATTAAAAATAAACATTGCTTGAGTATAATAAGTAAGAAGCATATTAATTTTACATTTAAAAACAATCACCTTCATCATTAGAGACACTGTTGCCATGTGATAGTTGTTGACTACTTAACGCTACAAATAGACAAGATACACGGTAACTAAGGTCGTTAGTGATAAAATGATTAAATATGAAAGAAAATAAATAATAAATATAAAAGATTTGCATATTTATACCTTGCTCCACAACTTTCAAGGCTGCGGCAACCTTTTTCAATGCTTCATCACCTACCACTGCTTTCTGTTGTTTCCTACTCATAACTAGGAAGCTGGCCATGGACATAGGTGCAATCGTTTGCTTCTTTTTGGGGTCAGCAACTAATTTTGAAGACCTAGTCTATAATGTGAGCATCTTATTAGAATCACTTTACCCCACAAACATATGAAAAATGTATTTGTTAACGTGCATTTACCTTTTTTAGAAGTGGACTTGTATGCTCTTGTTGTGCTTCATGAGATTCATCACTTGATGAACTAAATTCTTCATGAGCATCATCATAATCTGGAACATATTCAGAATCTACATTCATTGGTGCTTTTCGCTTCCCTTTTCCATGCTTCATATTAGTACTCTCTACTAAACTTGTAAATGAATTGGCAATGCCCTTAATCCCCAAAGCCTCAAGTCTTAACTTGTTCTCCCTAATCCTTGCCATCCTCAGCTTCTCGTACTCTTTTCCATTAGTTGTTTGCTTGTTTAAATCCAACTTACTTGCAACCTTTGACATTCTTCACTGCTAAAATCACTACAAGATTTAAACACGCATGGTAATACATATATAAATCACAAAGAAACATATGCATTCTATATGAGTAGAATAAGTAATAGTGAATGTTAGTCATTAAAGCTTAGCATTCACAATACAAAAATAAGCAAAGTAAACCACATCCTATCTATTAATATATATAAAAGATTACCTCCAACTTAATAATCCTTTCTCACAATTTAAAAGCATACCATGAACAGCACAAAAGAGCAAGCACAAGAACACCTCTTAAATCGTCAGCACACATAGAGCAATCATCACCATGTATCAAAGTAACCATGTATTGTTGCATACTAGTATCAAACTATCATGTATTGTTGCATACTAGTAACAATAAAAAAAAAAGGAAATCTTCACCACAAAGTATCAAAGTAACCATGTATTGTTGCATACTAGTAAAAATAGGAAAAAAGGAAATGAAGATAAGAGTATATAACTACTACTATGTATCTTCAAAGACACGATGTGATAACATCTTATTCTTTTACTAAGCCAAATCTTCTTCATCAATGTGGTTGGCATTATTATTGTCAACAACAGCGTCTCTCTCATAACCATCATCACCATCACTGTCACTTTCTTCGTTTTCATACCCCTGGAAATCTCTAGGCATATTCTGATTATTTGCTTTTATGATGAACTCATTTATATCGTCCCTTCTCTGAGCATGAATCTCTTCTCCACCACCTTCAAACCAGGGCTCATTGCATAAAGGTGTTGAATTGCTTTGTTGACATGCATCTTCCTCTAAAGGTTCCTTTTCTGGGACATCATAGTGGTGTCGTGCTTGTGTTTTCACAACAACAAGCCAATTTGGATCATATCCATCTCTAACATAGAAAACTTGAGACGCTTGAGACATTAAAACATATGGCTCATGTGTTTTGAGGTAACATCTAGTGTTAACACTAACAAATCCGTACTTATCAACTTTTACTCCTCTGTCATTTTTATGGACATCCCACCAATCACAACGAAACAAGATGACACGCTTGCCTTCCAGATATCTTAATGATATTACATCAGTAAGTACTCCATAGTAGTCAATCTCTCCAGAGTCTCCTACCCCTTGTACCATTACACCGTAATTTTGATGCTTCCTCTGAACAGATTTTGTATGAAATCTAAACCCATTTGCTATATATCCTTGGAAGCATTGAACATAATCTGAAGGGCCTAATGCTAATGCCCTTAAATCTTTCGCTTCTTGGTCGCTGTCTTCATCACATGAGTTTATCATCTAATTAGAAAAAAGTTAAAAGGGAGAATAATTAGACTTCTATAAATGATTCAGTGTATAATTAGGTACAATATAGTAAAAATAATAATAATAATAATAATAATAATAATAATGCGGTACCATACTCGATCACGGAACCATTCTGAGAAATCTTCAGTGAATTGACCTTGTTGATATTCACTATTAACAAAATTTAATTTAGTAAATTTGTTTAGAAAAGATTGTATTAAAAATATTGGCAATCTTAAAATTATAGGATGAAAAGATCCTTACTGGAAGTATGGTTGAACTTCATCACAATTTTTCAATACGTAATCTCGTGATTCACTAAATTCTTTACTCGAAAGCTTACGTGATCTTCCCCTTCCTATATGAATGCCCGAAGGTGCAAATATTGATAAACCTTCATAGTTTTGATGTACCCCATCTGCATTTCGCTCAAGTTGTGTGAACTTGGTCTCAATGTCATCCATATATTTTGAGCAAAAATACATACATTCCTCAACAATGTATCCTTCCGCAATAGACCCCTCCGGTTTGCTTTTGTTACGCACATAACACTTAAGCTTACGTAAATACCTACAATATTACAATGAAACTATTATTATGGAATAAATTTATTTTGATAAATTATATGTATATTAGATCACCTAAATTAAGTACATTCCTTATCAAAAAAAAAAATTAAGTACCTTTCAATTGGATACATCCATCTGTAGTGAACCGGACCACATAATTTTGCCTCTCTCACGAGATGAATACATAAGTGCACCATGATGTCAAAAAATGATGGAAGGAATACTTTCTCCATTTCACACAAAGTGAGAGTGATATGAGTCTCAAGGCGATCTAAGTCTTCTAGTTTCAATGACTTAGAACACAAATTCTTAAAAAACTAACTCAATTTCACCACCACATCGTAAACTTTAGTATGAGACACTCCACGAATTGCAAGAGGCAGCAATTGCTCTAAAAGCACATGACAATCATGGCTTTTAAGTCCCCATATCTTACGTTTCTCGGAGTTTGCACACTTTGAGAAGTTGGATAAATATCCATCTGGAACTCTCAACTCTTCCAAAAACTTATACACCTTTTCTTTTTCTCCCTTCGCCAACGTGTACAATGCCGGTGGAACGTGTCATTCTCCATCAATCAGCTTCGGGAAAAGATGCTTCATGATGTTGACCAGTTTCAAGTCATGTCTTGCCAGTATGTTATCTTTTGATTTTCCCTGGATATCCAGCACAGTGCCAAGAACACTTTCGCACACATTTTTTTCAATATGCATAATATCAAGATTATGGCGAAGTAAGAGACTACTCCAGTACGGAAGTTCGAAAAAGATGCTTTTCTTCTTCCAATTATCCCCTCTTTTGGGTATCAGTATTGTTTTTCCAAATTTCATGCCTTCAAGATCCGTTACTTTATCTAGAATTTCAACACCAGATAGTATCCGAGGAGCCACTCTCCTCTCAACTTTTCCATTGAATGACTTACTATCTCGAAATTTGTGGTCAAGTGGTAAGAAACGACGATGGTCCATATAGCAACATTTTCGAGAATTGGGTAATCGCATTGAACTAGTTTCCTCACCACAACAAGGGCATGCTTTGTATCCCTTGGTAGATCACCCCGATAGGTTAGCATATGCTGGAAAATCATTAATGGTCCAAAGCACTGCAGCATGCATCTGAAAATACTCTTCTTTTGAAGCATCATAACTTCGAACCCCCACATTCCAAAGCAACTTTAATTCTTCAATTAAAGGTTGCAAATATACATCAATGTTGTTACCAGGAACACTTTTTCCTGGAATCAACAAAGATAAAAAGGTATAAGGTTGTTTCATGCACAACCAAGGTGGAAGGTTATATGGAATAAGCACTACTGGCCATATACTATACTCACTTCTGAGACCGCCAAAAGGATTGAAACCATCAGTAGCTAAACCTAACCTCACATTTCGAGGATCAGAAGCAAAATGTTGGAATTTCTCATCAAGAGACTTCCAAGCCTTAGAATCAGCGGGATGCCTAAGAATACCATCATCCACTCGTTTGTCTGCATGCCATCTCATGTCTTCAGCTGTTTTTGAAGATCTATATAACCTTTGCAACCTTGGGATTATAGGAAAATAGCGTAGGACCTTTGGAGGAACTTCACTGCGTTTACAATGACATACTAAGCACTCTTCAAGGTCAGAATTCTCCTTCCAGAAAAGCATACAATCATTAACACATGCCTCTATTTTCTCATACCCATAGCCTAAGTCAATTATCATCTTAGCGCTCATAATATGAAGATGGCATGTCTGCACCTTTAGGCAATACATTCTTAATCAATTGAAGCAAATCAGTAAAAGATTTGTTTGACATCCCACTCATGCACTTAATTTGAAACATCCTCAAAATAAATGATAACTTTGAATACTCATCGCACCCAAGATATAACATTTGTTTAAGCGTCTTTCATTAATCTCTCATAAATCTTTGTCTCTTTACTATTATCCGGATGTTCATGATTCTCGTCTCCCTCATCCATCAGGAGGTCCTCATCAACTAATGGACCACAGGTTTCATGTATCATATCAAACAAACTTTCACGATTAACTCCCTCTGAATCACTCCTCGCTCGTTTTAAAGGAGGTTTGTATTCACCATGATAAATCCAACGAGTATACCCACATACTATACCATTGATGATAAGGTCTTCATTTATTTCTTCCCTTGTCTTATGACGACTGTTATTGCACCTCTTACAAGGACAAGGGACTGTACGCTCTCCTGCAGCTACGCTGCTTGTAGGTATGTTAGAGAATGCAAAATCGAGAAACTCCCTCACTCCATCAACATACATGTCACTTCGTCTATTAGCACAAGTCATCCATTCCACTCTCTTCTTGATTTGTTCAGAATTATCAGCCATAAGATTTCTAAGGAAAAACATCTATAACATTAGATTTCAAACTAATTAAACAAATTAATTAAAAATAATTATAAAAATTAAATAAAAAAACAACATTTACAAAACACCAAAGAGATGAGCAACATGGAAACCTTTTTGGACCAAAAACAAGAAGAAGCATGGCAAAGTTGAAGAAGAAGTACTAAACATCAGCAAGAGAACTCGAACAACCCAAAAACAGGAGGAAGAAGAAGAAGAAGAAGAAGAAGAAGAAGAAGAAGAAGAAGAAGAAGAAGAAGAAGAAGAAGAAGAAGAAGAAGAAGAAGAAGAAGAAGAAGAAGAAGAAGAAGAAGAAGAAAAAGCATGTGATGGAGGTCCTCCATCTGAACCAGCATTAGGAGCAGCAACGACCTCACCAACATCAGCATTGAGGCCATCACCAACCACATCAAACACTAACATCCAAGAGTGCTTTATGATGGTCCAACAAGTCATGAGGTCGTCCAACAACAGCAGCATCATCACCAACAGCAGCAGCCAACCAGTGAGGCTACTTCTAAATTCCATATCTTTGGATTGAGGTCCTCACCAGTGCTTTGAAGACTTCACTCTAGAGCTGTTGAGGACTTTCCAGCTCAGTGAAGATGTTTGCCAGTTCTGAGGTCCTCTATGAAGACATCACTTCTGGAACTGTTGAGGATATTCCAGTTCTGTGAGGTGATTCTGCATTGAGGTCCTCCACGAAGACTCACCTTCAAGTTGTTGAGGCCATTTCCAGCTTGTGAGGTGATATAACCGTTTGTAATAAAGAAAACGCGTTTGTTAGAGTTATTTCATTTTATTTCCTTTTATTTTGAAGTTATCCAGTTTGTAATGAGGCTTAATTAGCTTGCTAAGTTAGTTAAGTAGTTTAATGCTTAATTAGTGAGTTTCTTGAGCAAGGGGAAACCCTTAATCATCCAGCTCAACCCTAGCTTTATATACATTGTAATCGGCAGCTTTTGAGGATCATCTATCAGTGAAATTAATAGCATTTTGAGTGCCTTGATTGAGCCTCTTGTTTGTGAGTGACGTTAAACTCTCATCTCTCGTTAATTCTACTATAGTAGCAAGGATTTGGCAATCCTTATGGTGGGTGTAGAGCTTGATTATCTCGATGGTGGTGTGCCTGTATCCATTGAGGTCATCCAGTCCATTGCCCTTGAAGTTCTAGCTGTGGTGTGCCTGTATCAGCTCGAGCCTCAAGACTATCTTCGGTTACTGTTCGATTGTAAGTTTGTCCATCCGATCATCATATTATCATCATCCATTTCATCCAATCGTTCATTAGTGTTTGTGCTCTGTTTTGAGGAGGTTGTAATTGATTTCTTGTCGCGAGGTTCTGTTTTGGTGTGTTTGTGCTTGAATCTCTATTGTGAGGTAAGGATTGTGTGTTTGTTTGTTAATGTGGTGCACTGTGAGGTCAATACTCTGATCTTAGGACCTTGCATACATCACATCCCCATGGTTAATACTTGAATTTACAGGGAGAGCTTATCATCAGCCACCACTAAAGCTATGAACAAGATGTAATATGGTCTCCTACATATTGATGTCCAACTTACGTTTGGTGTTGCTTCCTCTTCTTTTAGTGACGTTTCCACCTTTTCTACTCCTGCTCCACAAGCCATGATTGTTCCCAATTTCATGACTTATTAAGGCAAGAAAATTTCTTATCAAATTAATAGCATGGATGTAATGAAAAACATACAAGTATGAGTTTGTTGTGAAAGAGACAAAAGTGGGTAAGAGATGAATCATATGATGTAATGTTTCTATAGCCTTTCTCCTTCTAATTGCAATTATTCTGGATCTATTACTTCTATTCATTTCTATTATTGCTTGCTTTTCTCAAATAACACCTATATTTTTTTGGGTTTTTGGATGATAATATACCAACCTTTGGGGGTGTTGGATTGTAATATACCAACCTTTACTATTGGACGATAATATCCATGACCTTTATACCTGGCTGACATTATTATACCAACATTAACTAAAGGGGTGGTGAACCGGTCTCTATGCGCGCTAACACAGTTGGCGAAGGGAAAAAAAACTGTCCCAAGCCAATAACCTCATTAACCCCTTGGTTTTTCTCACTAACCCACATTACAAGACATTGTTTGTTGTGTTTCACGTCAGTATGAACACCGGCTTACCACCCCGTTAATCACTATGTTAGAGCTAATTTTTTTATAACGTGGGTTAGTGAGAAAAATGGAGGAGTCAACGGGGTTATTGGGCGATGACCGATTATTTTTCCTTTGCCTGTCATGTCAGAATCGAGACCAATTAACCAGTCACCACCACCTTAGTCATTGTTGGTATAATAATCTCACCTAAGTATAAAGGTCAGAGATATTTTTGTCCAAAGGTTGGTATATTACAATCCAATACCCGAAAGGTCAGTATATTGTCATCCAATATCCTTTTCTTTTACTCGTATTTATAGCTCAAATTAAAGTAATATTTACATGTGTACGACCCGAAAGATTCCTGTTCGGGGAATCGGTTTCGGATGCGCTACTTAGGTGATTGGGAGCCGACTAAGGTTGTTTAATCCTTAAATAAGGATATTTTTATTTTATGAAAGTCATTTTCGAGGGGTGACTTTTATTTATTTAATAATCAATTTTTATTATTCACAAGCTTGAAATTACAAATAACCTTACATAAAATCTGATTCAAATCCGGGCCATCGCCCAACAGAGAATACTTAGGAAATTCAAAGGCCATGTGACCTTGGATAATTTCTATGACATTTTCCATTGAGTAGGCTCCGGATCGGAATATGGGCATATCGGAAACCCTTAATCATCCAGCTCAACCCTAGCTTTATATACATTGTAATCGGCAGCTTTTGAGGATCATCTATCAGTGAAATTAATAGCATTTTGAGTGCCTTGATTGAGCCTCTTGTTTGTGAGTGACGTTAAACTCTCATCTTTGGTTAATTCTACTATAGTAGCAAGGATTTGGCAATCCTTGTGGTGGGTGTAGAGCTTGGTAATCTCAGTGGTGGTGTGTCTGTATCCATTGAGGTCATCCAGTCCATTGCCCTTGGAGTTCTAGCTGTGGTGTGTCTGTATCAGCTCGAGCCTCAAGACTATCTTCGGTTACTGTTTGATTGTAAGTTTGTCCATCCGATCATCATTTCATCATCATCCATTCATCCATTTGTTCATTGGTGTTTATACTCTGTTTTGGAGGAGGTTGTAATTGATTTCTTGTCGTAAGGTCTGTTTTGGGTGTTTTGGTGTTTGAATCTATATTGTGAGGCCAGATTGTGTGTGATATGTGTTAATGTGGTGTACTGTGAGGTCAATACTCTGATCTTAGGACCTTACATACATCAGCATGGCAACATAGAATGCATAGGGGAAAGTACGTAGAATCCAATCTTATGTACTATAATTTTCCGTAAATGTAGGAACTAATAAAAAACCTAAACATTATTCTCTTCTGGATACAAAGTGTATTAACTTGACTATAAAAGCTAAAGTTATTTACTCAAGTCCTTAATTAGTGTCCCAAAAATGTGGACACACCAACCAAAATCACCACACTCCTAAAGTTGGTAATGAAAAGCAGGACTTTGAGAAGAATGTTTTGCAAATTGGTTCCACCAGTCATATGTATATTAGGATCACCATCCACATTCAATACTTTGAGAACAATATTCAATACTTTCTTCCACCAACCAATTCACCATCCATATTCATATTCCCTTTTTTTGCAACCATAAAAGGAGAATTTGATTACATTTTGAATATGAACGAGGATGGTTAATTTAATAAGTTACAAGGAAAGGAGGACTATGCACTTACAAGGCAACCAAACAATACTTCTCCCCTACTATAGTGAAGAGATAAAAACATACATTAAACTTAAATTAATTAAAACCAGTCCAAAGTTAACCGCCACCGTTGCACGCTGCATCATAAGTTATTTGATTTCCATTTTCTTCTGGCGGCTAATTTAGTGTCGAAGGTTTTCAACTAATTTAGTGCCCGCATAAATCGCCAAGAATGATCGCCAAGAAGAATTTCACCGATCGCCAAAGAAGCAGCAGAACCATCGCCACCAAGAAGAAGCAGATCGCCAAAGAAGAATGCAAAGAATCGCCAAAGACTACCGCAGCCATCACAAAGACTACTGCAGTACCGCAACCATCGCCAAAGACTACCGCAAAGAATCGGGCCGTTGGGATTTTAGAGCAAATATACAAAAAATCAAGAGCACAATACAAAAAGAGTTTGAGAGAAAATTATATTTCCACTCTTTCAGGACAATATACAAATAACTCTCCCTATTTACAAGTATTGTAACCCACACTGGTAAACAGACCCTTCCCACACCCCAAACCCGGATGTGTTTAATTCCTAGCAACTAATTACCAGTTGTTAACCCCTACACTCACCCACACCTACTAAGCTTTCCCTCAAGTAAATTTGTGGTCTCATGTATGTAGGAAGATATATCTAAACTGATTGAATTCCATCAGTTTAAATAAGCAACCATGATGCCTAGCTTCATCAAATGCTTGATTGGTGGAGTGAATGGTGGAGCACCAATCAAGGGCATTTGGTCCAATAAGTCAACACCTACTGCCCCCTTTTCTTTTCTTTTTCTTTTATCATCCACAACACTTCCAGAAAGAAAGCAAAGAAGAAGCCAAGATCACAAAGAAGAAGATCGCCAAAGAAGAAATGCAGCGGCCGCTGATCGCTAGCAAATGCGTGCATCCTCCAAGAATGACGGCAAGTGCGAGCAGCAGCCGACACTAGCAAATGCCCACCACACCATGCACCTTTGCTTACCCCTCAAAGCACCCAACCAAACACACACAACTACTAAAATACACTGAACCCCAAAAGTGATGCATTTGATCAGCTAGCCAACTTTGTTTGAAATGAAACATGAAGCATGAGAAACTTTGTTTGAAATGAGGACTAGATTGATTTAGTAATCAAAAGAGTGATGCCCATCATGATTGTCTTGAAATTATGGATTTTATCTTCCCATGTCCATGAAGAAAAGGTAATTGACAGAATACGTGGGCATTACATTGTTTATCTTAGACTAGATGTTACCATATCACCAAACATTGCATCACTATTTATCATATAGTTATTATCATCATTGTATCTGCCCTCCCAAATTATTCCTCTCAAGGGACTTCAAAGAAATTGCAGACAATGTGGACTTCAAGTAATCCAGGGACTCAAACAGATTAATCTGGGTCTGCATATTCAGCAAAGCACAATTGAAGACAATAAATTGAACACATAAATCCAAGTAATCCAATAATTTCAATGGCCGAAGAAGAAGAAGAATTAGAAGAAGAACACACAGGTTACCTGCTGAATTGGCCGACCAAGAAGCAAAATTTCGATGATGGAGGTCTAAATTGGACGACGAAGATAAGTCTCGGCCGATGATGGAGGTCTGAATTAGAAGAGAAAATATTGATGGCCAAACATGATAACAACAACACCAATGTGAATGTCAATTGCCAAAGAAGAAGAAGAAGGAGGAGGAGGAGGAGGAGGAGGAGGAGGAGGAGGAGGAGGAGGAGGAGGAGGAGGAGGTTACCTGCTAAATTCAATGGCGCGCGGGAGAACACGAGGTATGGAGTCGCGACAGTGAATTCAGTGAATTGAATGAAAGGCAGTTACCTAATTCTACATGAAACTTTACCATATTACCATATTTCATTTACTTTAATTCCCTAATTCTATTCTTCTCTTTTTCCTTTTCATAATCTTGTGTACCATATTTCCTTTTTACAATATTGTTTTCCATATTCTAACCAATTGACCATTTAATTTTTGTAATAGGATCTTGTATTTTTCATATATAGTATTAGTATTAATAAGTATATATATTAATTATATTATGTAAATTTTAGTTTTTATAAATATTGCTTTGATAGTATATTTATTTGTCCTAATGGTGTATATATATATATATATATATATATATATATATATATATATATATATATATATATATATATATATATATATATATATAACACGCTGACTATGTCATGTTCATTCTAGTTTTGTGTTAATATTATTATTTGACACTAGTCTTAAATCCATGCGATGCACGGTATATAATAAAATAATTATTTTGATAGAAAATAAGAAATTAAACTATATATAAATGGGGATATAAATTAAAAAAAATGAAATATTAAAGGTATTATCAAATGAAAACGTAACATAACAAAATTGTTCAAATAAAAAAAACACAAAATTAAAAAAAAAAACATGTAAGGCCAACAATTAAATTGAGATAACAATCATGTGAAAGAGCAAGATGCAAAAATATAAAAATTATACCTAATATACATTATATTATCATATTAAAAGGTACGATAATAAATTATCTAAATAAAAATATACAAATTTGAAAGTGCAAGATGTAAAAATAATTAAAAAAATATTAATATACATGCAATTAAGTTGAGTAAAAAATCAAATAGAAAAATTTTGAGTATTTTGTTCGTATTGTACTCGATAAGGCATGGTTCGGAATTAAATAATTATTTTATTATTATTATGGTACAAATGTACTATTCTGGTTTGGACCGGTTGACCCCAAAAAAACTACATCGAAAACTCGGACAAAATGGTAATCGTTCTAGTCATCGGTTCAATTGCTTTTACTTTTCTGGTTCCCGGGTCGGGTCTGTCTAAACCAGGAAAACCCGAACCAGGACCGGAAAACCAATTATTTTAAAATTTAAATTTTAATGTAAAAAGATATTCACAATATTATAGGCGACAATCACAATATTATCACCTGAAAAATATTATATCATAATCTAATGGTTTGTCCCCTTAAAATTACAAAGATGAACATTTTGTCATATATTCATCCTAGTCCAACTTTATATAAATTCATATAAATGATAATTAAATATTAGTCAACTTTATATATGTTTAGGTGTGACTACAAATTGTGTCATATTGTTAGAGATTCTATCATAATATCATGAATATCTATTTTAATTAAAATTTAAATTTGACAAATTAATGAATTATTAAAATTTATCACCTAAAAAAATATTCTATCCTAATCTAATTATTTCTCCCCTTAAAATTAGAACATATACTCATCGTAATCCAACTTTGCATAAATTCATGTAAATGATAATTAAATTTGAGCCAACTTTATATATATTTACGTGTGACTACAAATAATTTCATATTGTTATGTATTCTATCATATTATTCTATCATTTTTTTCAATTTTAATTAATAATTTTTTCGACGTAATCAAATGAATCCTATGTAAATCCAAATGAAATCTAAAATGAATTGGACAAACTTTTCTTGAAAAAATTAGAATAAGGTAATTGAAAGACACAACCATCTAAAAAATCTAAAAATTAGAATAAAGTAAATGAAATCTAAAATAGTACTAAAATTGATGTTCGCTGCCCCATATATATATATATATATATATATATATATATATATATATATATATATATATATATATATATATATATATATATATATATATATATATATATATAATAGCACCAAACACAAGGAAATCCACCTCAGTAAACCCAGATGAATATTCACTATCCAAAATATCGACAACACGCGCTCCATTTTCCTTAAAAAATTTAAAGAAACACGACAAAGCTTCTTATCCTCCATTCAATTCTGGAATTTAGTCATATTATGATTTTTCAATTTTTTTATATATTTATTATTGTAATCATACTTCATCGGACTTAATCACATTGCATGCGGTCATCACCTTCATAACCGCTTCAATCTAGTACTTATAATCGAAGTCAGACATATTTAATCGGATTCAAATAAAAATTTCATTTTATCTGATTTGGATTGGATTTTTCTTATTCGCATCAGAGTGTATTTGCTTCGAAGTTGGATTTGACTACCATCCCTAATTTTTTGGATTCGCATAAGTATTTTTTTGCTACAGGTGATATATATGTTAAAAAAAATAAAATTAAACCATTAACCCATAATTGTCATGATTATGAAATAAAATCAACTCAAATGATAATTTATTACATAAAAAAATAATATTTTTATGTGATTAGATTAATAATTACAAGAAAATTACTTTAGAAAATAAATAACGTAAATTATTGAAAAATTATTCATGCATCGCATGGGATATTAGAGACTAGTTAAAAATTATATCTAGATAAAAGTGTTTCTAGGCAAATTATATTATCTCACAATATACGAGAAATAGTCAAGTAATAGATCGATTTAGGCAACCAATTTATTTCAAGGACAACAATGCGTATTTTGAATAGTTAATAATTATCTTAGATGTTGGGATTCACTCATGAGTAAAAATATCTTACATCGAAAAAATAAAGAAAAAGGACATGGTATATAAGTCAAGTGTGTTACTCCTCTTAACACCAATTGGTTTTAAGACGGAACTTCACTTAACTTGTGTATCATGGGCCTTGGTTGAAGTTGGCTCCCCCCTTAGATCTCCCCAACAAGTGGTATCAAAGCCGATGGTTCGTTCGGCTGGGTGCGTGCAAGGTGCGGGAAGATCACCATGGATAGGAGCAGGGACCATAGCGCGTGCGCGGCTGGGTCTCCTGAATGTGCAGAGTCGTGGCATGAGACTCAGGTGGAGTAGGGTGCGACTCTGTGGAGTAAAGTGCGGCTGGGACTCTTGAGACAGAGTGGTGGCATGAGGGTTAGGTGTTGTAGGGTGCGACTGTGTAGAGTAAGGTGCAGCTATGATGGGCTCCTGATGGTAACTTGAAACCTTGGTAAAAAGAGGCTTCCGATTGAGGGGGGAGACTTATGTGTGGAGGGGGAGATTGTTGGGATTCACTTATGAGTAAAAATGTCCCACATCGAAAAAGCAAAGAGAAAGGACATGGTATATAAGTCAAGTGGCCTACTTCTCTTAACACCAATTGGTTTTAGGTTAAACTTCACTTAACTTGTGTACCATGGGTTTCGGTTGAAGTGGGCTCCCGCCATGGATCCCTCAACATTAGATTTTTTAAATTTTATATTTTTGTAACTTTAATTATATATATATGTGTGTGTGTGTGTGTGTGTGTGTGTGTGTGTGTGTGTGTGTGTGTGTGTGTGTGTGTGTGTGTGTGTGTGTGTGTCAACTATAAGAGTATCACACTTGTTAGTGAGGTCACCAAATATAAATTATAGTTTAATTTTATCCATTACAGTAGAAAATACATATTTTATGCATAATTTCATATTTATGAAAAATATAAATATATAATTACTTTTATATAGTTTGTAAGTCGTAATAACTTTCAAAGTAATGTAACATTATGTAAATATACTTATATTTAATTATTTTAGTGATTCATATGAAATTCAATATGCTTATTAATTATCTTGAGTCAAGACGATTATCATTTTACTTATTTTTCAATGCGTGCATGCACCGCAATTTATTATAAGCACATGAAGCATGTGCTTTAAATACTACAATTGTTCATTCTTCTTATTATCATTATTCACTGTTGGGGAGATCCAAGGCGGGAACCCACTTCAACTAAGACTCATGGTATACAAGTTAAGTGAGGTTCCATCTTAAAACCAATTGGTGTTAAGAGGAGTAACCCACTAGGCTTATATACTATCTCATTTTCCTTTGCTTTTCCGATGTGTGACATTTTACTCATGGGTGAATTTCAACAATATCCCCCTTCACACATGAGTCTCACCCCCTTGATCAAAAGCCTTCTTTGCCCCAAGGTTTCAAGTCACCATTAAGAGCCTATCATAGCCGCACTTTACTCTATAGGGCCACACCTTACTCCATTTGAGTCTCATGCCACCACTTCAGTGGCGAAGCTAGTATGGTTCAAGGGGGGTCAATTGACCCCTCAGCTTTTTTGAAAAAAAAAAAGTAATTAGTTTGCAGCTATTTTAATAATTCGAAATAGGTATATAGTATATTGTTGCAAAGGAGTCAACAAGATACATATAATGGTTGGATGGTTTTAACGTTACACTCCACTCGTGCCTTTAGTTCCCTAAAGTCATGAGTTCGAGGAATGCTCAAGCCAATTCCCTCCCCATTTAACATTTTAAAATGCGTCTAAGGTCACGAGTTCGAGGGATGCTATAAGACTTAAGTCAATTGCCCTGCCCTCCTACGTTTTAACTTTTAACGTTGTTGCCGCCTTCCAACTCAAGCCCGTTCTTATGTTTAATTTATCAATTTTCTTACATTTGTATTGAATAATGAGTAAATTTGTTAATTGTGTGATGAAACCATAATCTATTTATGTATTTTTATTTTCAAAACTATCTCATTAAACTTTGTGTTATTTAAATATGTTAAACTTTTAGAATTTGTTAATATAATTTTCTTAAATTTGTATTGAATAATTAGTAAATTTGCTAATTTTGAGATGAAATCATAATCTATTTATGTATTTTTATTTTCAAAACTATCCCATTAAACTTTGTTTTATTTGAATATGTTAAATTTTTAGAATTTGTTCTAATATATAGTTTTTTATAAAATTTTATTCTGACACCCCTAGTATCGAGTCCTGGCTTCACCACTGCACCACTTAGCCTCAAGAGTCCCAGTCACACCCTACTCCACCTGAGTCTCATGCCACCACTCATTTGCGCCTTCAGGAGACCCAGCCGCGCACATGTCATGGTCCATGCTCCTATACGTCCCATGGTGATTTTTATGGGACCACCTTCCCGCACCTTACGCCCATTCGAACGAATCATTGGCTCTGTTACCACTTGTTAAAGAGATCCAATGCGGGAGCCCACTTCAACCAAGGCCCATGGTACATAAATTAAGTGAGGTTCTATCTTAAAACCAATTGGTGTTAAAAGGAGCAGCATACTTGACTTATATACCATGTCCTTTTTCATTGATTTTCCGATATGGGACATTTTATTCCCGGATGAATCCAATATTCACTTTTACTATTATGATTTTCATGAAACACGTGCTCTAGTGACATGTAATAATTACATGTAATATACTGGGCATGTACCCAAAAGAGGTTAAGGCCGATAAGACTTCAAAGCCAGGCATAGAATGATTAATTGGTTCTAGCCATCGTAATTAGCATTTGTGCAACTTATAACAGTGAAAGTCCAATAGCTAGCTAGATAGCATAATCTCATCAATAATAGTACCCTATAAATATATTTATTTATAGGGTATTGCTGCTGTTCGGACAACTTCGCTATCTGTATTTTATTCCACAAATTTGGTGGCATTCCTGATTTAGACAATCAAAAAATTTGGTGGTGTATTATGTCTTTTGGTGGTGTGCGTGGTCATTCATATGGATAATTCAAGATTTGGAGTGAATTCTTACACAGCGACATCATATTGCCAGAATTCTACGGCTGTTGTCTACATTATAGTTAATCTGAATCAATTTCTCCAATGAAGTGTTCTCATGGTTCAAGCTAATTAAAATGGGTTGGGAGTGTCTGTTGGTTTTCTTGGTTGGTTGTTATCATTTCATTTGTATGGCTATCTTTGCTGTCTTTGTAAGCTCATCCTTTGATTTGAACAAAAGGGTCTCTTGACCGCAAATTATATACAAAAATAATAATACCCTATAAATATCCGAAAATATGTTTGACCATATGATTAGTGTGAAGGCAGAGATAAAGTAAGGAATTGTATGGATTGCACATATTACAAGTACCTACGGTATATACTCATATATCTTTGACTAATATAAACAAAATTATTGTATTTTGTAATTTGTCTGTTTGTTTTTTTTATGCTCACACACGAATTTAGTATTTCGCCTTTAATATAATATAAAAATAAATATTTTACCTTGTAGCTTCTTTTTACAATCGAATTTGGCATATTGTCCTCCCATGCAATATAATAACAAACAATTTACCTTGTAAGTTGTAACTTATATTCAAATTTGAATTTACTATTTTCCCCTCAAATATAATAATTAAAAACCCTAGCATCAATTGAAAATTAAGTTATTAGACCTATCAATTCAGATTGACGAGTTGAATAGAAAATGTGTATATTTGGGTTCAACCGATTTTGACATTAAAAATATGAGTTGAGTGTATTTAGATTCAAGTAAACACTGATAATTTTAATAGTTTGAAAACTTGAGTCATGTTCTGTAAGAGTGTAAGATAGTTGGAGGGAGGAAAAGGTAGGATAGAGCGGTGGATAGAATAGTGTTTGTCAATGTAAATCACATCAGTCACATCACTTAAATATATAAATTTTTAAATATACAGTTTATGATTTTTAATCAGGTATTATGAGTAAGGCGAATCACATTATTTATTAAATATATAAATTTTTAAATATATATTATGTAAGACAAATAAAGAAGTATGCGTACTGTGAAAAAATGTGGGATAAAGTAACTAAAATTGGGATAGGTAAGATTAATATCCAACAACACAAAAAGAAAAAAGGTCTTAACCCATTCATGGGACGGACAAAATAATTAATAATCATATAATTTGTAGGATCAACAAATACTTCACGCCCAAGAGGTTAGAGGCCGTTATGGAAGCAATATTAGTATGAACTAGTTTGCAAGTATGTATGTATGTATGTATGTATGTATGTATATATATATATATATATATATATATATATATATATATATATGCCAAAATACTGAAAAGTAAAAGACAATCTTGAAAATCCCAACAAGACCAAAGACCGAAGAGATTGAGTACTGGGAAGCCCAAGCACTCTTGACGGCTCCCTGATGAATCTTGGCCGACCCCAGAAGCCGACCCAAAGCACAAATGAACGTCGGAAAAAAGAAACCACCCACGACCCACCAGGCTTCGGACTCCACGCTAGGAGAGAGATCGACAGGCACCGCCCTCCACCACCCTCGGAAGCCGCCTCGGCTCTGACGGAGGAAATACGATAATCCTTCATGGGTAAAGATTTCAAACTTCCTAGAAGGCCAAAAATAAAATCAATTTACACCAATTTGACCAAACAAAGGAGCAAAGCTTCCTCACATGAGAATGTTTGAAAGGTTGTCAAAATCTCCAAAAATGGAGATGGATGAAAAGGAAGCCATTGATGGGCTAAAGGGGGCTGCTGGGAAAGGAAAAGAAGACAAGGAAAGAACAACAGAGGGGAGCGGGAAGGGGATGGGGAAGGGGAAGGGGGCTCTTGCTCTCTCTTTGTTTCTCTTTCTCACTCTTACTCACTGAAGAATTCTCTAGAAAGGGCAGAGCCCTTCTCTCTAGAGCTCAACCAATAAATAGAACCCTAGTTTACAAGTATATATGCACATGAAAGGTGTATATGCTGTGGCGGAAAAAAAATAATGATGAAAAACTACATTTTGTAACAGTAAAAATTACTGATATCTTTCATTGTAAACTATTGAAAAAGAAAATCATAAAGGAGTGAATATAATATTGGAATTTCTTATCATAACAACATGATCGATAAATTTTCTCAATACAAGGATTTGAGATTACAAGCGATAAGCAAACATAAAATGATCACATCGGCAAAAAAAGAAACAGTGAATACATACGACTAGAACGAGAGGAGTCAATGTGAGGTTTTTGCAAACATGTTTTAGGGTTGTTTCTGTCCATAAAAAAAAAAAAAATAAGTGAAGTCAATATGCGATTGTTACAGGTGATTGGTTCTTGTCTCATTAACAAACACTCCACCTTCTATTCTCTCCCTCTATGATTCCATTAATAGGGGAACTTTCTTACTTTCCAGAATGCATAAATGCTGAATGGAAGGTTTGTGCCCCTATTTTGCAAATATATTATAAGAAATGTTCTGGGAGTATACCGGGCTGGGGCCCAAGCCTCGGGATCCATGGTTTCCAAGTCTATCCTCACCCCCTCCAAAGAACACAAAGAAATCAACTTCATGGTCAGGTGTGAAGTGCATTTCAAGGTGGACCCAGGACCCTTGGAGGCATGAATCGATCATCGTTGGCTCTGGCATCCACTTCAAATGGGACCCCGAACCATGGGTGTAGACCTACGGGTCTACGTCGGGACCTACTTCGGGCCTTTAAAAGGGTTCGAAGTCCTTCAGCAAGAATAAGGGCAAACGGGTCAACGTAGGTTGTTGGAATGGACGTGTCTTCATTCTTTGAGTCATAACTCCTTCAATACAACTTCGATGGGTCTCAAGTTTTGGGAGCCTAAAGTACACACCAAGAGCTTTCCATCAATATCTTATGGGCCTAAAACGAAGTTCGGATGAAGAAGTTATGCACGTTTGAAGTCAGCAAGGAAAAGCTGCCCAGAACACCTTCGCGCCCGCGACAGGCTTGTCACGCCCGCGACGCCATGCTACCCAGGTTCTCGCGCCCAAGACAGGTTTCAGACAGAACGTCGTCACACCCCCGACACCCCATTGCCCAGTTGCTGAAGCCGCACCAGTCGCCCGTCCCAAACGCTCGTCGCGCCCGCGACCTAACTCGTCGCACCCGCGACCTCCTGCCTTGCTGCCGGGTTTTTGAAGATTTTATTGTTTCACCCCCGATTAGTATAAATACACCCTTAGCTTATTTCCTAGTTAGCTTATGTTATTGAATGATTTGCTAATGCAATGTTAGGGTTTTCCCCTAGTTTCTCTCTCTAAAATCTTGTTCTTACTTTGTCCATTTGTTAATGGTAGTGTTAGCAAGTCATTCCTTTAGTGATTATTAGTGGATTACCTATGATAATCATGGTGGGGTGTGAGGCCTATAGTTGTGGACCCTCCTTGCTCAAGGTCATATCCTTGCTTTGTGTGTTCAAGCCCTTGTTCATGTTGATCATCGCTCCCATTCACACACTCAAGCTAATCTTCACCCACTCACGCGATCGGTAACCGCTCCAATTCTACTGTTTCTTATATTAATTTTTTTAACTGTCGTTAGTGCATCATTTAAGGAGATATTGAGTTTTCATCATAATATTGCGTATGAGTCTAGTCATTGAGCTATCATTTGTTCCATTCGTTGAAGGGTTGTTGGGTTTTCATCATAATATTATTTATGAGTCTAGTTACTGAGCTACTATTTGTTCCATTCTTTTGAAGGGCTATTTGGTTTTAATCATAATATTACTATTAGGATTTCAAGTCATTGTTAGCAGAAAAACAATAATAAAAGGGAATAATAACAAATAAATATTAACACAAAAGGATTGATGTAGAAAAACCAAATCCAAAAAAAAACAATCGCGAACGATGCACTATTAGAGGATTATAACGGTGTTTCAGAAATTTACAAATCTCTACAATCTCTCAATAGAGCCCTAGAGTTACAACCTGGGAACTCAATTAACCATTACAGGTTCTGAATTATATCGGGGTCGGTCCCCTTTTGGTCCACCTATGATTCTCTCCTCGCTTAAAGTCAATGTTCCCTCTTCACGATTCAAACCCGACCACATGATTCAAACTCGACCATAATCTGAATTATATCGGGTATTCATGATCTGGTATGGTTAAAGTCTCAGAGGGTGCTGCGAAATTTGGAATATTGGAGTCATAGGGAGAATTTTGTTGTTGAAGCTCGTAAGTGTCCCTAGACAACCATTCAAGAAATTCTCAAACAACATCTTCTCCTAGATTAGAAAACCCATAGAATTCTATGGGTTTCATAATTCACACCCTCATGCACAATTCCCAAAAGATCTAATGTATCATAAAAGATACCATACAATTCACATATTGAGCACGATAATCATGTAATCTAGTGAAATATCTCCAAAATACTTCATGCTCAAAATGGGGAAATCGGGGACTAGCAATAACTCTTTTGTTTATTTATTTATTTTTTTCGATATTCAATTTTTTTTGTAACTACATTTTTCTTGGAAGAATCTAGAAAGCAATAAATTATTTATACACAAACCAATCACCCAATCTACCAAATAACACCATCCTCGGCAACGACGCCATTGTTCGGTTAATAAATAAATAATTGGTTTGGTAGGGGGTTTTCAAATGCGGAAAACAATAAATAATTAAAGGTAATTAGACTAAGCTAAGCATGGATTGATAACAACAATAATCAAGAAAGCATGAAAAGATAATCTAAACCTAATTTCAACAAGAAACTAAATCTCTAACTATGAAAGCAATTAAAAGCAATGAATGAAAAACTAAACCTAATGATGAAATTGAGAACAAGAAATTATACCTTCAATGCATTAAATCTTCACTCTAATCCTTCATCTCGAATTCTTCACTCGAATTTTCCCCCGAACAAACTAGAAAATTGTGATTTGGATTACTAAGAATCCCCAAATTCTAACTTCAAAGTAGAATTTGTGACTCGTAATTCTCCTCCTCACTAAAAGTTGGATTGGTGGTGAACTAGCACTAGAAAGCTTTGAATGCTAATCAACAATGAAAACTTCAAAGTGAGCAAGAACTTTGAAATTCTAATGCTGAAAATATGTTGGTATTTATAGAAGGAATGAAAACAAGCCCAAAACCCTTAATTAAGCACAGCCGCCGCACTTAATTTTCTGCACAGCAGATCGTCGTCGCGGGTGCCACGGCCCTTGTCGCAGGCGGCACCGAGCGAACACACCCAGGCAATTTGGGTCTTCGAGAGGTCGCGGGCGGCACCAGAATGGTCGCGGGTGCGACCACACTCGGAGACAATTTTCTTCTGAGTTCACTGAAGCTCCGTCGCTGGTGCTACCAATTCTTTCGCGGGTGCGAGCTTGCTCTGGACCATTTCATCCGAGAATGCTTAACATTGGTCGCGGGTGCGACAAGACGTGTGGCGGGCGAGAGCTTTCCGATCGTGGGTGCAACAACATGGGTAGCAAGCACGACATCTATCTGCCTCCTTCCCTTCTTTCTTCCTTGGGTTGTAGCGCCCGCTACAAGGGATGTAGCGGGTGTTACGCCCCTGTTTTGAACAAAAATGGGGAAAGAGTTCCCGGGTTTGTTCCGCTTTGGTTCTCGGGTCGGGAAATCGCTCGAGATTCCCTCAAAAGCCTCGATTTAACTCTTTTTCCTTCTAACTCTTTATTATCATAAAAAAACACAAAATTATCATAACTAATATAAAATCAAGGGGCTAAAACAAGCAAAACATCTTATAAATGATATCAATTCGGCTTGAAATGAGACCAAACAATGGAGCTCGTTTTGCAAGACAAGTAGAAAACGTGATAGAGAAGTCACGACTGCGACCTTGATCTTCGTGCTCATGACAAGTCACGATGGTAAGATTTACGCCCGCGACATATTTTGTTGCACCCGTGACAGCCCCCTTAAGGGCTTGAAGTTGAAAGGCAGTGTCATGCCCCTTACATTGTGACAAGGAAACAATTTTGTTCAAGAATCACCCGGGGTCATGCCCGTGACCCCCTAAGTCGCAGTCGCGACCCCCCACCCCCTCCCCCCATGGTCAAACCCACGACCTTGGACGTTGTGACAAGGAAACAATTTTGTGTTATTGGTCTGGGGGTGTTGGCCACAAGGCACGACCAACGCTTGATGTAATTTGTCCAGCAACGTCCGTTCGTTTTGATTTTGTGTTATTGTTCCTCTTTTTTCCCTACCCTCACAAATGATGTATGATTAAACCTAAGGATTCTTTTGTAATTTTGAGCACCTTCCCCCTCCTCTACCCCTTTATTGTATTTAAGCCATTAAAATGGTGTGGAAGAGGTAATTGATGAGTTATAAATGAAATTGAAGAGCTTGAAATCTTTCTCCCACAAAATCTTGTTTACTTTATCCATTAGTTAATGATGGTGTTGCAAGTCCTCCCTTTGGAGGATTTGTGATAGCTTAGCCTTTATCGAACTGTTCGGTTATGATATTTGGGGTTAAAAGTAAGGGTTGTCGTATCCACAGGAATGGTGCGTCAGGTTTAGATATTAGTTTGGTGAGGTTTCAAATTCGAAAAGCAGTAAATAATAATTAAACTATACTAAACAGGAATTGAAAGCGATAATTTCTAAGGAAAACATACATTGAGAATTAAAACTTATCCTAATCGAACAAGAAATAGAAACTGAACAAGAAAGCAAATGCATATTCAAGAAAGCAATTAATAACGATGAATGTAATTACTGAATCTAAGAATGAAAACATTAACCTAGATTGCGATCTTTTCTACTAATCAATCTTCTACTATTGAATCTTGAATCACGGCTTTTCCCCCGAACAAACAAGAAAGACGTGATTTGGATTACTAAGACTGCTCGAATCTTCACCTGAAGGGAGAATTCGAGGAACCTTAATCCTCATCTTCACTAAAAGGGTAGAATTTGTTGGAACTAATACTAATGAAATAGAAAATAGCGAGAACGAAGGTAGAAACGAGAAGGAACATAAACTTGGATTGACTTGAATTAAATTTCAAAAGAGTAACTTAATTACAATGCGATGAATTGAGAAAAAACTTGAAGAAACTAAGAATTAATGAACTACAGCAAAGTCCAAAACTAATAAACTAAAAGCTAAAACTATCTCTAAAAAAATTGGTGTTCTCTTTCGTATACAACGGAGTGTTTTTATAATGAAAGTAAAAGAAACGAAACCCTACGTTGCATGAAATTAGTGACGCCTACGAACCTGACGGGGGTAGCGGGACTTCAGACGCTACCAATGTCTAAGTCTACGATCTGATGTTCGTCAATATTGGGCGCGGGTCGCGTGGATGAGGGCACTGCCAGCGTCTCATCATGACGTCCAAGAGGCTTGCTTCTTGTTCAGGCGCGGCCAGCGGGTAGCAAGGCGCGACTAGCGCCTTCATTCCTCGCTCTTTTCCCTCTTTTTGACTCGGGCGTTGCCAGCGGGGGAGAGGCGCTGGTAGCAGCATAACCGGCACTGCTAGCGCTTGCTGTTGTTGCGTTCTTTGAGCTGGTTTTCTCCTCTTCTTCTTACCTTTCTTCACTGTTTTCCTTGATTTTGTGTGGAATTTCCTTAAATTCTGCAAAACATCTAAATCTTCACACCAATTGAAGAAATTACAAGGAAAAATACTTAATTTACGGTCTTAATTCGACTCGAAATTAGACCAAACACGAACTCTTTGTGGTTTGTAGTTCTTGATGGTGGGTTTATCCTTTACCCAAGCTCATATCCTTGGGTTGAGTTTCTTATTGATTTCCGGGTTCTAGTTCATCATCTTCATCTTCTCCAACTCAAGCATCCACCGAATCCCACCATGCCATGCTCCAAAGTCCAAACCTTAGTAGTTTTAATGTTCACATCACATCCTCCTAACACCATTATACTGTGGCCGTTTACAAATTAACTTAACCCTACAAAACCCCTCACTCATAAAATTACAAAAGGACTCCTTGCTAGACGAAAAGTGAAGAGACGCACTAGAATCTATGACACAAGTTCTTTCTTATTTGTCAGCACTAACAATTAAGGTATCACTCAAATCCTCAGTAGAATTAACAGAATCTTGGCTATTGTAATTGTTCTTCCCTATACCCCTGGGATCAAGGCAATCCCTGTGAAAGTTACCTATATCGCCGCAGTTCAAACACAACATGAGCTCCATATTTCGACCCCTAGATTTAGATTGAGCCCGACACGAACTTCCACCGTTCCTCTTACCCCTGACAGCCAAGGCATTCCCCGAAGACGCAGACACATTAGAATCTTTCCTACGAATACTTTCACTCAAGACAATTTCTCTTAATTCATTGAACTTCAATTTCTCATCTTGCCTACTCGAAGATGTGAATTAAGTTACAAAATTACCCAAAAACTAAAGTAGGATAGCCAACTGAATATTGACATTTATCTCATTGTCAAAACTAAATCTCACAGAAGTCAACTTTTCTGATCTTCACGCAGTCCGTGTTCTTCTTCAGAACACCTATAATGCCCGTTTTCATCCTTTTTTGAACCAATTGAGTTCCACACTCAACAACTACTATTATTCGTCCTATAATAATTTTCATTTTAATTTTTCTTATTTCATTATACTTATCATTCACAATTCTAATGCAACATTTTTCAACTAACTACTTTTTTTATTAATATTTTATACACAAAGATAGAAAAGTAGAAGAGAGAAAGATATACAAACAATTTATTATTAATCATTAGAACTTTTGATGCAATACAGTACTTAACTAACTTGGTTTAGTAAATTTTTATTAAATTGACAACTATTATGAGATAGAGGTTATATTTGGTCCATTCGCTATCATTCATAGTATTTGAAAAGATATGTCATTTCAGTCACATTATTTATATATATATATAATTTTTAATAAGATATTGTGAGCACATCAATCGCATCACTTATTAAATATATAATTTGTTAAATATATATGATATGAAAGGTAGCTAGGATAGTTTTACACTATTAAAAATATGTGTAATATCAACCCCCTTTTCTAACCGATTTAATGCAGTTGGGAAAACTAACCATTTTAGCAATTATTTCATATTTTTCTAATTTTGTAACTATTTTTATAATTTTAGGTGGGGGAATTGATTGGAAATTTCATCCACTTTTGCTAAAATAATGGGAAATTTTTCCTACCAACCTTTTTCCTACATTTTGAAAAACGGTTCATAATTGCTTTTCCAACATTTTCAAACCATAGAAAAAACTTGGTCAGAAGTTTTCCACCATTTTAGCAAAAGTGGTTGGAAATTCCAACCATTTATCCTACCTAAAATTAGAAAAATAGTTGAAAAATTAGAAAAATATAAAATGGTTGGTTTTTCCAACTATTTTCAATTGCTTGGAAAAAAGTCGTTGGTAATACACACATTTGGTTGGCAAAAATTTCTCCGCTGATAACCAAAATTTATTTGACCATGAAAAGATCGGTTACGATCATAGAATTTTCATCTAAATTTCTATTGTATGAACTCGATTTAGATTTGAATTATGCTTGTTAGATTCGTTCGACTCGAAAAGTACATGAAAAAACTAGATATCTTTCATCCAATGTCTGAATTGTCAGGACCCCAAATCATACACCCGAATTTTGTTAGCTCTAGATAATTTTATCTTACCACAAAAAAAATAGGGTCGAATTGTTTTAAACTGGAGCATAGGCAATATGTAATGTACATAGTAATTAAAAAATTCAGAGTGATATTGATAAGACTTTTGTCATCCGTTGGTATGGTCAGAACGTAACTATTTATTTTTAGGAAAAAATATAATGAAAACAATGTTTAATTATTTTTATATGTGTCAACTTTCATCGTCGACATTAATTTTTTATTTAGCACAACATTATAAAATATAGTTTCTTAATTAAAAATCTTTTACACAATTTTTTTTAATTCAATACAACATTATCCATATATATATCATCTAATATTTTATTTAAGATTATTGTAATAAAAAGTTATTGCTCAGTCAATATTTAATTGTTACTAAAGTTACTTTCTTATTTTTGGCTTGTTGTTTTATACGACTGGCTGCGATATGGTGTGGAGGAAATGTGGTGGATTGTGGTGGGTTAGGAAAAGTTGTGGTGGATTGGTGTGGGTTAGATAAAGTTGTGGTGGATTGTGGTGGTTTGTAGTGCAATATGGAAAGTTAAACTATTAATAAAAAGATAAATTAAATTAAAAAAAGTAGATTATGCTGGATTGTGGTAGATTGTGGTGAATTGTGATGGGTTGTGATGAAATATGAAAAGTTGCGGTGCGGTATGACACCGCGGCCTGCCAGCCGTATAAAAAAACGGGTAAAGAACTATTGTTCCTCATATCATATTATTACAACCTTTTGATGAGAAAATGCCAACTATAAATTCTTATGGTTTTGACAAGTTTACAAATTACTAATCTTGGTCTTTGGATTGGAATATCTTTCCAATCCAATTCAATCTAATTCAAATTTTACATAATTCCCTATAAAAATCTTCTTTAAAAATACAATTTTCTAAAAAATCATCATAATTTATTCAAACAATCCAATCCAATCCATCCAAACCTTATTTTATCTAATCCAAAAAACAGGCCGACACACAAATATGTATTTGTTTTTTCACTTCATAATACGTGGTGCCTCCACTTTTTTAATTGTCACTTTTGTGTTTATGTCAAAAATTTTGATTATACTTTTTGTTATATGTATACGATGATTTATCATATGAAATTAATATTATTAAATTTATGATAAAAATATTACTAAAATTATAAATTTTTATATTATTTAATAAAATATTATATAAAAAACTATTAAATAAAAATAAATATTAAAGATGTGAAAGTCAATTATCTTTTGGACGGAGAAAATATATAAATGGAGCATTGATATGATTGAGCTTGATCCATCAATGGTATCACATCAATCACTATAGAGTATTGTCAGATCTGAAATATATATCATATCGCACATTGTAATAATCTGGGTTTGGTTGTACAAGTGGGACTCAAAAGTTTTAATGTTTGTAAATAAGATTGTCCCACACTTTGTGGTGTCCCATTTTTTTTGGTTAAAAAGGAGTCATAAAAGATAAAATAATACAATCACACGGGGATATAAAGAAAAAGGGGTTAATTGAACTTGAAATCCAATTTATCGCATATCCAAGAGCAAAGTCTTAACAGCCAGGCCAAAACTTCAATGTTGTTTGTGCTGTCTCACTTTGTGACTCTCCTGTTGAAATACTGTGTCAAAATTAAACCGATAAAATACCGTGTGGATTTTATTCAATAATATTGTATAAAAATTATGGTCAATTATTCATCGATATAAACGTTGACTTTTATTAAACGGTGACGCATCACAATTCGTATTTATACGGTAGCTTTTTATTCAGAAACAATGAAAAATTCTTATTATAAATTGATTTTATGTCAATAATTCTTACATTTTCCCTTTTAAAATGAATATTTCATGTATTAAACGCGTATTAAACATTATAATTTAGCGAGGTAAAAAACGCGCTTATTATCCAATAATCTACGTAGAAGACGGATACACGCTTTTTAAACAACCAATTCGTCTATAGGCGTTTTAGCTAACAAGGCTTTGTGCTGCACTCGTTGTTTTCTACATTTGTTCCATTCACGTAGTTGATTTGCATGAAATGTCAAATGTGTATTTTGCTTTAACAGTAGTTTTTTTGTTTATTTTTTTTATGGACGACCATAGTTTAGGTTCCATTTGTTTTTATAGAAGGGGTATGTAAAGTAAGGCAAAGTAAGTTTATGTAAGGAAATTTAAGTAAAACAATAGAGGTAGACAAATATCACTTCACCTAATTATTTTTTATTTTTATATAAATTTAGTGAGTTGAACAAAAAATTTAAATATAAACTATCTAAAAGTATAAGTCATGTTTTTTTGAATAGTAAGGTAAAACAAAGTAAGATAAGGTAAAATAAGCTAGAGAAGATAAACTTTTACTTACCTTACAAAAGAACATGACGTTAGTTTGTTTAACTGTTGTTTGGATTTTATGATTAAATTGTCAATAACATTTCAATATGATTTCGTAATATTAATGCACAAAAAATTAAAATGGTAGGATATAATCACTTCTTCGCCAAATTTGATATATATATATATATATATATATATATATATATATATATATATATATATATATATATATATATATATGTTCAATTAAAACAAAATGTACATGTACAATAGCGATAACAGTGCTTAGATTATGGTCTAGGGATCACGAATCACCATGATCCCATTATTTATAAGTTTCATTTTATATTTATTTGGGCTTGGATTTTAAATGAAATATAAACCTTTTATTTGTGTTGTTTGGGTTGAATCGTAAAGAAAAGTATTATGTTAGAACTACAACTATAATTCTTCTTTATTTTGGCATATACTTTGTTATAATATCACATAAATAAATTATTTCACATTTTAATAGATATAATTATAAACTTATGCGGTAAATTTATGTGGTATTCACACTTACTAATTACTAATTACATGTAGCATTGTAATTCATAATAAAAATTCTCTTATAATTTATGGTTTATTATTAGCGTGGTAAAGAGTCAAATCGACTCAAATAAAATTTATTCGAGTTTAATATGATCAAAGTCAGCTTGGCTTGGAAATCTATTAAACCAAGCCCATATATAATTAAGGAATCATGCTCGATTAATTATATCTATTTAGAAACTATCGATCAAAATAAATTTTATTTATATATATATATATATATATAGACTTTATATTGATTTTTTTGTCTCTCTATATTTTTAAATTATAATGTGTAAAAATCTGAATTTTAAAATTAATAATAAAGCTCATGTTTAAATTTAGGCGTAACATATAAGATCACCAAAACATTTTCCGAACTCTTATTTCATAAATTCAGTTTAAGAATCTAGAATTTAGAATATATTCAAACAATGAAAACTGAAACTTTTTAAAGAATTGAAAAATGTATTGGAAAATAAAAAATTGAGCTGAGCAATCTCACTCTTAACCAATACCAATTACTAGACTTTGTTGATCAATGAGCTTTCAACCGAGGTTGGGTCGATGTTTATTATTTGAGGCCCTATTCTTTTATGTGGTGTGATGCGGTGTACGTAGTACCACAACTCATCTTACTACATAATATTTTTTCATACTTCACCATAATAATTATCAATATATATTCTCACGCATTTTTCTCCTCTGTTTTTCACATCCCTCTCCTAACCTACCACATCAACCACACTTTCTATAAATTTCACCATATCATTTCGCATATCACTGAATTTTCTACAATTTCACCACACTGCACCATTTTCGCATCTTACCAACCTCAAAAAAACAGGGCCTGAGTCGAGCTCGAGCTCAAGCTTGAGCTTGACCAACTCGGGATTAAGGGTTAGGATTAGATTGAAGCTCAACTCAAGATGACTCCTTTACCTCTTACTTATAAGCATAGGTTACCATTAATTAATTGCAGTAAAATGAACAACAATAATGATAAGAATTTGTCAAAGTGGTACTATTGAATATGGAAAAAAGATTGCATAAAAGTTTGAGAAGACTAGCCACCTAAAACACTACTAGTAGGTAGCATCATTTAACTAGGAACACACTACTTAGTGCTCATGTTCTAATCTTACTTAGAAAGGATGGTGAATGCCCAATAATTTCTCAATAATTGAAGACCATTGTTTTCCCTCACAACTCACAAGTCTATCTAGTAGTATCTGTTTGTTCATCTCACTAGCTTCTCTCTCTAGAAATGAATAACACATGGGGTCCTGCTCATCTGTATGTGGTTGCCTATTGTCATAAATCATAATTTGGAGTTTGGAATTGAAGCCAATGAATTGAATGGCCCCCCAAGAAGCTAAGGCCTTATCCCCTCCAACTTTCACATGCTTGTCTTTGATAAGCCTCATAGGGTAGGTAGCTATCTCTCTTAAAACACCATTCAACTCAACATATATCAACTTCACCATAGGACTATTATTTTAATATGTGATACCATATCCCAAATATTTTTATCAACTTTGAATTTGGAGTTTTTTTATGGGAAAGGAGGAAAATTTCATTTTTGATTCTAAATTATATGTGGATTTTGAATTATTTTTCAAAAAAATGAGTTTCATCGTATAAATTAGACTATCAGCGGTGTTCAAAAACACAAAAAATGAAGGAGAAAGAATGAAAAAAAATATTAAAAAAGAGGGCATACCAAAAATGCTATTGAACAAAATTTATTTTATTCTATCGTATATTTTTTGTAGTATTTTAATAATTATATATTACTCATTCCCCACTACATTTCTCAACTCATCCTTCATCATTAACAATACCCATTTTCTAGTATCTATTAAAATAATACTAAATCTACTTATTATGTACTTGGTGTTATCCATTTTGAATAATACTATTTAGGATAGTCAAGATGAATAAAAAATATCTACGTACGTTTAGAATCTCAATGATATTTTTCCACGACTTTTGATCGAAGAAATTTTGTCCATTTTCAATTGTGGGAGAGTGATTTGTGTTTTTTGGCACTTTATTTTGATTGAATAATATGGATTAAATGTCCACTCATTATTTAAAAAACTCGTTTTCTAGCTCATTTTTTTTACTTAGATTTAATTTTAAAAAAATTAATTAACTATAAACATATATTTATACCGATTAAGATGAATTCATGAGCGAACAAATTAGGGTTAGAAGTCAAATGCGAATATGAAGTGAATATGTTCTGGCCCGAAGTAGAAAAAAATGATTTGAATTTGATTAAAAGAAATTTGAATTCAATTCGATTAAAAAAATCTAACTTCAATTATAATTGGAGTGGACGTGGGAGTGACCACCTTCAATCCAATTAAGTCCGATTAGCATACAAAAATATATTAAATAAATATGAAAATCATCACATGACTATATTTGAGAATTGAGTAGAGAATATGAAACTTAGTTTTTTTGAAGGAAAATAAGCAGCGTACATTTTTTACAGTTGACAGACTTTTTTTAGGCTTATAAATTTTGTTGGTGTTTTATTTTTTTAATTTTTCATTGGTGTTCTATTTTTCTATATTTTTTTATGTAAAAATATTTTAGGTTTATTGTTGGTGTTTTTTTTCCCTACAAGTATGATAGATTAATTCACAAATAAATGTTGTCAAAAAAATATAAAAAAATTAAAAGAAACAAATAGTATGAAACCTAATTGAATGTCCGATTTCTGATTATAATCAAAGGTAATCGGGTCGAATTTGAAGATAGGTACCTCTTTTTATATCAAAGGTGGTGGAGGCCCACGCACTCTTCCTCCGATTGATCGAATCTGGAAATGTACGTCCGCCTCCAGGGAGGGAAGTGTCCCTAAAACAAATGCGAGCGTGCCACCAATACAAATGTATTAGGGGGCGTTTGGTTGAGAAACTTTTTCAGGAAAGTTTCTCAACTTTTCCAAGTTGAAAAACTTTCCTATGTTTGGTTGAGAAACTTTCCCAGGAAAGTTTTGATGTGGGACCCATAATTTCCCTCACAAATTCAGTAAAAAGTTTCCCAAGGGGGGCTAGGGAAAGTCTTTCTCGTGAAAGTTTTTCCTGGGAAAATCTTTCCCGAGAAACAACCAAACACAGTATTAGTATGTCGACCATGGCAGCCGTTGCAACATCAGTTCCTCGGGAAAGTGTCACATATTGTCAAGCACCACTTTGAGCTATCATTCATGATATTCAAGTATTGATGAAAGCTTTGGATTACTACAGAAGAAAATTGGATTACTACAGATGGATTATTGTAGAGTATGTTTACTACAATTTCAGGAATTAGCAAATCAAATAGCCGGTTTGTTATTTAAATTTAATCAATCTTTATCTCCACTACCATCTTCAGCTAGCGTGTGAGTTCTGTCACCTTCCACCATTTTAGATTCTACTATAACTACAAAATATTAGTGGATGAATTTTGTCAAACATATGATTCTTATCATTATATCTTGGAAAAAGAAAAATTGTTGGCAAGCGATGTCCCTATCCTACCATGCTGGCTTCAATGAATTAGCTACGGTTGGTTATTTTATACAGTTGGTTGCAGTGTAGTAACGATGCATTGAGTTGTGGTGAATGTTGTGGTGCGTGGAGTATGCATGGGCGGATCTCAAGCTAACGTTGGGGTGTCCATGGACACCCTTGACCGAAGAAAAATTTGTAATTATCTAATATTATTATGAAAAAGTTTTTCAAATTGGAGCAAGTGGACACCGTAAAAAAAAATCCAAAAAACATACAAAGGGTGTCCAATTTTATAGCAACCCAAAAACCCTAAAATAATACTCCCTTTGTCCCAAATAAATTGTCCAGGCTTACTAATTAGGTCAAAAAATTTAAATTTTGATCGTTAATTTATCAAATTTTATGTTGAGTTATTACAAGACTACCACTATTAGATTTGTGATGAAAAATATTTTTACCGGAATACAATATCATTAGTCTTGCTAAGATAAAACCTGAAAATTAACGGTCAAAGTGTTACATCGAAGATCATGAAAAATAAACTGGACAAATTAATTAGAACAGAGGTAGTACCAAATTATTTTTTATAAATAAAAAATATAAGTGAATGAATTGGGTAATTGGTTATCAATATAAGTTTAAAATATATATAAATATTTAGTTAATGTGAAATTTAAATTTATTTGGTTGGCATATTTATATGATGATGTGAAATTTTGTTAAACTTGTAAATATATCATTTAATATTTATTTTTATTTTTATCGTTATTTATTTAAATTTTGTTTTTTTTTTCAAAAGCGCTTATATAACAACAAGTATATTGGACACCCCTAAATTAATTATCTGGATCCGCCATTGGGAGTATGTTAAGAGAGAAAATGTGAAAAGTAAAGAAGAAAAGTGAAGAGAGAAAGAAATGAAAATATACATTGATAATGATTTTAGTGTGATGTGGTGAAATGTGGTAAAAGATTAAAGAGTACGATGCGGCATAATACCACACCGCAACCTACCGCATAGAGAACAGGCCCTTAGTTTTTGCATCGAACAAAGGCAACCAAATATCAGTATCTCTATTGACTAGCCTAACGTACTAACCCGTCGGTATGCCTTCTATATTTTATTTAATCAAATATACCTTCTATATTTATGTGAATCTGAAATACTCTTGGTCAGTATTTGCCCTAACCAAATACACCATCCACATATATTTAAACTGTTCATCCGAATTAATAGGCCTAATAACTTAATTTTTATTTGATGCTATGATTCTTGTTTATTGTATTCAAGGACAAAAATTAAATTCGTATATGAACAAAAAATATATGTATTTTCCCTTAAAAGATATAGGTATTTACCTAAATTCACACCTAACTCATGTTTTTAATGTCAAATTTGTCTGAACTCAATTTTTAAACTGTATTTGCCCTAACCAAATATACATATATCTTGATTATTGTACTTAAAGACAAAAGAATAAATTTACAGATGAAAATAGGCTACAAAATAAGCTGTTGATTAATTATTATATTAAATTATTATATTTAAAAATAAAATAATAAATTAATTCAAGAATAAAATAGTAAATTTTTACGTAAACACAAGCTATTTAGCAGGTAGGTAGACCTTCACACCACTACACCAAAAACATTCCTTTATACTTGATGAAGAAGATAATCCAAACAATTGTTGGCAAAAAGAAATATAATACTATTAGTCATTAGATACATATTACATAAGTCACTTGATACAAGCTAGCAGGGATACTTAACAATATTTTTCAGTTTATAAACCAAAACTTCCCATTCCATTTTTCTCAACCCCATGTGTTGGAAAAGCTCAAAGACTACCCCACCAAAACAAAATAAATAAAACTAAAAAAGCACTTAAAACTCTCAGGAAAACGCTAAAATTACCAAAGCTAGCTTTGCAATTAAACATCCCCATAGAAATATATCGAAAAATAGAAAGAAGGAAATTTACATAATACTGCAGCTATTAGTATTTTCATCGCTGAAGAAAGAAGTGTAGGGGTCATGATATGATGGAGGAGGGACCATGTGGGGAGCGTAGCCGACACCCATTGGTGGCCGTCCATACATCATTGGGTGTCCACCGTAGCCATCGCCACCGTTCATCCTTTGCTGGTTCATCATCATCGCCATGTACTGCTGCTGTTGTGGATTGGGAGCACCGCCATATGGGCCACCACCATGGGCCGGGCCCATTCCTTGAGGGAACCCACCACCACCACCACCATTCATCATCATATGTTGTGCAGCCGGCACGCCTGCTGCAGCAGCTGGCATGTTACGGCCCATCGGATGGCCCATTGGGCCGTGGCTCTGAACCATTTGTTGGCCCATCATGTTGTTGAACCCACCACTTTTGACTTGATTCATCATCCCATCAAAATCATGGCCTCCTTTCTTACCACCACCATTATTGATGTGGTTCCCTCCATTGTGGGACCCACCTTTGGGTTGATTTCCACTACCATGTTTTCCATTTTTGCCCTCAATTCCATTTTTACCCCCTAGGCTTTCTAAAAGATGTTGATAATCACCTCCACCCTTGTTACCACCACCATTTTTACCATCTTTTTTCCCCTCAATGCCCTTCTTGGAATCACCATTTCCACTTCCAAGCATGCTCTTGAATATACCAGCCATTCCTCCACCACCTCCTCCTCCACCTCCACCACCACCACCTTTCTTGGCTCCCCCACTATCTTTTCCCTTCTTGTCACCACCTTTAGCCTTCTTGTCACCACCACCACCACCACCACCACCACCACTTTTCCCACCAAGGCCATTAACCATGATGGGTATGTTCTTGGTGTGTTGATGATGGCCATGGCCATGGCCATGACCTTGACCCCCATACATGCCATGATCATCATCATCATCAAACTCATCATCTTCATCGTCAAACTCCTCATCATCATCATACTCATCGTCATACTCATCACTAAACTCATCATCATCATCAAACTCATCATCATCCTCTGGCATGAACTTGCCTCCTTTCTGATCCTTGGATGGCATTTTGAAATCCTTAGGCATACCTCCTCCACCTTTCATCTGTTGTAGCAACTGTTGAAGATGCTGTTGCTGTTGTTGCAATTGTTGGTGTTGCTGTTGTGGCAATTGTTGGGGTTGTTGTTGATGATGTTGTTGTTGTTGTTGTTGCCCACCTCCTTTATGTTGGTCCTTGCCACCCTTTTGAGCATTCATCTTGTTGTTAAAGTTCATCATCATGTTGTTGTTGTCTTTTCCCATTTTGCCCCCATCAAGCTGAAAGTTCTTGAATTGATTGTTGAGATTCATGAACTGATTGATCTGATTTGAGCCCTTGGATGAAGGTCCCCATAACTCAGCATGCTTTCCATTCTTCTCTAGCTTTTTAATCAGTACAGATGGGTCAACATTCCCTGTCACTGTTACTTTCCCCTGCTCTGCATCTATTTTGGTTGTGTACACACCTGAATCAAAACACAGCACAAACAGGGTGACCTTTTTGGAAAGTAATACATGTTAGAGCAGATTCAGTATTATATATACCTCATCATCGTACTCTCAATCAATTCAATCATCTAGAAGAGTTTCACAGGGTACCACTTTGGGAAATATTTATTGGGTGTTCGTATATTTTCTGTACCAACTCTTCAAAAATACACTTTTACTGAGCATATTCGTTGAATTTTCAACAACCTGAGTGAAATTTTGACATTGAACAATAATATCCTGACGAAAATATCCTTTTTCGATAATTTCAAAAGTTCCAGTATGTCACTATGCCTTCGAATCAGTGAATTTGTCCTTAGTATTGACCCCATCTCAAAATCCAAACTAGTCTACACATGAGATTTTCTTCAAAAGGGGCAATAAATAGGAATCAATAAAGTCATGTTCGTTATTCCTATTCACGTTGCAGATCTAGAATCAGGAAGAAAAAAATCGGTTTTTACCATCAATTTTCTGAAGGATCTTCTTAACTTTGCTTTTGCAGCCATCACAGTGTATATTCACTCTCAGAACACAACTCTGTATAAACAGGAAATAATCCACGTCTTAGTAACAACCATGTACTCAGCAACAACATCAAGTCATAGTTCTAGACAGAGATAGATAAAGAAAGAAAGAAAGAAAGAAAGAAAGAATACCTGGGTCTTCAAGAAGTCTTGCTTATTATTCATATTGTGGGCTCCAGCACTGAGTCAAACAGAGAAGGATCTAAGAAGGTCTTAAATGGAATGAACTCAAACAACAGCAAAAACAGAGGATTCCTTTCCTCTGTCCGAATAAAAACAGAGACTTAGAGAGAGAGAGTGTACCAAAGCCCCCTCCAAAGCTGCTAGCGTTTCAGGGTTTCCGTAATTCTACAGAGAGAGAGAGAGAGAGAGAGTGAAGTGGTGTGGTGTGGTTGAGTTCAGGGTTTGTGCTCTGATAGAGGGGGTCTAAAAATAGGAGGAAAACAGAGAGGTAGAGAGAGAAACACAGACGTGGACAGATTGCGGAAGCTGCAAGGTAAGTTTCTCTCTCTCACACACACACACGCACACAGAGACACAGACACACGCACTTTCTTGTTTCTCTCTCTGCATTATTAAAACAGATGTGGGTGTGCAGAGTAAAAGTGAGCTGGGAAATTCCAAAACAGAGAAATGAAAGGGAAAAACAGTGAAGAATGAGGAAGGGAGAAAAGAGTCAAAAGGGAGAAAAGAAACCAGTCTTGAAAATAGCTGTTTTGGCAGTATGGAGTGTACTATTTTCTTTGTGTGTGAATTTCTGTAGAATTGTCGGTTGCGGGATGGATTGGTTGGGACAAGGGAGGGAGGAGAGAGAGAGTTGTAAAGCCAGAGGCCCAGACCGACCTTCACACGGCAGCCAAGCAGGCGGCACCTCATCTCCTCTTCGCTACATCATCTTTTGAGTAAATCACATCTACTCTATCGGATATGTAATATTGTAATGTAATCATTTTTACATGCTGTAAAATTAAAATTTTTATCTTAACTCAGGTCAGCTCTAAGTATTCTTTTATCACCTTATCTTTGAGAAATAATTTTTATCCTACCTTACATAAATTGTAAGTGTTTTTTACCCTATTTGAGATTTGTTGCAAATGCCACTATAGCACTATAACATAACAAGGTTATGACGACTTAATAGAGCGATTGATATTGTATTAGTCGCAGAATTTTTTCGCGTGCCTAATAGCTTAGATAATGTAGCATTTAGCTTGTAGTAAGGATATTCTTTATTTATCATTTTTTTCTTTTATAGTGAATAACTTAAATCATGAAGTGTTTAAATCAATAATTAGCTATTCATGAGTAGGTTCACATTTTAGTGGAAATCGACAGCCATGAAAGGGTTAGTCTACATGATCGGCAGTGGAATGGGTAGTAAGGGATGATTGAAAGGTTAGGGAAAGTTTAATGGAGCATAGATGACGAATACTAAAATTTCATTGTAAATTGCTTCCTGTTTTGTTCATAGGATGACATTTCATGGCCTCTACATTCCTTTTATTTTTTTCATTCTTGCCCCGTATTGTTTTTTGTTTTTTCATTTCTGTCCTCCAAAAGGTAATGAAACGTAGTTAATAAAATAATTTTAAAAATATTTTTTTGAAAATACGAGAAATTATTATCACGATGAATTTATGCTCGATCCCGCTCAATCCTTGCATGCTACTCTTCGACGGGATATGCCAATCGTACCTTCTAGACCTGTTAATTCGGTCGGGCGGCCGGGTTTCGGGTCGGTCGTATATCGGGTTCGGGTAAATACGGGTCGGGTTATTCCGTGTTCGGGTAGATACGTGCGGTGTATTTCGGCTTCGGATCAACCCAACAGGTTATGATTGCGACATTTTTCTGTTTTTTCTTTTTTTAAAAAATGGTCTCTAAATACTACTTTTTGTACCATATACATAATAAAATATGATTATCTTCTAGTAACGATAGGTTATTGTAACTATTTTAAGTTAAATTAGAGAAATAACAAATAAAAAAGTTACGCTTATAGTTTAACGTTAAAAATTACAAAGAAAAATCACAAATTCTAATAAAGTTGAACTTAAAAAATTAATTTTTTGGGTCAGACGAGCGGGTCGGGTTCAACCCGCTAGTTTTCGAGTTCGGTATACTTTGGGTTTAGTTGAGAAAATCGTGTTCAAAACCCAGAAATTTCGGACGGGTTCAAGTTGAGTTGTCGGGTCGGGTCGGGTCAGAAACTGCCAGGTCTAGTACCTTAAATCATCACAGTGCATTTACGCGTTCTCATCTTTCTTCAATCATTGTTTGACAAGAACTCTATACAGCGTGTGCTTTGTAATCCGCAAAGCAACATCAACACCAAGCTAGGCTCTGATACTAGTTGTTAGAGTCCAGAGTTCAAGACCATATACAATAGTTTGAGTAAACAAGAAAGTAAATAAGATCAACACAATAATTTAATGTATAAAACCCCAAACTGAAGAATAACCACGAACAATGCACTAATAAGAGGAACTTTAAAATTAGAGTGTTACAATGGCTATTCACAGAACTTACAAGGATAATGCTAAACCCCCGTTACAAGATTCATCTTAATTCTCAACTATACACCCTCACACTAAATGGTGTCCTTCAGGAGACACTTGCTTCAACAATCATCCAACTCAAGTCAACATTCATACACCAAAAGCTCAACATACTCTTCTCCAAAAATCAACCCAATTGACAATCTAAGGCAATATGTACAATTGATAACTAAAATAATCAAAGAGAAACATCATAACCCAACTTGTAAACTTGAAATTCATATTAGAGAGGAAAAATTTTGGAGAATACCTTGAAGTGGGTTGAAATATACTAAGGAGAAACTAGAACCATATAGTAGAGAGAGAGAGGAAGGTGGATGTGGTCGTGTGTGTGTGTTGGGGGGGGGGGGGCGTTGTGCCGGTTCTCAGGCGGCTGGTAGAACTGCCAACGGCGGCCCTGACTGTCGGTGAGGTGGTTGTCTACCGCAAATTATTTGTTATAACCGAGTGTATACAAGCAAGGGGAGTACGGGAGAGTGTTACACACGCGCGTTAAGATTAAAAAATACCATCTTGTTTTTCACTCTTCACTTTTTAACCCTAGCTCCAGCACCCATCCCTTTCAATATTCAACGGCAAAACGATTCTACCGGTGCTGCCCTCGTATTTTGGTCGATTCTACTGCATTCGCTTCCCCTTTGTTGCTGCTGCTCAGAACGCCCTACTGCTTCACAGAGCCCCTCTATTACTGACCATTTCGTGGGTACTGGTGGAGATGGTGATGCTGGAACTTTACGGAGTGTAAAGTGAGTAATTTTATTATTTTTGTAGATATGTATCAAATTTGCTTTCCAAGTGCTCGACAAAAAGCTTGAGTGAAAATTGTGTTAAAAATTGTATATCATAGTGCATTTTTTCTTCGTATCACTGCATCCTTTCTGTTGTTATGTTGTCCTGTTGTTGTATGTCAATGTTACTGTTATGCTGAGTTTTGAAAATAGGAGCATCTGATATATGAATCAAGTTTGCTTACCAAGTGCTCGATAAAATGATTGAGTGAAATTTGTAGTGAAAATTGTATATCCTAGTGCATCCTTTGTTCGTATCAATGCATCCTTTCTTTGTGTTAAAAATTGGGTCTGATTCTTGATCCACAATTTTGCTTCTTGAGTTAGATTTCCGGAATGAACCATTATGAGGATGGTCAAGGAGGTGACATTCTACATTAAACAACAGAGAAGCAAATTTCAGTACAATACATTCAGCATACCCCCTTCACCCTAAATGTTTATACAGATAACAGTTATTTGTAAGCATGATAGATGAATACCTCTTTATTCATATAAGATCACGTGCTTGCCTGCTAACTTGGCAACTACCAACTAATGTTCATGCCTGAATAACAATTAGCCAGCCTTATCATCTTGGATTTTTAGACCTGCTTGGCTAGAATACGTTGACCAGAATATGTTGACTTTTTAGACATGTTTGCATGCTTATCAAGCCACATCAAGCATATCATAATATGAGATACACAATGTACCTCTAAGTGAAATTGTTTACAAACTTGTCAGAGCAGAGTGCATGTTTAACTAAACGAAGTGCATTATTTGTCTATCTTAAAGCATTTTTGTCCATCATAATGCATTTTTGTCCATCATATGAGATCTAATCTGTGTTTTCTCTATATGATCATATTTTCCTAATTTGTAGTTACTAAATTTGTCCATCATAATGCATCATAATATTAATTGTATTTTTTTTCAATATCAATGCATCTTTCCATATTGTTGAATGAATTTTTTTTCAATGTCATATCGCATCATTTATTGATCATAATGCACCCTACGTGAAATTGTTTACAGACTTAAGCGTGAAAATCGACAAATAACGGGAATGACACAAACGAAATGGCTATCTAGGATGTCACCATGCCCTATTTACAAGTTCATATCTCAAGCTTCCAGCGAGCAAAAGAGAGAAATAGCTACTTGTGGGTTTGAGTCGTTACTTTGGTTCAAGGTGGATAAGATACCAGGGAGTTTAGCTCTAAGCCTTCTTAAACATTTTGATTGCAATAAATCATCTATTATACTGGAAGGGACGGAGGAGTGCCACATCACAGAAGAAGATTTGTATTTGACTATGAATTTTCCAAGTGGGACAATGACATTCAGGGAGTCTAAGAAAAATGAAGCAAGCAATGAGATACTGGTCAAGTGGCGGCAACAGTGGCCTCGCTTACGTGATGGCATCCCCCTTGTTAATCAACTTGTCGACAGAATGAAAGAACAAAAAGAAAGGGGGGGAGGGGATGATTTCATTAGGAACTTTGTAGTTCTTGTGGTGTCAACCCTCATAAAGGGCTATCAAGACAACAAGATTAATCATTTGGTGTTGATCAATCTTGGGGATGTGCGGAATGTTAATAAGTTTAATTGGTGTAACTTCACATTATTTGCTCTAGTGAATTGTACTGAAACATGGCAATCCAATGGGGGGTATTACAAAGGCCATATCTTATTCCTTATGGTAAGTTTTATATTATTATATTTTTTGTTGATACTTGTATATTATTATGGGTTGACCGCTAACATACATTTTGGGGTTAGCTTTGTTATGTTGACAGGGTTCGTCTAAGATTAAGGGATATAGAACGAGCCTTTCCCGTCACTGAATGTTGGACCGCACAAGATCTGTGGGATCGATCCAAGGTGGAGACCGATAAGGGATTCGGCAAGGGTAAAGTGGAGGAAAGAATCAATACTAACTGCCGTCGGATACGGGCTAATAATGTTCTCGATGACACGACTCAGAAAAAGAAGGTAATATATACCACCAAACCTGGATAGTTCGGCTGTTTAAAAATTTTCGTGTGTTTTAATACATCATTCACGTGTTTTAACGCATTATTTTAATATTTTCATGATTACTATGCTTTTCAGTTCATCTATTAAATGTCTTTGTTTTACGATATCCTATTTTTTATTACAGATAGTTCGAATGTAAAAAAAAAAAATAGCAATGGAGCATCGGACTTGATCACAATAAAAGATGCATGAACTGTATGCCATTCTTACTGCACGTTGTGAGAGAAACATTCTTATCTATCAATCACAAATCTAAGCCCGAATACCGGGTGTAGGCTTGATAAAGCCATCAATAAGTTTGCTACATAAATTAGCAATGGTGATTTCATATGTGGCAAGGGGAGAAACGACATTAGAAACAGTAACAAGAAATCAAAATCAAAATGTTGACCACCCACTAGAAAGAAACTAAAGCTGTTGTTTAAGTCTAAAGAAAGTGTATAGGACTCTAAAAGAAAGAAACTAAAGCCACTGTTTAAGACTAAAAAACATTACATGATTTTAATGTATCATTCACTTATTTTAATGCATTCTTTCTGTATTTTAGGTTTACTAAACTTTCCAGTGCATATAAATTGGTCCTGTCAACATTTCTTCTTACTCGTACTCCCTATTCATGCCTTGCAGGCATGTGCCGACAAATATATCGAAGTTGTGAAAAAATTCTCACGATGTGTTGTGGAATTGGTGGATGCATCAAATGAAGCCCAACAGATGTTTCCATCAAATGTAAAGTTGGATAGGTGTCAAGGGGCTCTGGTGGATTTGCTAAGCAACTGCCTACAGCTAAACGCTTTTAAGGAGGTAGTTGGTCTTTCACAACGCGTAAATAATAGCTCCACCGAAGCTGCTACTACATCATTGAGCGAGGATGACAATTACTTTACTCAAGACGAAGAATTTTGGAGGCTCTGCGAGGAGGCAGCAAGGAAGTACGACAAGCCTTCAGGTACCGTACACCTAACCCCACCAAGTTTCAGTTTGGGGCTCGACCCCACACCTCCACAAGCAAACACCATAGAGGTTCAGGACAACCCTGATAGCCATCCACAAGATGACCCTGCAAACACTCCACCAAACAACAATCTAACACCTCGGTAAGATGAGCAGCCTACACCGGCCAGAACTAAATCTCCTCGAAATGTATACATTAGGGCTAGACCTCAACGGAGTAAGAAGCCGGGGCCCCATCTGAGATCTCCTTTCTACCAAAAAAATATTCAGGCTTTGAAGAACCTGTTGGATGAACAGAAACAGGTCTCAGATTGGGTGTTCATTCCATCTACCGATGGAGATGATGGGAGGTATCATTATTTACAATTTATAGTGCATCTCTTATTGTTCTTGATGCATAATTTGTCAGTGTCGATTGTATGTTTACCTCTACGAAGTGCACCACTTGTCCATCATAATACATCATTTGTCCAAATTAGTATTTAACTTGATATTGTTGACTAATTACGCTTCTTATGCATCCTTTATAATATTACGTCAATTGCTTATCCTTTTTTTTTTCCATGGCAGTCAAATTGTATATTCAGATAAACTTTTCAAGGTTACAAAGGCCCAAATTATTACTCTTGGAGGTGTAAGCAATGGATCATGTCATCTAGACGTCCATGTGATGAATTTGCACTGCCACTTGCTGAACCGTGCGGAGAGGAAGAAAACCGGGGAATCATTCTCGAGATTCTTTTGTTCATGTATTCCATATGTAAGTATTCAATTGACTGTTGATCAAGCATTATACGTATGTATTTTTTTCAACTTTTCTTGAAAGTCGGCTATGGATGACACAGAATGATGCGGTTGCCGCATCCAACTGAGAATTTTCAGACACGATATACAAGGAGTTCAAGTCGGTTATGGATTACGAGGTGCAAAAGAACAACTAGCTTATGTTCGCGGACTCCAAATTGGTAACTTTTAGGGGCCGAAAGTGTTTATTTTTTTTCTTTGTTTATTTTGCTTATTGAAGATGCTCAAATGCCCTTGTAATTTTGCTTGTGGGTGATTCTCTAGAATTGGAAATTTGTGCTTGCTTGTGTGTGTATGGTATATGTACGTTATATAGGGTGTTAGTATGGTGTATATGTGATCGAATTAAGTGTTTCACATCGGTAGAATTGTATGCATGATCCTATTGCATCTTATCTTTGTCTCAATGCATCTTTTGCACCAATATAATGTTTTCAGGGTGGAGTGCATGTTTACTTAGACAAAGTGCATAATTTATCTATTAAAATGCATCATTTGTCCATCATAATGCATTTTTCCATCATAATGCATCATACTGTTGACTGTATTGTTGTATCAATATCATTGCATTTTCCCAGATAGTTGACTGTATTCACATTCATACTTATCTTTGTGGGCAGATCTTTTTCCCCGCATTTGACGATGGACACTTTTTTGCGGTGCGTTTCAATTTCGAGCAAAAGAAAGTAGAGGTTATTGATTATGTGTCTCATTTCATTGGTGGCAAGGTTGCATACTATGATCACATTCTACTGCTGGTAATTTTTGATTCACATGATGCAATATTATTATTCGTTTAAATTTTGTTTGATTATCTTAGATGCACAATACTATGATCACATTCTACTGCTTTAGTTTTACCCTCTATTTATGCTGCCATATTAGAAGTTTCAAAAGGTGCAGGAAAGTAAACAAATTGTTGTCTAGTCACACTTTTCTTCTTCTTGTTCTTCTTTTGTTGGATTCTTAATTGTATACACCATTTAGGATATATGGGGTCAGGGGTACAATAAGATTTTCTTAGGAATACATAGATATTATAGGCAATTAGTAGCTTATTTGTTAATTCCCATGATTCCTTCTGATAAGTACCTGTTCTTCCATTTTTATCTTTACTTAAATTATATGATCCCCTTTGTTCCAGACACGTTGCTTTGCACAATACTTTGTTGCAAAAATACCTAGATCATCAAATGCAAAATCTGTTGCGATCGAACATTTTCGGATCGAAGTTTAAAGCTGCATTGGTCATCTATTTCAACGGGGGGATCACTCGTAGATTCAGGAGTAGCAACTATGCGACATCTTGAAGCTTACATGGGTGATTCCCATAACTTTGATATCGGTTTCAAGAAATACAATGTGGGCGTCTCTTTCCTTTATTACATTTGTTGCCTTATTCACTTTTCAATGTTTTTGTTCACATATAGCATAAACTTGTATTAATTTAGTTGGGTTTTTTTTTTTTTGTCTTATGAAGAAATCGTTGTTGACGAGGCTTAGGGCGGAGTATTGCCACAAACTCATCGTGAATGATGAAAACTCTATTGCTTCTGAAGTGGTTGAGACATGCAAAACACATCAAGAAAGCATGGTTAGCAACATGGAGATCATATAGTGAACATATGTATCCAAAGGGGATCGTAGTGTGTTAAACTATTACTATATATATGGTTACTTTTTCAGTCATTTGTAAGAAGCTTTGTTAGTATTCAAACACAATTTTGATATGCCAACGAGTACTCGTGGCATGCTTGTGACTGTAAATTTGACTGATGTACTGTTTTCATTCACATTAATTCAGCCTTTCCTTGCTATAGTGCATACTTTTTTCGGCATAGTGCATCTTTTATGTCAATATATCGTCTACAATTGTTTGATGCGTCTTTTTGTAGATGAACACCTACCTGTGCGAGGGAAAAATAAGTGATGAGAAAACTAATTTTTTTTATTTTTTATTTTCTAATTGCATCTATGGACAGGATTCTTTTTCGTCTGTTCGCCAATAAATTTGAGGTCTTATATTCTATTTTTAATGAGTAAAATTCTTGGATTATGGTTCTGATTAGCAAGGTATAATTCAAGTCTCGTATGATATACAATTAGCATTCTTTTAATTAGGGTTTCGGCCAGTTTATATAGAGGATACAATTGTATGTGTGAGAATGACTTTTTGGATTCCTTGCATCTCAGTGGATTATAACCATGATTGGGGTCATGCCAAATTCTCAAAGTCTGACCACTCTTTTCAATTCTATTTCTAGATATCATATGGCTTGATTGATTTAATGTATCCTTTCCTTGACAGAGTGCATACTTTCCATGACATGATGCATCTTTTATGGTTATAGCAAGGTATAACCATGATTGTTTATTACATATTTCCCTTTGCATAATGCATAAATCCACTGACAAAGTTCATTTTTACGTCAATGTGTCGTTAGATATTTATTTTCTGCAACAATTCATAGGCGGAGTGCATTTTTTACATAAAGTAGCAAACAAAAATTTATGTAATCAAATCACCCAGTTTGCAAGAACAACGTTGGACAATATATGTATGTATCTATAAAAATATCAAAGTGGTATCAGAAAGAATATCAAATTGGTATCAGAAAGAATATGAAAGTGGTATCAAAAATAATATCAAAATATCTACTCTTGAATGAATGATCACTTTCCAAAATCTGCATCTACTTGATTCAATATCGTCAGGACCAAATCTACACAAATCCACACAAACAACGATGTACAGAAATTAGCAACGTATGCAATTGTTAAGTTGATCATCACAAGTAATGTGTACAATCTGCTTATAAATCAGTGAATTATCAATGAACATTACCTATAAATGCGACACTTGTGTGCACTGACTGGGCCCATTGGAATCCCCTATAACGCCGACGTTCATTGTTTCCTTTGTAGTACATGAAATTGGATACGACGAAACATACTCAATTAGTTACAGCATGTCAACATGAAATATGTAATTAAATACACCATACCAAAATTGACAATGACATTTAAAATGTACCTGAGTTGCATAAATAATCTCGCTCACATCAGCAACGAAACTATTTGTGGCCTGGCGCCCTGGATTCTTCTTCCTTGCTTTGGTTTGGTTGCTTTTCTTTTTTGCAATGCTCACCTTTCTCTTATTCCTCTGCCCCTTTTCTCTACTTCCAGGGGGGTTTTGTACCACCCCTTCCAAGTTGTCATCTTCCCCAACACGACTACCATATATAGGGCCGACAACATCCTCAACAACCTCTTTAGCCTTTCCATACAACTCTTCGCAAAAAACCCTCGTTTTGTGGTTAGTGGCAGATGCAGTTACCAACGTAATAAATTTGTGCACCATTTGCAATCGTCAAACGGATGCGGAAGTGCCGGTTGTTGCATCCAATACCTTTTCATGGCTATCATTCCCCCACGGCTTAGCATCTTTCCTCCATCTACCCAATATGTATTTGTCGGGAATCTTTTCTACACAAAACAAATTGAAGATCCTTAAGATATTGTAACAGAGGATGCCCATCTCATCAAACTTTTTGCTAGGGCTGTTCATAAATATCCGCCCCTAAAAACCCGATCCGAAAACCCGCTACCCGCTCATTAATTTAGGTTATCTGCACCGGAAAAATCAATTTTAATCGGGTCGGGTACCCGCCCCGGTAAATTTTCCGGTTAATCAGTTCGGTTACGGATCGACCTCTAGACATTTTCGGTTACCCAAATTACCCGAAAATTAAATTTTAAATTTGGGTCCAAATTTAATTTTTTCTCGTATTTTTCCCCTCTCCAGTCTAAGCCTCTAGACATTTTCGATGTATTTGTGTTGTGTTGACTGTGGACTATGGACTATGGAGATTGGAGGGTAGGTGATGGTGTTCCTCTAATATTCTTGATCATTGCTACTGTCTGTGTTGCACTGCTGGTTGGCTGCTGCTTAGTTGGCTGCCAGTGGTCATGCTAAGTGGTGGTGTGGTTTTAGAATAAGGATTCTACATTTTTTGCTATTGGACCTATTGGTAGTGGTAGATAGTAGACAAATTAGTTGATTTCCAAATTTATTATTTGGTGTGGTTATTAATTGAATCAATATTAGTATTTCTAGTTAATTACAAATTAAAAATAAAAATTGGAAACTCATATAATTATAATTAATCGGGTTTTTTGGTTATTGATAGTGGTAGATAGTGGACAAATTGGTTGATTTCCAAATTTATTATTTGGTGTGGTTATTAATTGAATCAATGTTAGTATTTCTAGTTAATTACAAATTAAAAATAAAAATTGGAAACTCATATGATTATAATTAATCGGGTTTTTTGGTTAACCGGTATCCGCCCCGAAACTTTCGGGTACCCGGAAATGTTGGTTACGGTTATGGTTCGGGGGTTTGGCCGCCCCGAATTTTCAGGTACCCAAAAAAAATATCCAATCGGTTCGCGTACCCGCCCCGTGAACACCCCTACTTTTTGCATGTGCAACAAATGAACTCGTTTGACCAATCAACATGGACGAAATGTGCAAATTCATCAATGTTTTGCCTCCAAACTTTATACCGCATGTAATACTCATCCCCCCAATTTTCTCTTGGAATGCTGATACTCCTTTCTTGTATTCCTCCTGGAAAATGTGATACATTTCAGCTGTATACACCTCTGTAGCATGTATTAATAATCCACAATGTGCAAAATATGATTCCGGCTTGCCATCCCAGGAATCATAGTCATCCCCATTTTCATTACTCCTCTAGTCAGCTATAACATCAAGGCACGTGTTATAAAACTCACACATGTCCGTCGTGGCATGCAACCTTCCAGCTAGTGAATGGTTTTTCGCTTCAACCCTTAGAGATGAGAATATTCCTCCAGAAAAATGATCCTTACCGAACGCAGGACACTAGTGTTCCTTCAAGTCGTACAGTTTGTTCAACCAATCATTCTCCCCACAGTTGTATACCGTAATCAACCTGAAATTGAAAACAAATTTCATATTACATTAACCATATACACATTCACAATTAACCAACATTTGCGGATACGTATCTATTTCACTTTTTCAATGTATTGTTCCGCTGTTATGACATATAAAAAATAGTCAAGATTAAATGTTACAACGTCCAGTCGGTTAGTGGTACAATGAATTATATTTATTGATTTTAATATTCAATCCAACAAAATATTACCTGTTCCAATGATGGTTAAACTCAGCCTCGGTATCGCAGTACATAAGTAGTTGGTTGAATCTTTCTACGAACTTAGGTTGCTTCCTCAACGCTCCGATGTGAGTTCTAGAATTTTCAATGATGTGCCAAACACATAACCTGTGCAATGAACTAGGAAAAACTGTTCTAATAGCAGCCTTAATCGAAGCTGCCTGATCGGTCATGATGGTCCTGGGATGCTTCCCACCCATGGACTCCAAGAACGTCTTAAACAACCAAATAAACTATTCTGTCCTTTCATTCAGAATGAATGCACATGCAAACATTATGTTTTTATGTTAGGATATATATTTTAATTTTTTCGTTTTTCTTTGGTAGTTAGGTTAGTTTTGTTTGTTAGGTTCTTTTCTTGTTTTTCTTTTTCCTTCTCTTCTTTTGTTTTCTGTTTAAATACCCTTGTCTTCTGTCTCTTTTCTCAATGAATTTAGTTTCATTCTCCAAATTTGCCTCTCCTTCTCCTTCTCTCGTGCAAAACTAGCTCAAGGAGCTGAGTTTATTTTCATGGTATCAGAGCCAAGTCTGATCCTTCCCTTTAACCATGTCTGAAAGTCCGAGAAACCCAGAAGAAACTACACCATCACCATCCCCTAAACCATTAAACAGATTACCTATTATTGATCCTTGTGATCCTCTTTACATTCATCCATCTGATCAACCCGGTCTTTCTTTGGTACCAGAACCATTCAATGGGGAAGATTTCGACATTTGGAGAAGATCAACAACAATAGCCTTGTCAGCAAAATACAAGGTTGCCTTCATTGATGGATCCCTGCCAAGGCCTGCTGAAGATTCACCACTTCTGCCATATTGGAGAAGAGGGAATGATATGGTACTTTCTTGGATTCTCAATTCACTGTCCAAAAATATAAGGGATAGTGTGCTCTATTCAACCTTGGCCCAAGACCTATGGAATGAGTTATCTGAAAGATTTGGTTAGAGCAACAAAGCCAAACTTTACTCAATACAACAGGAGGTCTCGAAGCTCTCCCAAGATTCTCTAGACATAGCGAGCTACTATACTAAGGCAAAAAGATTGTGGGAAGAGGCTGGATCTGTGAGTGATTTTCCAAGATGTCAGTGTGGAAGATGCATATGTAAACTACGGATCAATCAAAAAATTGAAGTTCACTTTGAGGAGCAAAGACTTCTTCAATTCTTGATGGGATTGAACAACAGCTACACAGCAGTAAGAGGAAGCATCTTGATGATGTCTCCTCTTCCTTCCCTCAGTCAAGTCTATTTAATCCTCAGTCAAGAAGAAAAGCAAAGACAGGTGCATGACACCAGGCAATTTTTGTCTGAGTCTGCTACTTTTCAAGTTTCTAGGAATGATCAAAATGGGCCTGCAAATACAACAAGTGAGAGAGGAACAAATGAGCTCAAAAAGGCCTTGTATTGTGACCATTGCAAAAGAAATGGCCATACAATTGACAAATGCTATAGACTTCATGGTTTTCCTCCAAATCACCCAAGAAACCAGAATAGGCAAACAAGACAGCAAGGAGCACCTAGGAGAACAACAAACAATGCTTGGAATGAAGGGGATTCTGTAACTTCTTCATCTGATCTTATGACCACTGAGAAGAGCTCAATAGTAGGAGGAAACCTGCCTTTTAACCAGGATCAAGCTAGAAAGCTGTTACAGCAGCTCATAGCAAGCCTCAGTACACAAGATACAAATAGGAATGAAAATCAAGACTCCATGTCTGGTAACAAATACTCTACTTCTCAGCATTTTCTTTCCAATGGTGTTTATTGTGCCTGTGTTGCTCTACAAAACTCTTGGATCTTAGACTCAGGTGCTAGTGATCACATGTGTAATAACAAATCTTTTCTTAAGCAGATAAAGATTCTTGAAAAACCTGTTGAGATTACTCTACCAAATGGGGACAAAGTACAGGTTACACATAAAGGGGAATTGCATTTTTCTGACATTTTAATCTTGACAAATGTGCTGTATGTTCCATATTTCACTTTTAACCTCATTTCTGTAAGAAAATTGTGTCAAGATTTACAATGTCATATAACCTTCACTAATTCCAAATGCTTTTTGCAAGGCGTTCCGGTGAAGAAGGCTTTGGTTCTTGGTAGAGAAGCACATGGCCTTTATTTTTTGGATGATAATATGGTAGAACATGTTACAAAGACTCAGGGTAGTTCTTCTGAGAGTAGTAAAGCTTTGGCTGGAGTAAAAGGTGATGTATGACACTATAGATTGGGTCACATACCTCTTAATAAAATGAGATTGATACCTAGTATTACTTTGAAAGACCATTTTGTATGTGATATTTGCCCCAAGGCAAAACAGCATTGCCTCCCCTTCTAGTAGCATTTCAACTAATTCAGCTTTTGAATTGATTCACATAGATACATGGAGTCCTTTTCATGTCCCAACACACTCTGGTCACAGGTATTTTTTAATTATAGTAGATGATCATACTAGGTGCACCTGGACCCACTTAATCACCACTAAAAATGAAGCTCTTGGCTTAATGCAGTCCTTTGTTTCTATGGCAAAAACCCAATTCAACTCGACAGTTAAAAGGATTAGGTCTGATAATGCTTTAGAAATTGGTAAAAGTGAAGCTGCTGTGAATTATTTCAAACATAATGGGATATTACATGAGACTAGTTGTACCCAAAGACCACAACAAAATGGGGTGGTCGAGAGAAAACACAAACACATTCTTGAAGTAGCTAGAGCTTTAATTTTTCAGTCCAACCTACCCTTAAAGTTCTGGGGGGGATGGCATCATTACAACAACTTACCTTATAAATAGAATGCCAAGTCCTATCCTAAATAATAAAACTCCATATGAGGTTTTATTCAATAAGCCTCCCATATATAGTCATTTGAGAACTTTTGGCTGCCTATGTTATATGAGTACTCTAAAGCAAAGAAGACACAAATTCCAACCTAGGGCTGAGAAATGTATCTTCATTGGGTATCCTCAAGGAAAGAAAGCATATAAGTTATACTCTATCTCCTCCCAGAAATTCTTATATTCTAGGGATGTCATTTTTCATGAAAACATTTTTCCCTTCAAAGATCAAGCATCAGTGATTTCAAACTCCCCTATAAGCAATCCTTATGAGTATATTGAAACAGATCACACCTCTGATTTTACTCACCATACAAATGATCTTTCTACTATTGTTATGGATTGCGATTCTACTTGCAGTATCAATAAGTCCTGCAGAGACAATGCAGAAATCTCAAACAGCGATGAGGTACAAGAACAACCTGATTCTGGTGTTCTGAAGAGTCCTGTGCAGCCTATTAGAAGGTCAACAAGGACCCACAGACAACCTGTCCACCTTAAGGACTATGACACCTGCCTTTCAAGTATTACCAATCTGTACAGTAAGCCTAAACTCTTTCCTAAACATAGTATGTTTCAGGCCCAGGTGGATCATCTAGTTGAGAGTGAACCTGAAACTTATAATGAGGCTAATTCCTGTGAGAAATAGAGGAAAGCTATGAAACAGGAGCTACAGGCCCTCTCAGATACAAATACTTGGGAGATTGTTTCTCTTCCTAAGAACAAAAGGCCCATTGCCTGTAGATGGCTATACAAAATAAAAAGGAAGTCAGATGGGAGTATTGAAAGATACAAGGCAAGACTTGTGGTCAAAGGTTTCACTCAAAAAGCTGGCATAGACTACAATGAAACCTTCTCTCCAGTTGTTAAAATGACCACAATAAGAGCCTTAATATCAGTAGCAGTAAAGAAGGGATGGTGCCTTCAGCAATTGGATGTAAATAATGCCTTCCTCCATGGAGATTTGCATGAAGAAATCTATATGCATACCCAGAGGAATCACTTTTGACCTTCCCAATGCTGTTTGTAGGTTAAATAAATCTATTTATGGTTTAAAACATGCCTCGAGGCAGTGGTATGCCAAATTAACTAAGGTTTTGTACAAAAGGGGGTATAAACACTCATAAAATGATTATAGTTTGTTTTATAAAAAGGATTCTAACAAGTTTGTGTATTTGGCTGTGTATGTTGATGATATCCTAATCACAAGTAGTGATCAAAGGGAGATCAATGATCTGAAAGAGCACTTGGACAGAACCTTCAAGATCAAAGATCTAGGAACAACTCACTTCTTCCTTGGTTTAGAGATCACTCACACACCACAGGGAGTAATTCTATCTCAAGGAAATTTTGTTAAGGAGCTGCTCCAAGAATTTCTAAGTTTACCTACTAAGTCTGTCATTTTCCCCATGGATACTAATGTTAAACTATCTCCTGATTCAGGTACTCCTCTTGATGATCTAACCACTTATAGAAGGTTAATTGGAAAGCTCAACTTGTTGGTTAACACCAGGCCTGACCTTGCCTTCACTGTGCAACACTTGAGTCAATTTCTCAAGAATCTTACTGATCAGCACTGGAAAGGGGCTATACACACTCTCAGATACCTTCAAGGTCATCCTAATCTGGGTATCCTGATTCATAAGGATGACAATTTCAATCTCAGGGGTTACAGTGACTCTGATTGGGGAGCATGCAAGCATACTAGAAAGTCAATCAGTGGCTTCTTGGTTTTCCTTGGAAATACTTTAGTCTCTTGGTAGTCTAAGAAACAGCCAATAGTTTCTCTATCTTCCACAGAGGCAGAATACAGGAGCCTAAGAAGACTTGTTACTGAGTTGGCTTGGCTTAGTCGACTGTTTTATGAGTTAGAAGTTGAATGTATTGCTCCTATACCTGTGCAGTGTGATAACCAAGCTGCAATCTACATAGCCAAGAATCCTGTGTTTCATGAGAGAACTAAACACATCGAAATAGACTGTCATTATGTTAGGCAGAAGCTTGTAGATGGCCTCATCTCTCTTGAGCATACTTCCACAGATACCCAGCTTGCAGATATTATTACCAAGCCATTAGGAGGCTACCAGCATCACACTCTTTTACAAAAATTGGTGGTTCACCCACCTCCAATTTGAGGGGGGGCGTTAGGATATATATTTGTATTTTTTCGTTTTCTTTGGTAGTTAGGTTAGTTTTGTTTGTTAGGTTCTTTTCTTGTTTTTCTTTTTCCTTCTCTTCTTTTCTTTTCTGTTTAAATACCGATGTCTTCTGTCTCTTTTCTCAATGAATTAGTTTCATTCTCCAAATTTGCCTCTCCTTCTCCTTCTCTCGTGCAAAACCAGCTCAAGGAGCTGAGCTTATTTTCAATTATGGTGGTTCATCCTGACGATTGGGGCGCAAATCATGTCATATCTGTTTGTTCTATATGTGGTGTCAAAGATAATGACATCTCCAAACAAATCATAATCTTCCTTCATTATGCTATCCTGCCAAAAGATGCTAGTAAAGCATGCCCCTTCACCAAGCTCAATCTGGTAGTCAAAATTGCTATTTGTCACCTTCATTTGTTTCAAAACCTCTATTAAAGTGTTCGCATCCGTGCCATCTAAATTCTTCATTTTATCATTGTACAGTGCATTATAAGCATCCCTATTTGTGAATACAAGTTCCTGAGAACCACCAACTTCCTTTTTTAGCATTCGAATTGCATCGGCTACCTTAATTTTACAAGACTTCATAAGCTTCAATAACTGCAGCTGAGCATTACTAACTTTTCACTGAGACTTCAAATGGTGACGTTTGGTGACATCAACAAATGGATGGTTGTGGATTTTGTCATGTCTGACCACAGTGCATCTACCATCACGATCAATTGAGAATTGAATAATTGCCTTGCACCCAGTTCGTGTCACACTCTTCTTATATATATGCCCTCTTATCACCCTCTACCCCCTCCGCCACATTTTTGTTCACATTCTTCGTGCCCTCCTTGTTACAATAGTACTTTTTCATGGATATGCCGGATTTATCAGCTCTTGGTCTAACAGTGCCTCTGCGAATGCTAAAACCCACTCTCAGAGCGTAGTTATTATATAGATCATAAGCATCTTCCTCACTGTTAACTATTTTCCCAATGCGCTGTTCGTCATCATTCTCAATATATGTTGGCAAAACAGGTTTTGGAGCACGAGGGGCTGCACATCGGATTATCATTTGTAACACTGCATAATTGCCCAACTTGAATGCAATATTCAAACACATCAATAAATATTTATTAAAATTTTTCATTAATGCAATACATACTTTCCATTATTTATTGTAGACTTTCACTAATTTGGTGCATTATTATCATAATATGAATATCAATAGATTATTCAAATATAAGAATTCATGTAGTGTTAAGAAAATTCCCATAGTACAACATATAATTTCCCTATTTCGATGCAGAATTTTACACTTTTGACGCATTATTTTCTAGATATTAGTATTAAAAAAAGCGAAATATGTTTCGCTCATAAAACTTCCCCTACATAATGCATATTTTCCCAAATTGAATGCATTCTTCGGAAAACTCAATGCATTATTCAAACACAAAAACTCAAATTTGTTGATAAAATTTCAACTAAGCAATACATACTTTACCCTATTCAATGTATGTTTGCTCAAATTTAGTGCATTACTACATATATATGAGTGCAGCAAAGTAACCTCTTTATGTTCTGGTGATAAACTCTCTGCTGCGTAGTGCAGTTTTTAACTAAATAGAATGCATTATTGTGAAAAAACAACGTAGTATTCAAACTCAATAATTCATAATTGTTGATAAATTTTTTAATATGTACTGCATACTTTCACATCTTTGATGTAGTAATCAAGCACTCCAATGTATACTTATTGGTGAAAAACTCAATATCAATGTTTACCTAATTCCGGAACGTATTCTTCATTGTTCACAGTTTCACCGCCATTGTTGAGTTCGTCCATGGTATCTTCATTATTGAAGGTCTTAACATCATGGTGAAAGGTTGCATTTTCTCCACCATCCAACGAAGGTCCATCAAGTATGTTCATGCTTGATTCACCCTCCATCTGCAATTGCCCGATCAATAGGTTCTCAGCATCAATTATGGTATGATTGGTTTGTTCTGCCATACTTAATTTGCAATAGGGACGACGCTAGCGGTATAATTGACGGCGCTTGAACAAGACGGCAGTGCAAGAAGAGAAAATTTGACCATTAAAAGATATGATCGAATAATATATGCGTGATAAGGACTGAAATCTCACGTGAAGCATATATAAACCCTACCCATATATATACCGAGTGTACCATGCTATGTACACTCGGTCCTACCTTATAAGCGCTGGTTGTCTAATGGCTGGGTAATAGGCAAAGAGAGAGAGGGTGGAAAGGAGATGGGTAGCTCCTGAGTTTTCTTTGTTATCTATATCATTATAATAATAAAGTGTGTGGGCAGCATGAAATAGTGAAATCAGATTAATTTTAGGGATTTCAATAAATTAATAAAGATAATTCCTTTATTCCAATAGAATTAGAAATTTCGACAAATCAAAATAATGATAATTCCTTTATTTCAACAAATTTTATTTATAAGTTTCAACAAATTCAATTTATACATGGGCATTAGTTAGGAAACTAATACAAAGTTAATTTTTTTTGAAACTACACAAAGTTAAATTGAACAAATATGAGACCATTAATTGATTATCGCCGTAAATATAATTCAAAAATTTCATTTTAACCGACTTATAGTTCTATTTCAATAATAATTAATAGTGCATGAAAAATTATTTCTTAAAATCAGGGTAATGTGGTTTTTCAAAAGCCAACTAACCCAATAGCACGCAAGTACCTCTTACTCCCATCTCCCAAAATTCTTTCTTCTTCTTCTTCTTCTTCTTCTTCTTCTTCTTCTTCTTCTTCTTCTTCTTCTTCTTCTTCTTCTTCTTCTTCTTCTTCTTCTTCTTCTTCTTCTTCTTCTTCTTCTTCTTCTTCTTCTTCTTCTTCTTCTTCTTCTTCTTCTTTTTTTTAAGAAAAACAAATAATACTAATACAAAGTTTTGGGATTAAAATTTTGCCAACCTAAGTAAAAGAAGAGTGCTAAAATAAAGAGATGTAGCAAGAAAAATTTTAAAACTAATTTAAACTAGAAGAAATAAAAAATTAAAAAATAATTATTTTTATTCAATCGAACTTATAAAAATTTAATGACATAAATAAATCAAAAATTCAGGATTAGTATGAATAATTTTAGTTATGACATAGATAGTATAGAAACAAAATACTAAGCTGACGTGTTGCGGTAGTTGGACTGTTTGAGTCTTGTAAAATATACAAATGGTTAATTGAATTAAAATGTGTGGTTTACTTAATTAAACTTATTGATTAATTTAATTATATTGAGTTAGGGTTGACAGTCTACCCCCTTAAAGGAAGTTTCGTCCCGAAACCTTGACATTGGAAATCGCTTCGCGGAAAAAATCATCTCAAGATAGGTGTAGTTATCTGATTGATATGTTCTCGTCGCTTCCCTAGGTGGCTTTCGAGGAGGTTACTTAATTTAAATAAACTATCCCGAGTCTACCCACGGTTTTGGGTTCAATCACATGGCTTTGGTGAGATACGAAATCTCAAAGTTGAGAGATGTAAAATGCATTGTGGACGCGCTTCTAGTCCTAGGTTAAGGCATCACTATAAGTCACTAGGTTATCAGGTGTACCTATGAAGATTGCAACGATGAGAGGCTTGAGAGTGATAAATTTTAACACCTGAGTGTGTGAGCTCATGAAATACCTGATGCATGCATTCACATATAAGTCATGGGCTCGTTTTACCTCTTCTTTAAGTCTCTTATCATCTGACACTCCTTAGATTTCTTAACTTAGTACTTTGGGTTGTTGATTCGAAAGATTGACTTCTAATGATATCAAATTGGAAGTACCTTGTAATATAGTAGGACAAGACTCAATTGACTTAAGGTATAAGTTCGATTCTATGAAATGCAATAGAGATGTTGTGATAGTGTTCCAACTAAGATCACTGGCTAAATCTCTTTATTCAATATGTTATGCTTGAAGAAGAATGATTCAAGGGAAAAGCAACGAATAGCAGCATGGATAATATTATATATGAGAAATATGAATTAGGGAAATGATATCAATAACTGAAATGCTTGGAGTCTTAACAATAAAAGGTGGTGAAATATCGAGTTAAGAAAATACTGTCAAGATATATGAAAGATGAATGCAAATTAAGGCAAATATAAAATAATAAAAATTGGAATGGTAGGAATCCAACATCCAATGTTTCAATCGTGATTAATTGGGCCAAACGAGTAGTTAATAGTAAATGAGACAATAAGGATAATCTAATCAAAATTGGTAAAGGGGTAGTAAGATATAGGTTGCCTACTAACATGATGTAAAGAAGTATTTAACTGAGGAATCGTAGATTGGACCAATATTAACTAGAGGTCACCAATCAACTCGGATAGGTAGCAAAGTATCTGGCTCCATTTGCGACACAAGAACCACAACCATAGTTCCTAAAGTTCCAGAGAAGGACTCAATGAAAATTAGAAGTTTGTTTAGCAACATGATGAATGAAGGACGCCGAGATTACAAGTAATTTTGGGTTCGAAAAGACTCCTAAGCCTTGTGCAAGAACAAACAGTCATTTCATAGGAGTGAAGAAAATTAACGGGGTCCTGAGGGTACGAGATGCGCGAAGCAACATTGTAATCAAGGAATTTTGAAATACTAAAAGAAACATATCAAGAAGAAGGCAGAAAAAGGTAAGGGTTAAACTTGATAATCTTAATATCTAGGAGGGTGCAGTTCCACTTGGTTATGATACTTTTCAGGAAAGGTTGATAATACCACAACATAGCTTAGTGATTAAGGGGAACAATACCATGCGGTTGTTTAAGTGCAACGAGGACTAGGAGAGTTAAATCACCTATAAATGTATATATGACCGAAAGAGGAATGTCAATCAATTCGGCTACCAATTAATATGCGCAGTCACGATACTCAACGATGAGTTGTAATTCTCTCTATATAAGGCATTTACTTTTATAAAAAGCTTCAATTATAATCCCAAGGAACTAAGTGATTCTTGCATGCTTTAGGTGTGCTCAACTCCTTATTTGTTCTACATTGTATGTTCCCATGATAAAGTTCATTAGTGAAATATCCATTCACACTTTAACTTCATCCCAAGTTGTAACTATATACAAGTCGTTTCATACCCAAAGAACTCATCACCATATTTATAGAAACTAATAATCAATTATTATTATATTTCACCAAAGGTCAGGCAATGGTTTAATCAAAGAAGGCCTATCATCAGTAATACTCAACTTTTTCCCATATTAGATTTGTATCTTAAGAATCATAGAACAATTGTCTCTCTAATGTATGCAATAAAGTCTCCCAAAAACACATAGCTTTTAAGATTGATACTCAAGGAACTTTTCCATAAAGATCTCAGTTTACCTCATAAACAACTACTAGAGCTCTTAAAACTAATTTAAGCAACTGGAAATCTACAAGGGGCCACAAACCCATTTAGCTACAAACCAACAACTTTCACATTACAAATCTTAATTTTCAACCAATCTTGTTTAGAGGATTAAGTAAGTGCCCACTACTATACTAACAGCTCAACCTCCAAGGCTTGAAACCTTGCTCCAAGTATTCCTGAGTCGCAGATAAGAATGAAGTTGAGGTATGGTTCCTTGAAGTCGACCTATGGGCTCGAGAAAGGGTAGGGTAGAAAGCAACCATTGAGCCCTAAGCAGGGGGCTATGATACTCGGAGTAGGGGTTTGGTACTTCCTGGAAAAGTCATCTACCACATAAGAGGACAAAAAGAGCAAAATGAGTAACCCATATTGATGAAACTTAGGTAATTAACTCAAATACCAAATTAACTGACTTCAAAACCACTCCAGTCGGTGGCACTCCCCACTAACAACAACAAGATCACTTAGATATGATTCAAACCTTCAACTCAAGTCATAAATTGAACTTAACAAACTTTATTAATCAAACTTACACATATATACTCTGGAGCCATTCTTCAACTCTTGTCCTTTACTATCGTTTCACCTTATTCATGTCTTACTTGCTCTAATTATAGCTAGACCTTTCATTGTACCCTTGCATTCAAGGAGTACACAACGCACCTCCAGTATTCAAGACAAAAGCAAGACATCAAATCTAAAGGATAACACTCATACTTCCTACAAAGTCCTTATCTCACATCAATAACAACCTTCCAAAACACTTTATTCCTGGAATTTCAGCTCTGATACCATAACTCTAACGCACCCAGATTCACAATCACTAGATTAGTACTGAACATCTCATAATCCAATAATTAGCACAACAGAGAAATATAACACAAAGGCATCACTCCCGTCCTCAAAGATGAATCAAGCTAACCAACCATTTCAACACAAAACACCAATTACAACGTAAAACTCCCAAAGAAAACTCTACCATTATACATAGCCACAAGTCTACCAAACTAGACCATTGGGTTAATAGATTACATAACCGAAATAAGAAATTACAACCAATTTCCAAGACTCATAATTATAACGGTCCATAGAAACAAATATCAAAAGTAGATGATTTCAGCAAAAGGGAGACTCTTTGATTTCCAAACTAACCCGATTGCTTACCGATGCTCAGTTTATTACCACTAGGTGCACTATCAACCTAAAACAAAACACAAATTACTTTTGCAAATCAGTCAAAACTCAATACGCATACCCTTGAACAATAAAATAATATTTAAGTATATCCATTTTATTTCGTGCATTTCAAGTCATTTTACAAATAAAGAGATGGAAAAAAATAAATAAAAACATATTACATAATAATAATTATTATTATCTGAGTGGTTCCGCATTTGTGGTCATCAAATTTAGCCTTCATATGCGCATACTCAGACTGATCGGGAGGTCCATATGGAGTTAATCAATTGAAACTGGCCATGTTTGGTTATAAATAATGCACTTTGACATACAGGTAATGGAACTGGACCACATTTATTTGAGTAAAACATGTAAAAACGTCAATTAACCACATTAAATAATATTCATGCTTTACTTGAACATAAATAAGTGAATTTGGGTAGGATACCGACAATATTCGTACCTTAAAGCTGTAAGTTGCCGATAAAATAACTTGATGACTTGGATGACTCGAGCGAAAAGTGGCAACGACCTCACGAACCACACTTAGGATGTACAACAATAAGGTAAATTAAATGTTGGACTTTCAGGAGTAAAAGGATTTTCTAACACTAGGTTTAAAGAATATAACTTAGCGAAAAGGTTTGAAAAATTTTATATTTTTGCGGTAACTTGTAAAAATCATAACTCCTACAAATATGGAAATGTTCCATAAAATAACTTTTCAGAAAACTAAAATACAAACTATAATTTTCTAGTTGAAAGCTAAGGCTCAAATGGGGGTACAGACTCGAAATGGGCAATAAGTATGACTGGTCTGTAGTAAGGAAAAATCAATAACGAAACTTTAAACATCTATAACTTGAAATCTAAACATTGTCTGAAGTACTAACAGGGGTCTATGGAAAACTTGAATAGTATACTACAACACTTATGTTAATCATAAACTTTGAAGAGCCTTCAAACAATCTTAACAAGTGACTTGAAAAGACTCTTCAACTTAAAAATTTTGGTTTCACCATTGTTACGGGGCTAACTTTGACTGATCATAACTTTTTGCTTTGATTTTCTATGAATCCAAAATTGATCACAACTTCATTTTGAAAATATGTGGACCTAGGAGGAGGGTTGTAAGGAGACTATAAAAAATGCTTGGAAAAGTGTTGACTCTGTCAACTTGTGGGAAAATTTGTTAAAGAAAATGACTACTTCTGCAGAATTGGAGTCATTCAAAATTTGGGAGTATCAAGAAAACTATTAGTGAGTTGGAGCGAAAACTGAGTTAGAAAGGAATGACATTCAGAGAAACTCAATTTTAAAGGAGATAAGTAGCCAGCGTAGGAAAGAAGAAATATATTGGCCCCAACGCTTGAGGGTTGATTTTCTAAAATATGGATACTCACATACAAGATGGTGTCAAGCTTGAGCTACAATGAGGAGGAACATGAACATGATCAGTGCATTTGAAAGAGCATATTGATCTTTGGCGGAAGAGGAAGGGGAGATGGCATACATCATTATTGATTTGTTTACAAATCTGTCTTCCTTATGAGGGACCCATCGTGATTGAGAGGTTCCGGGAATGGAGGTTTTGGCAGCCCTCAAAACTATACACCCTAGTAAAGTTCAAGGGTTGGACGGGCTAAAACCCTTGTTTTCTTAGCAACATTGGGACATTGTTGGTGTGGATATCACTCAGGTAATTCTTGGGATTCTTGGAGGAGATGCTATTCCAGAGGTGTTGAACCAAACCAATGTTGTGCTCATCCCGAAGTTAACAATCCCAAATCACTTGTGAATTTTCGGCCTACTAGTTTATCTAACGTAATTTACAAAATTGTGACAAAGGTTATAACTAATAGACAGAAGTTGGTTCTTCTGAAAATCATTTATGAGACCCAATGTGCGTTCACCCTAGATCGTCTAATTACAGACAATATTCTGATAATGTATGAGATCGTTTATTCAATGAATTCTAAAGTTAGGAAAAAAAGGCTCGATGCTTGTGAAGCTAGACATGATGAAGGCCTATGATCGACAGATTGAAATGGAGTTTCTGACGCGACATTATGTTGATGTTGGGGTTCAGAGAGTCGTGGTTAACCTTATAATGGGGTGTATTGAAACAACAAACCTTTTGCTTCATGTTGAACGGACATGCGAGAGGCTTTGTATAGCCTAGTAGGGGGTTTCCCCAAGGGGATCCTATGTCCTCATACTTATTCTTATTCGTTCCTAAAGGGTTGATCACCATCATGAGGAAGACGGAAACGATAAGACACATCTAGGGCCATAAGTATGCAGATATGCTCCTACTGTCTTTCACATCCTCTTTGTCGATGAGTTAAGTTTATATTGCAAGGCCACTATCGACCAAGCGAGAAAAGTTAAGGAGCTTCTTGAGCTATATGGAGGAGCAAGTGCGCAGAAAATAAACCTTTTTAAGTCTAGTGTAACTTTTAGCAAGGGCATCCCCAATGACCAATCTTATGCCATCACTTCGGAGTCGGACATATGAGAGGTTTTGGCTCAAGAAAAATGTTTTGGCCTTCCAATTCGAGTTAGTAATTCAAAAAAGAGGGCGCTACTATATATAAAGGATAAAGTGGCAAAGAGATTGTCCCGATGGCTTGGTAAGCTCATCTTATAGGCCGATAGTGAGGTGCTTATAAAGATTTTGGCCCAAGTTATCCCCACCTATACAAAGGATAAGTTCAAGTTCCTAAAAGATCTTTGCAACTCGATCTAAGCCATTATTTGCAAATTTTGGTGGGGCCATGGAACGAGGAAGCAAAACATTCATTAGATTAATAATAACCAACAGTGTAAGAGAAATGAGAATAAGGGCTTGGGCTTTAGGGATCTAAAGGCATTCAATGAAATACTGATTGCAAAACAAGTATGGACATTACTCAATGATGATAGTACGCTAGTGGCAAGAATCCTAAAGGCTCATTATTAACTTGAGAGCAACATTTTGGAGGCTAGGTTAGGCAATCAACCGAGTTTCACATGGAAGAGCCTATGGAAAGTTAGGGAGGTGGTTAAGATAGATCAATATGGTTAGTGGGTATTGGAGACTCAATGCACATTTGAGAGGACAAGTGGATACCTAGACCTTATAATTACAAACCAATGGGGTGCCCTAATGTAGGTGCATCAACTGTTTGACGGGTTGTTTCATAGTCATCTCTATTCATTGTTTTTATGCAGCTGTTTCATAGTCCTCTATTCATTGTTCTTATACTCCCTGGCTAACTCTTTATCTACAAGTAATACAATATTTGACGGGTTGTTGGAGTTTTGGTCCTAATATTCTTTGTCAGATATGTCACTCCCTTAGTCACTTTGTTGCTGTATGCTCTATTTTCTATCATCAATGTCCTGCCACTTCTCTTTAAGTGAGAGTCTCCGGCAACAAAACTCAACTACAACGTCCCAAATGGCCCCTGATGTAGGTATTTGGTCATCTAAATCTCCTCATATTGGTTCTACCAAGGTTCGTGTTGGTGATGGTAGTCTATTGCTTATAACTAACATTTAGAAATTACGTCTTCCAACTCCCAACAAGCCATTGACACTAAATGTTATGTTGTATGTTCTTGCTTTCAAACAAAATTTGTTGTCTATTCTTCGTTTATGTCAGGATAACAATTGTCACGTTCAGGTTAGTGACTCATCCTTTGTGTCAAGGACAACGCCACCCGTGATGTCCTTTTTATAGGATCCAAGTCATGGTGACATCTTTCATGTGCATCTTCATTGTCTTCCCCAACATTTGTCTGCATTCTTTATTTTCACTGATTCTATTGAATCGCGGGATCAATGTTTGGAGCATGTATTGTGGCCCTCGTGTTTTTGATACTCTTCAAAAAAACAATGTGATTGAAATATCTCGCTTCCATGGTAGTTCTGTCACTTTTTATCTATCTGAAAGTCAATGTTTGTCGTTTGATTTGGTTGATAATTGTTCTCCACTTCTCCTTCTTATCATACACTTTGATGTTTGGGAAGGTCCCCGTGATTATTAAACATTTTCGATATTATGTGATTTTTCTAGATTACTATTCTTGATTTACTTTATTGTAGCCTATGAACGCAAGTGTGAAGTGTTTGATGTTTTTCTACAATTTTAAAAAATCTTCGAAAATCAGTATGCTACAATAATCAAGATTTTGTAGAGTGGTTATAGTTTAGAATATGATAATCATCAGTTTAAAAGTCTTTTTGTTTTTTTGGTATTCTGTTTCATCACCTCTAGTTACCCCGATTTTGGGGTCTTCCCCTCGAGACTCCTTACTCTTCTTATGTTTCTGCAAGTTCTACCTAATGTTGTTGAAATCGAGATCCTAACTCGAATCTGTGGGGTAATTAGGATCAGAATTAACCCACATAGGATCGTGGATCGGAATGTAGATAGTAGAATCACATCGAGGATTTTGGATCATAAAATTTTAAGATCGTAGATAAGGATCGAGCTTTGAATAACTATAGTTCTACCCCTCCTTTTAAAGTTATTTCTCCTATTGCATCTGTCTCTAAAGTGCATCCTATGCATATTAGATCCCAATCAGATGTTTTCAAACCTAAACACATCTAAGTCTGAGCCTTCTTCCTTTGAAGAAGCGATACAAAATTCTAAGTGGAAAGCAACTATGTTTGATGAATTTGAGGCCTTAATTTCTAATGATACTTAGGAACCGGTTCCTCCTTCACTAGGACATAATCTAGTAGCCAGTAAGTGGGTTTATAAGATCAAATACAATTCGAATGGGTCTGTTGAATGTTACAAAGCTAGATTGGTAGTTGCAGGCACCATCAGCAAGTAGGTATCGATTTTCATGAAACCTTTTCCACTGTTGTTTGTCCTGCCACAATTTTCCTTATTCTTTCTATTGTTTTCTCTGGTAAATGGCCTATTTGTTAACTTGATGTGAAGAATGCTTTCCGTCATGACATCCTCATCGAGCAAACAAACATATGTCAACCTTCTGATTTTGTTGATTCCTCTTGTCCTAATCATGTTTTTAGCCTTAAGAAAGCTTTGTATGAGTTGAAGCAAGCTTCTTACGCTTGGTTTCATCGCTATAGTAACTTCTTACTTACTCATAGTTTTCTTTGTAGTTAGATAGATCTGTCCATGTTTACTTATCGCTCCTATTCATATGTCCTCGTATTGTTCCTCTATGTTGATGATATTATCCTCATAGGAAACTCAAATTCCATATTATTCTCTTTATAAGTCTTCTTTCTCGCTAAATTGCCACGAAGGATCTCGGTAATCTTCATTACTTCCCAGGCGTGCAGGTCATCCATTCATCGTTTGGTTTGTTTTGTCTCAACACAAATACACTTTGACGTTATTAATAAATTTCACATGCATATCTACAAATCTGACATCACCCTTATTGTTGCTCGGACCTTGGTTACCCTCTTGGATGATGAATTACTTGTTGATCCTACTCAGTATAGGATTACGATAGGTCCTTAGCAATATTTGACCGTGACTCGACCTAATATTGCATATGCACTTCCTTTAGTTTTCCAATTCATTTATGCCCCTACACGACTCATCTATTTGTTGTCACGTGCATTTAATATATTTGCAAGGTATTATTGATTATGGAATCTTCTTCTTCCAACCATTGCTTTGTCTATTATTGAGCTATACTCTAATGTTAATTAGGCAGGTGTAGACACTAGATATTTGAGCTCATAGATGTATAGTATACAATAAGAAAATAAATAGAAGAAGTTGAGCTAAGATACTTGCTTGCATGCACTCTACATGCACAAGTTCACGTGAGAACATATGCATCATCACATGTGAAAGACCAAGCCTATAGCATGCACGATTTTTACATAAGAAACAAGCTCCTTACAACCATGCACACCATACATAAACTACGTAAAAGACATATGCAAAGAAGCTCCAAGAAATCTCAAGATCGAAACCTCACAAAGACACTCAATTTGTGCTAAATAATGCATGCACCGTCCAAAGTGTGAACAAGTTGTTTGTGCACATGCACTATTCACACTCACACCGACCAAAGGTATATGGACGAAGACAAAGTACACTCTCCCTTTCCTCAAGGCCGATCGACCTTAAATGTGTTCATACCTAGGTTCATTCATGCGCCGTTGTTGACCACAAGGTGCATGAGACATTCCTCCCCCCTTGTAGTCCGATCGGACTTGAAATCGATGACTTCTATGTGGGTAAATGCATGCATATTCAAGCTTCCCTTGCCTGTAAATACCTCCTTAAGATCGAAGCCAAAGACACCAACTCATTCATTCTATCCTCCTTATACTTCTATTTTCTCCTTCTTTTATTCTTTCACTTCTCTCATAATCTCCTTAATCTCCCATTCTACCATCTTTCTTACCTAAACTCTACTACATTCTTATCATCACTATCTCCATTTCTCTACTCTCTTAAAACTGGCCTCCAATTACTATTCTTATCTTATCCTCCATTATCCTTACATAAACCTCACAAAACACCACAAAAGCATAAACCTTGTATTACCCAAAAACCCCACAAAAAGAGCCTTTTCCTACCCCTTTTTCACCCATTTTCATCCACTTTTCCACCAAAACTTTTTGTTCTATTTGGCATCTTCAAGCGGAGTATTCAAGTCTTCCAAGGAAGCTACTTCAAGAGTGAGTCTCAAGCACTTCAAGAAAGGCTAGGCAAGGCTTCTCCCAAAAACGTCATGTAGACACTTTTTGTGTGTTTCTTTTCATGTAAAATTGTGTAACTATTGCAATTCCTTCACTCTTTCGCAATGTTGAATGAAATGATCATGTAAAGTTTCAATCTAATTTCCTTCCAAACCTTATTAAAAACACATTTTCTTAACTTTTAGTAGAGTCTTTCCTTTTGTGAGAGGCGAACTCAAAAGATTTATATTCATACCTTTCGAGTTCGTAGGCTTGCCCCCGAATCCACTTCATGGTTTTGTAGGCAGAGTCTTTCTTTGTTTTCTTTGTATGTTTTTCTTGGCTTTTCCCTTAACAAAGTCGAGCGGCGGCTCCTTTTCAAATCAAAACACATCGGGATTTCCTAAAGTGTGTCTAACATGGATTTACAATGTACCGATGCAACTTTAGGGTGAGTTTGTATATTTCTAAATAATGATTGCCTAAATTGCTTTCTTCCGAGCCTAACATCTTGTGGACAAATTGGACTAATCCTAAAGAGTTGGAACAAGTGGATGTTCACTCCTAAAGTTTAGTTTAATGATTCACGGGATGCATCAAGTAAAGGGAAAGCGAATTTACAACTATTCTTTATGAAATAATATGCCGAAAATCCTTAAAAAGTTTTAAAATAAACCTGAAACACAAATCCCCCTGCCCCGCGGATGTTTAGAAGTCAAAAGGATGAGAAAACAATGTCCACAATAGGCTACAAAGACCCATGTCTTTCTACTGCTTGCTATGCTGTGTTCTTTGGCCCCAACCTCATTGCTTGGCGATCGAAGAAGTAATCCATAATGTCTGGATCTTCCGTTGAAGTTGAATATAAGGTTGTTGCCTACATTGTTGTGGAGACAATTTGGTTACGCAAGTTGCTTGTGACCTAGTATTTCTGTCTATATTCCCACTAAGATGTCGTGTGACAACTTTAGTGCCCCATACCTTATTGCTAATCCTTATCATCACGACCTTAGTAATCACATTGTTGTTGATTACCATTTGTTCGTGAGCGTGTTGCTCATGGAGATCTCACTGTTCATAAGTTCCTACTCAACTTTAGCTGTGTATGATATTTTTGGCAAAGGGTTTGTTGGGGAGATCCAAGGGGGGGAGCTCACTTCAACCAAGACCCATGGTACACAAGTTAAGTTAGGTTCCATCTTAAAACCAATTGGTGTTAAGAGGAGTAGCCCACTTGACTTATATACCATATGCTTTCTTTTTACTTTTTCGATGTGGGACATTTTACTCATTGGTGAATCCCAACAAGATTGTCTGCTAATCAATTTCTTTTGTCTAAAGTCCAATATGTCTATTTGCTCCTCTCCTGTACTGCTGTATAGATTAAGAGAGTGTATTAGATGATCTATTCTTACTATAAATAGGCTCAAATAATTAGAGCTGGAAAAAGTTGACCCGACACGATTACCGACCTGAACCTAACACGATATTAAACGGGTTTAGGTAGAAATTTTCAACCCGTTTAATTAAATGGGTTGACACGGTAAACCTGTTTAATTAAATGGGTTAGGTTCAGGTCAGGATTTTCGACACGAAAAAATACCTACTTAACCCGTTTAATTAGGCATGTCACATGGATCAAGTCATTTGCTCCATAATTATTACCCAATTATACCGTTTATCAATAAACTTAGGTGAAAGTTACAATTAATACTCTTTGAAACATACGTAAAACTTGTAATTTTAACTTATATTTGTCTTTGACTATGAATTAAAAGACATATCCTTATATATAATTCGAATTATGTTACCACATAAATTGTTGGGTATGATATGTCATTATTTCGATCCCACAATGCATTGTTTTGTATAAGTGAATTAATGGTTAAATGGATAAATTGGTAACTTTATTCTAACACATTTACTTAAATGGGTAAACAGGTCAAAATAAGGTCAACCCGTTTAAAATTTAAACGGTAAACGGTTTCAATTTCCAACCCGTTTAATAAATGGGTTAGGTTCTGGTCGGAAGATTTTGAACCCGTTTAAGTTTGACACGAACACGAACCCGACTCGACCTGACCTATTAGCCAGCTAGAACAAGTCATGTAATTATTCTCACATAACCTTTTCCACTATTTATTCTCTCTCTCTCTCTTTTTATTTTTTTCCCTTCTTTTGGAGATTACTGGCCTTTCCGATTTTCGTACAAGCGCACAACCCCAATGAGGCAATGATCACTGCTCGATCATAAATCCAGATACAATTTTTTTTTTATTTGTTTAAAAATTATAAAAGCTTTGTAATCGATAATTTACTCGAACTTGTAAAGTACATTTCTCCATTAGTATATTTTTTTATCAATAGAGAAAATCCCCTAAAAAATTATAGAAAAACAAAACATGGCTTAGCTTGCCACCCACATGGGTATACACCCTTGCTTGGTTGTGCTTGATGCTCCTAAATATTAATTAAAAAGAATCACACTCTCTGCCAGTTATCAGAATTGCATTATATCACCATGATCTAGGGTTATAGGTTAATATTATTTTAGGAGGATATAGGTTAATATTATATTTAGGGAATTAGTATTTTATTATATGATAATTCTTGGAGTCAAAGATGTAGCAGTAATTCTTGATAAGAACATCTTCAGTCATGCTTAAATTAAATAATGTGACTACGTGAGTGATTAGGAAGGATATTTTTAGTTCGATTAATGCGATGTTATATATCTAATGTCAAATTAAGTGTAATGTTGATCTGAGTGGTTGAGTTAACAAAGTCAAGCTCTTGGACTTGGGAATTAGAGCTTAAATTACTTTAGCAATAGGTAGGATTTGGGGGAGGTGGACTATATTAATTATATATATGCAATTTATATTATCCGTCCTTTGCATTAAATTCAATGTGACAAAAGGATTAAGCTTAGAAGCGCTTTTATTTGCTGCATTTCTGGTTTGATAACTTTCGGTTTTTTTTTTTTCTCCTTGGAATTTTGCAACCAAGCTTTTGTATTTGTTTGAAGGTTTTATCGTGAACTTTTCTGTCTTAGATTTCGAATAATTAAAAAAATCACTATTGTGACTAATTGGCCGCAAAAACTTGTCTAGTTACTACTTCCGTATACAAATATTTGTACATTTGATTAAATTTTAACTGTTTATTACTTATCAAATTACAAAATGATACAAACATAAATTAACGCCGTTGTAATTTTTTGTAAGTATCTTTCTAATTGCGATTATATATATATATATATATAATTTTGTGAGACTTTCCACTACTAAAAACCAATTTTACAAAAACACTCCTGGCATCCGGAGGGGCACAAATTGAGCCCAAAGCCAAAAACCAAAAAAATAAATCAAACCGAACACAACTAAACAGAATCAAACAAAGCAAGCTTACTCACTAAGCCTAAAATTTACATCATTTAAAATAAAACCACAAATGCACTCCAAACTTCTTTCCACATTTTGGAAAACTCGATGATTTCGCTCAAACCAAGTGTGGTATATAATAGCCGTCACATCCAAACCGTTTTTGTTTCTCATCTTCTTTGGAAGACCAAGACAAACATTCAACCAATTACTCCAATCCATATCAAAATCAAAAAGATTAAGCAAAACCATTGTACCAACCTTTTGAGTATAATCACATCTAAAGAAAAGATGTGATACAGATTCTTCCTCAACCATGCATAAAGGGCATCGATTAGCCTATGAATAGCCAAATTTTTTCAATCTCTCTTGAGTAACAAGTCTTCCATGGATTGTCAATCAAGCAATAAAGGAGAACTTTTGCACTTTGAGTCCATTCCAAATGAGAGAAAACCATTCAACCCGCTCGGCATGCTCCTTGAGAAACATATATCCCTCATGAATTGAATATGATTTATGTCCCCTTTGTAGTTCTCGAAATAGAGGTGCAAGCTTGTCTCTTGTTTGGATAAGTCTTCTCCAATACCAACTGTTGTTTTGCTTCATTGAACAATCCCAAATATTATGACATTTCAGATATATATGGTGTACCCATGGAACCCATAAGGATTCCTTGTCAGAAATTAATTCCCACACGAGCTTACCAAGAGCAGCTGAGTTCCATGCGTGAGGATCTCTCAAGTTTAAACCACCCTCACTCTTTGAAAGACAGCAAGTAGCCCACGCAATTGGGGAAGCTTTCCTCTATTGGAGACCCCATAGAAATGATCTACATATCTTCACAATATTTTCTATCACACTCTGAGATATAATGAAAATCTACGACGTACCAATAAGTATGAATGGCCATGAGGATGCTATTAACAAGCTCAACCCTTCCCGCATAAGTGAGTCTTTTGACCGCCCAACCCTGTAAACGACATGTCATTTTTTCAACCAAAATATTACAATCATGGCGATTGAGTCGAGTTGGTTTTACTGGAACCCGCAAATATTTGGAAGGAAGAGATCCTTCCAAAAATCCTGTAATGTGTAATGAACTTAGGAGGTAAACCCAAACCTAGGTGAATAAATTTAGGAGATTTGATTTTCCCGAATCAAACTCTAAACCTATGAATAAATTTTTTAGAAAATATTTTGCTTATACCAAGACTTGAACCTTAGTTGAAAATGTGAAAGTTAAAGGAGTTTACCATTTAGGAACCCCTTCTTTAGTATATAAATGTCAAATTAAAAAGCGAAATTGGATTGTAATAATACGAATTTTTGGTCATATAAGACATAATAATACGAACTTTCGATTAAGTGATGAATAATACGAACTTTGACCCCATGTTGCCCCCAATAGCACGCCACCGAGTTAAGATTAACTTAACTCAGCGGCGGCGGCACGCGCCTGATTGTTTTAACTTTACCACGTCATCCACGTTGACTTAAAAAATAATACAAACTTTACCCTATATTGCTTTGAATAATACGAACTTTTTTTTCTCTCTAAAAATCTCAGATCTCACTTTTACTTCTTCATTTCTTCAATCCTCCCCCCCTCTCTCCTCCTCCATCGGAATCAAAACCCAGAAAACTTCAACGTCTCCCATGGAGCTCCTCATCATCATCACTCGACTCGCTGCTCAAAAATCGGGGCCTCTTCTTCTCCTTCTTCATCTCGCGCACCTTCTTACCTCCAGAAAAACTGCTCCCCACCCCATCAAGCTTCTTCTTATAACCAAACACCCTGACAAGCTCCTATTCTTCACAACCCCACCCCTATTTCTCTCACCCATCCTCATTCAAATCACCATCCTAAATCCACAAATCACATCCAAATTTTAGTCATATGCATCAACAACATACAATTGCCCACCTATTCTCAACCCGAAATCTAACCCTAGAAGCAGGGAAGTAGCATATCTAAGTCGACAAGACCCAAAACCCTAAATTTAAGCCGAAAAATTCAATCCGACCATCAAAGAACATGAATTGGAAGGAAGGCGTACCTGATGGTGGCGATCAAATGCGAATGGGAGAGAGAAACGAGGGTAAGAGCGAACGAGGTTATCGGGGGGTTGAGAGAGAGAGAAGGAGAGAGAAAGAGAGTGTTTTGTGCAGGAATTCGATTTGGGATTTGGGATTTGGATTTTTCGTATAATTACAAGAGATTTTGTGAGTTTTTTGGGAGGATTTTACGGCAAGCTCTGAAACATGAACATGGGAGCATGAGATGAGTGTTGCAGAAGTGTTGAAGTTTTTTGGGTTTGATTCCGATGGAGGAGGAGAGAGAGGGGGAGGATTGAAGAAGATGAAGAAGTAAAAATGAGATCTTAGATTTTTAGAGAGAAAAAAAAGTTCGTATTATTCAGAGCAACATATGGTAAAGTTCGTATTATTTTTTAAATCAACGTGGATGACGTGGCAAAGGCAAAATAATTAGGCGCGTGCCTCCGCCGCCACGTCAGACCGCCGCCGAGTCAAGTTAATCTTAACTCGGTGGCGTGTTATTGGAGGCAATATGGGGTCAAAATTCGTATTATTCATCACTTAATCGAAAGTTTGTATTATTAAATCATATATGGCAAAAAGTTCGTATTATTAAAATCCAATTTCCCAATTAAAAAATAACAAACTCATGCATCTATGTTACAAATATAAATACATAATTAAAATAATGTTCGTTAGTTTTTAACAAAAATATTCAATAGTTAGTTTTTCTTCCACTAAATTAGAACAAGACCACCCAAAGAAAACACAAACTTAAAGAAAGAATTTGTAATGTTAGGTATTCTCAAACCTAACTCCAAACATACAAATAAATGTTTTTAAGATCGGAACCTTGATTGAAATCATGTAATTAATGATTAGTTGAGGATGATAGTCACTTAGCTACCACATCTTTCATATAAATGTCAACGAAATTAAATAAAATCATACATAGAAGTTACAAATAATAATACAAAAAAAAAACAATATTCACTAGCTTTTTATACATAAAATATTTTATAAAAATAATACACAAAAATAATATTCACTAGCTTTTCATATAAGACAGATTAGAAGCAAATTATAATGTTCTTGCATTTATTTAAATTCGCTAATAATTTTTTTTACTATTGTTCTTTATTATAGATAATTAAGACAAGATTGAAAAGATAATGAATTTTAGTATCATTCCACTATTATATTATCTAAATTAATTTTGAAGACAATTTGTACAAAGAAATACGCAAATAATGATAGTACAATGTTGTATAAATTTTTATTAATTTATATTATTGTTTGAATTGATAATTGTTAATTACTTCGAAAAATAAATTACAAACAAATACTGAAAAATTTTATGTGCATCGCACAAGATATACAATGCTAGTTTCATATTATCACACATTGTAATTCATGAGTAATCAACGGTCAAAATTAAGTCAAATTAACAAATATTTTGAGACATTGATATTACCATTTAGGTCACGTTCTTTTATGCGGTGAATTTGCGGTTCAGTAAGTTGCTGTGAGTTGTGGTGGATTGCGGTAAGTTGCGGTAAAATAATAAATGAGTGTTGAAATATTTTTATTAGGAAATATATTAAATAATAAATGACTTGCATTGGATTGCGGTAAGTTGCGGTTGAAATAATTTTGTGGATTTTGTGGAAATATATTAAATAAAATGGTAAATGGTAATTTGTGATGAGTTGCGATAGCGCTTGCAGTAAGTTGTGGTGCGGAAACTTGCGATACCACATAAAATGACCGAACCTTATTATATGATTTAGACTCATCTATTACATACACGAACATTGAATAAATCATTAAGTATTGATTCTTTTAAGGTCCGTTTGGACTTGAGAAAACAACATGGAAAAAAATTATTTTGGAAAATGAAAATCTTTCCTTTGTTTGGATTAAAGAAAAAGTAATGAAAAAATTAGTTGAAAAATTGAATGGAAAATTTGGGGTCACAAAGAATAAAAAATTTTCCCTTAAAAAATGAAAAGAAAGTTGGGAGAAGAAAATTTGGTGGACTTTAACCGAAATCATCTATTATTGATTACTTCATGAAAAACTACTCCTTTCCCTAAGGCACGGGCTAGAAATTATAGTTTTACGATATAAGTTTGGTGTAATAATTTACATTAAATTCATTATATTAAGTAGATATTGCCTTAGATTATAATAAATATGAAAAATTACAAACAATAATACAATATTATGTAATTTATATACTCCTAGTATTATATTTATTTTTCAAATACAATTTACAACAATTTAGTTTCCATACTAACATATAATCCTTTAAAGATTATCGTATGTTTAGAATTTTAACGTTTTCATTGTACAAATATTATAATTGTATATATCAAAATATATTTACATAAAACTAAAAGAAATTTTTATTGTCAAAGAACATTTGACCTGTACTTACTTGAATTTGAAGTACACTCGATCATATTTATCTAAATCCGAAATACACACGACTCATATTTTTAGAGTAAAATTTACCCGAAACGAAAATACACATGACTCGGCCTAAAAGGTATATTCCTTTTTACTATCAAATGAAATTTTTACTATCAAAGAACATCAGACCATATTTACTTAAATTTGAAATACTCCCGAGTCATGTTTGTGGAGTGATATTTACCCGAAATCGAAATACACCGAACTCATATTTACCCTTACCAGGTATATAGTCGACTTATATTACCTAATTATTGTACTTAAGGGTAAAATAGTCAATTTATGTGTGTACATAAGTTGAAGACAAGGTACTGATTAATTATTATATCCAAAGGTAAAATAAAATAGTAAATTCGAATGTGAACACAAGCAAGCAAGCAGGCGGGCTAAGCTCCACAACAACAACAATCAACTGTCCTTTTTATAATAGTAAGGATAAGGATAAGGATATTTTGATTTTTCATTTGAAAAGTACAACTTATAAAATACCAAATTTTTATATAGGTTGATTGCATCATTATATACGTGTTATTACCATTAAATATTCTAAAATAATATATACACTAAAATCACACACACACACACACACAGATATATGTATATATGTATATATGTATATATATCTCTATATATGTATATATATATGTGTGTATGTATATATATATATATATATATATATATATATATATATATATATATATATATATATATATATATATATATATATATGGGAATAGATCACATGAGCATGGAACTTTGATGAGCATGTGAGCATGGATGAACATCAAATAATTTTTTTGTGGACATCAGGTACTGTATTATGGGACATCAAGTTTACATGGGAAATGATGTTCCTTTGATATTCTCATGCAAACTTGATTTCCATTGAAACATGTTCGGTCTCGTTCCGAGCCAATTTCTTCTCTTTTATAGGGTATTTTTGCTTGTCCTTAATAATTATTTTAGTAGTTTTATTGTGTTTTTACTCTTTTATTAGGAATGGATCATGTAAGAATGCTCTTATGGTGAGCATGTAAGCATGACCCCATCTCCACCATTGGATTTAATCTGATGGCTACTGTTTTTTGGAGAATTTGGATTATTTTTGGAGCAGATCACGTGACTTTCTAATTCTCAGTAGTTGAATATCTGAGCGAGATGGCGGAAGGTGAGAGAAATAAACAGAGCAATCCCACAACTTCCATAAACAAAACCCACGCGATCTCTTCAGGGGATACTGCGTGGCTGTTTGTCTTCCATAACTGCGAAGAGCAATTTGAACTCAAAAAAGGTGATAGTCCCGCCAGTCGTCGACAATTCCAGTCGGCTAGTGCGACTCGACGGCGGACCTTTTTTACGCCCCATGCTCTGTTTTTCAAGTCTTTAACTCAAAGTTCTGCTTTAGGGTTCGACATAGAAGAGTCGAATGGGGTGTCCAGAGTAGGTAACGAAGGGAACGATTACCATAAAGAAATCCGAAGGTTAGTATTATGTATGTCGTTTTTGTGATTGGTTTTGATGAATTGCAAAATTCGAATGTCCATGTTAAAGTCGGCTTAACATTCAATGTTGATTTTGATGAATTTGTTGTTAATTTTGAATTTGAATTGATTTTTAATCCGGAATTTGATTTGTTGCGGTTTGATTTTGAGTGGAGGGAGCTCGATCTCTCTGCCCATCGCAAAGAGCTTGTTTTTCTTCGCTGCAGGTGGTTTAATTTTTCCAGTTTGTTGTCAAATTTGATGACCTTTTTCTTATTTACAGTACTATATTTCCATTAGATTGGAGTTACCTGCTTAACAACGCCCTATTTTTGGTGCCCATTTTGCAATAAATTGATGTCCCTTTATGTTTTTTTTGGTGTTTATGTTTTATTTCTGGTGTCCATTTCGCAATAAATTGATGTCCCTTTGATTTATTTCTAGTCTCCATTTTCAACAATTCAATGTCCATTTCATTCATTTCCAATGTCCATCCTTTACTTCCGATGTCCATTTTGCAATAATTTGATGTCACTTTGATTTATTTATGGCGTCTATGCTTACTTGATTTTTGTTATCGCAACATATATATACAATGGCTATTGAGTATTGACCCCCTTACTAGATTGATTTTCACAACTCTGTTACAAACATTTTTTGCAAAATACTATGCCAATAAATAAAATCCACTTTATGCTTGATATTGCGTAGTTATGCTTATAACATCTGTTCAAACACTCGTTTGCAGACCGAGGGGCTAGTGGCTCTGATGAGTTGCTACTAATATCACATGCTCATGTACGAATCCCACCAAGAGAAGGGACAAGTGTTGAAGAAGGCAAGGTGATGGCAGAAACACACAACTTTCCACCCCCAGCAAGAGCCTTGGATGACAATGACAATGAGGGATGCAAAGATATTTTTTTTTTATTATTTTGATAACTATTTGAGATGTGTTCCGCACATGACACATTGCATCTTTTTCTATCATATTATCGTGAACAATGGCTACTTTGTACTTGACATAAAAAGTATGGAAACAATGTTGTTTTTAGTGATGGTTTTGTGTACAATGTGGTATGTATTGTTTCTTAAGAAGCGACAAGCGTTCTGATGTCCCCTGATACCATGTATGGAATCCCCAAGTTCAGTACACAATTTTCCAAGGTGCAACTTACTCATTGTAATGTTATCATATTCCATATTTCTATTGCAAACTGATTGATCAAGCGATGATTTTGGTATATATAGAGGTGCTAATTTTTTTTTTGCCATTATTTCTGATGTCCATTTTCAATAATTCTGGTGTCCATTGTGGACAACTTTGAAGTCCTTTTTTGAACAACTTTTGTGTCCACTTGAAAACATCTTTGATATCCATTTTCAACAACTTCAATGTCCATTTCCATTAGGAACGACAACAATTTTTATTTTTAACAACCTTGATGTCCATTTTGTACGTCTTAGATGTCCATTATGAACAATAAGTAACAGTGTTGTAAGCTAGGATGATATTGATATATATTGTAGTGTATGTTCTTATGCCTACTCCTCTTATCCATTTTGTATAACTTTGATGTCTATTTTGTAAACCTTTGATATCAGATCAATAACTAAGTGTTTCACTGTCTCGCGACTTTGTTGTCCATTTTGTACATATTTGATGTGCATTTTGAATAAATAAGAATATTGTAAGGTTTCTTGTTATTGGTGTATATAGTGGTGTTTATTTTCCCACATATTTTGATGCCCATGCTACTTAAACAAATTGGTGCTGAATCAACAACATCATCTGCAGGAAGTGCCTTGGTTCAGTTCTAGGAAGTAGGTTTTAACATCATCTTCTGTAAGACAACACTCCCAACAAATGGGGTCGAATAAAATTTCCTTGTCTCTCATGTAGTAGACACTGCTATCCACGTTGTTTGCCACTGACCGCCAATGTATCTTCAATTGAACATGGTGTTCCTCAGTAACCAACATGTATCTCTTACATCCCACTACATTATGAAGGTGTGATAACAAGTCCGTCTGCAATTAAACAAGTATTCCAACTTTCATTAGGGATTGATAGACATCAATTGACACACAGATGGACATCCATTAATCATAATATCGACATCAAGAGAGATATACATAGACATGCATTAATCATAATATATACACCAAGTAACACACAAATGGACATTCATTGGTCATAATGTGGACATCAAGCGACACATAGACGAACATCCATTGATCACAATATGGACATCAAATGAACATTCTCACTAAATGTGTTGTCCATTGGTGTGTTAACAACTAACAAAAGAAATTCGTTCATCGTTGCAACATTATGAATCACCTATACTTGCATCAGATGTCCATTTCATTGAATGTTGATGACCATTCTCACTAAATGTATTGTCCATTAGCGTTTTTAACAACTAATAAAAGAAATTCATATAGCCCATTGTTGCAACATTATGAATCACATATGCTTGTATCAGATGTCCATTTCATTGAATGCTGATGATCGTTCTCACTAAATGTGTTGTCCATTAGTGTTTTTAACAACTAATAAAAGAAATTCATATAACCCATTGTTGCAACATTATGAATCACATATGTTTGCATCAGATGTCCATTTCATTGAATGCTGATGACCATTCCAACTAAATGTGTTGTCCATTTGTGTTTTTTAACGCCTTAGACGACCCCTGGACTCCTCGCAACCCTAATCCTCTTCTTCCCCGAGCATCCGCCTCCGCCTCTTCCTCCATATTCCGATCGTGCTCCGGGCAGGCGCAGGGCACTCTTCCCAAGAGGAAATTCGCGAGCCATCCCGGGTCTCGCTTCTACGATCGATCGGCCAGCGCCGAAGAATTGGAGGTCGCCGGAGGAGGAGGCGCGGTTTTCGGCGGGGGAGGAGGGGTGGGGAAGAGGAAGTCGTTGATGGAGAAGTCGAAGAGCTCGGTTCACTCAAAGGAGGCAAGCGAGTCGTCGGTCAACGGAGCAATCTCCTTGGACGGAGGAAGAAAGGTAGGAACCCTAACAATGTCTTCTCCTGGTCGTTAATGGAGGATTGCATAGTGAAAAGTAAAAGGAAGAAGAAGAAAAAGGGGTGGATGGGAGAAGCAGGAAGAAAGCAGCGGAGTAGGGAGGGAAGGGAGATGGTGAGAAGTTGGAGTTTCGGTGATGGCGGATTGGAAATCATCCTCTCATTGGTGAGCCTCTTCTTCTTTTACATCCTACTCTCATTGAAGCTAGATTGTAATACCCCGCCCTAAATCATACGTATTACAGTAGTTAAGCTATTTTAATTAGTTATAATTTGTTAATTAAATGCTTTGTACCTTGTGGTTAGCTAATGGTGACAGGTCTCGGAGGAATGGCGAAGCGGCAAATTTTATCGATCAAAATTCTTAATCGATTTTTGTTACAGTATATTTTGGACCTCATAACATAATTATTTTAGGTTCTATGTTTTATTTTAAAGTCGGGTTAATCACCGTTTCGATTTTTACGGCCAAACGGTTTAAATTTTAATTTACCGATTTTACCGTCTTTTTAACCCGCACAAATTAAATACATTTTATAGCTATTGTCTACTACCAATTTTATTCCTCTTTTATGTGAGTTTTAGTTTTATAATTAGAGTGGTAATATTGCAATTTTTATTGTTATTAGTTGAGTTTAGTTAGGAGGGTTTATATTAGTTAAAAGAAGGCTAAGGGTCATAATATTTCAAACCCATTTGCAACTCTCAAACTCTCATCTCACTCCTTCCCCCTCCTCTGGCGGACGCAGCCCAGCACCCCCCCTCCCCTGGTGATTTCCGCCGGCCGCCGGCGAGTCTCCGGCCAATTTTCCGGCCACCGTGGCCTCCTCTTTCACTTCTACACTTCTTTGCTCCTTTTTGTCATCCCTTTCAAGAGGTATCTCACCCTACACTCCCCTCCATTGTTGTATAAATTGAAAGCTTTGATATTTATGTGTTAGAATGATGTTTTTGTACCTAGTTATCTCTTTCTTTCATGAATTTTGGGGTATAAATTGTTAGGGTTGATTTTGGTGAAGAATCAAGTGTATTGTTTGAAGTTTATGTGACCTTATGATGAGATTATGCATCTTGGTGAAGTAGATGTTGTTCCTTGGAAGTGCATGTGGTTTTGGATGAGTATTTAGAGGTTTTACTTTCTGTTTTATCAAGATATCTAAGTATTAGTGGGTTATTTGGATGGTTTACATGAAATTTGTGAAGGAAATGGTGTTGAATGCAATGTAGGTTAAGTGCATGTAACTTGATGTTGATGCATGTGTTTTGTGCAAGCTTGAATGGTAATTTTAGGAGTTTAAATTCTGGAAATCGATAAGGGTATGGATATAGTATAATGGGTATTTTATTAGTGTAAAGTTTTGATGAAAGTAAAGCATGTATGGGAGCAAAAGTATACCCAGAACCTACTGCCCAAATTATGATTTTTGTAGAGGATGTTAAAATTTGTTTTGAGCCCAGAATATGGTGTAAAAAGGTAGCCAAAGACGTTAGAAAACACCCGGTTTTGGAATTTCGAGTTTTCGTTTTGTATAGCTCAAGTTAGAGCCAAAACCGTAAAACCGCGCAAGTATATACGAATTTTTGAGTCAGTGAGTTAATGTGCAATTTTCGTCTGGTTGGAGATTGATTATGGGAAAGTGTTCAACATAAGAGTTTTAGGAGACTCTGCAAGCTTTCCGAAAACGTATGGTATGTGTCCAACCGATATCGGGAGAGAGAGTTATAGGGCCCGGAAACGGGGCTGCGAAACTGGAATTTCTGGGTAACATGATAAATGTTTTGGTTGGGCTAAGGGTTACTATATGGGGCTTGTAAGTGGTTTTATGAGTAAGTAACCTAAGTCATTTGACCTTTGTGATGTAGTCCATAAAGGAGAACCATAGTACTCGGTTTTGAAGAACCCCGAGATCTTTAGACTATTTACGTTTACCGTTTCAATTTACCGAAAAATTACAAATTTAGTAGAATAAGTTCTTTCTACCTTGGAGTTTTTAAAGTCTCTTTGAGTAACTAAAGGTCTATATTTTACAAGTATTCTTTGATTCATAAAGCTTCTATGAGTTTAGAGTATATACAAAATTCTATTGATTTTGTCTAAGCACCAAAACCGCACATGTTTATATTTTGGTATTTTTGCTGCTTTCTGTCCGGGGCCTTTTTCGAACTCTTCTCATTTTTTTTAGCCTCTGCCCCAGTTGACAAACTTATAGATTATATTTTTCCCTTTCCGAAAAGTACTCGCACATCGAAAACCGAGTTTTTTAGCCCAAGTTACGGCCAAAATTCTATTGTCATGAAAACCTGAAATTTTATACAATTTTCTTTCGAAACTCTTTTGAGAGGCCCTATGCCCTCACCTTTTCATGGCTTTTATTCTAATACCGAACTCTATCGTTTTAAGCTCAAGGTTCAGCCTCGACCCGAGCCATTCCCCGGCCGAGTTCACCCCCGAGCAGGCCACACGTTCAAGGTACGCAAATTGTCCAACACTTACTTTTATTTAAAGTAAAGTACAGTTTTATTGCATGGTATATATTCTAATGATTTTACTGTTTTAAAAGTGGTCTTAGCTCCCAGTCTACAGTAGCTAGAGTACAGTCTAGCATTTTACAGGCTCCTACCGGAGTAAATTTGACCTGGCGTGTCATTGCTCAGTGATCAACCATCCAAACTCGAGATCAGTTTGGGCGTACGTGCGTGAGATGCCTCGGCATCGATCTAAAAGGGAGACCGCGTTTTACCATACGAAACCTCTTTAATGTTATACATAGCTTATGCATAGAAAACATTATAGTTTAAAGTCTACATGGTCTTAGCATGTTTTATCTCCCCCTTCCCGTTTTCGAAATGTTTTAAAGGCCGGCATGAAAAACCGTTTTCGAAACGGTTTGACATGTTGGAGGTTTGTGTACTGAGTGTTTCCCCCACTCATGTTTGCGTTGTTTTACCGTTTTGTTTTAGGCGGCCCGAGCTCCTCCGAAAAAGGGAAAGGTCCCCAGCGGTGACTGTCTCTCCAAGTGAAAGGTAGAAGCTTTTGTATAGTTCAAAGTCTGTCTCTAAGCAACGACTTGAAATGTTGGGTTTTCGTAAGATGTTAAGTTTTAGTATGGTTGTATGTTGGCATGGTAAATATGTGAATGGTGTAAAACCCCCGAGTGTGCGGGGATATGTGTTATGAAGTTCCTTTGCTAAGTTTTTGCATGTATTCTGGGTTGTGTCGTGGCTTGGTCGGAATGTTGGGTTTTGTGGTTGTGCCTTGTCCTTAGGGGATGGCGGTAACGCCTCCGGCTGTTTTTCCGCTGCGCTAATCATGTAATTACTGTTGTATTTGGGGTAATGATGTGATTAAGGTTTGGGGGCGTTACATAGATAGTCACATGATCTACTCCCTAAAATAATCAAAAATCTCCAAAAAACGGCAACCCTTAGATTAAATCCAATGGTGGAGATGGGTAATGCTTACATGCTCTCCATAGGAGCATGCTTACATGATCCATTCCCATATATATATATATATATATATATATATATATATATATATATATATATATATATATATATATATATATATATATATATTTATTTTAGCTCGAGTTAACAAGAACCAACAAGAACTTAAAGGACCCTTCTATCAAGGCATCTCCCCAAGTTATCTGCATGAATAATAAAAGAAAAATCCGCAGCGGGGCTACATATCCAAAGACCGACAGAGTGTAAAGAGTGACCCAGGTTAGCCATCCAATCTGCCGTTGAGTTTGTTCCTCGATAGATGTGGCGAATAGTAGAATCATCCAACTATCTGATTAAGTGTTTGATATCTCTGATAATCATATCAATATGCCAAGGAGTGTGGATGGTCCCTTGGATAGCCTGGATGAGAATAAGACTATCACCTTCAATCAGAATTCTTAAAAAACCTTCCAAAATAGCTTGTTGAAGAACAAAACGGAGAGCCAAGGCTTCTGTCAACAGAATGGAGTGTGAATTAACTGGCATAGCACCAACATTTCTAATATGGCCATGGTGATCACGAATGACGAATCCTACTACTGAGCCTGATGGTTTAGGGAGCCATCAAAGTTCAACTTCACCCAACCGAAGCGTGGCTGTTTCCACCCTTCATGAACAATATTTTGACGGCGTTGCACCCGAGACCGAGAGTGTTGATGCTGGTTAATATGTTGATCCTGGTAAGAGAGTCTACTTCGTGCTCGCCATTCTGCAAGAACTTCTTTTGGCTCGAATGATGACCCTTGTGGCGTTGAAGACAAAGTTGTTGAAGACGCAATCATTACGCTCCTTCCAGATGCTCCAGATGAGGTAGAAGGCTCTTAAAGCCTCGTTGGTGGGGAGGGAATTTTTGATAGTTTGTAGCAGAATGCTACCACTACTGTCAGTAGGGCAATTGACAGCAGATGATAGCCATCTATGGGATTTTGCATTATCCCACACTTTTTTTGTGAACTGGCACTGACATAACAAATGGCAGTCAGTCTCCAGATCTTGGATTCAAATAGGGCAAGAGGGGTCCAAGTTGATACCCCTACGCATTAGATTCCCTCTAAATGGGAGACCATTATGAAAAATCAACCAAAGAAATTTTTTTAGCTTTGGTTGGATATCAAGCTTCCAAATCCAAGCTCCTTCCCAATTAGGCCCGCACTGTAACTCATGACAAAGCCATGTCGCAGATTTGGTTGAAAACTCACCATTGCCAATTAAACCCCAGCAAAGTTCATCCTGTTCCCCAAAA